>JBBMEG010000027.1:117941-159223 GCA_037832605.1 Cyclanthera cordifolia
AATGTTTGGAAGATGATGTTTTTCTTATTAAGGTGATGATATTTATCCTTGAGGTGATGATATTAATTAGGCATTGTCAAAAAAAAAAAAAAAAAAAAGAGAAAGAAACCCCATTGTCGAGGGTTTATAAAATTTGTTGGATTCAAAATAAAAAATAAAATATTTTTTTCCTCTCGTAAACCATTCATTTTTTTGGTTTCGTGAAAATTAGAGTTAAGTTTATATGATTTGAAAATATACATTTTATTTCTTCAAATTTGGGAGAAACATAAAATTTAGTCTTTATAGTTTAAGAAATATAATTTAGTCTCTTGGTTTAATAAAACCTACAAAATAGTACATGTATTTGTATATCGTAGGCAACGTAGATTTGATGTATGAGTTATATGTTTTTGTCTAAACAATTACTTATCATTAAATACAAAAATAACTAATTTATACATATTTTATTCAATAACAATTACAAACAAGAAACTATTTTTTAGATTTTGTCGATTTTTAAAAATTAAATTCTTATTTTTCAAATTGTAAGGGCTATATTTTAGATTTCTCACAACTATGAAAAATTAAAATCTAGAATTTCAAATCATACAAAAAAAAAAAAAAAATTGCATCTTAAATACTAAATTTATAATTTATCCAAAAAATTTAAAATAAATTAATTGATTGTATTTAAGAAAGTGGATATATATAAAATTAAATAATTAGGTATTCATTCGAGAGAGACTTGTTGTGGCCAGCTTGTTCATAATTTGAAAGGTGAAAGAAAAGTTGGTGGACGGGGGTGTCGGACCCACCAGTCCACTTGACCCAATTATTTATTATTATTGTTTTCAAAAATAAAATGGCGCAAATTAACTCACTTTGTTATTATTGTATCTTATTAAACACAACTCCAATTCCATCTCAAAAATGGATATTTTGCTTTCATTAATTTCTTATTTACACTAAATAATAATAATAGTTTGTAAATTGCAGTTCAATTAAGTTACTTATATCAATAACGGTTGTCTAATCAATTATTTATCCCATGTTCTAGTCACTAAGACCTAAGTGACTAACTTCCACATGTTCTATTCACCACAAGATATAACTTTTTTTTATTTGATTAAAAACACATGAACTAAATTATAATTTTTTTCAAAATTATAAGAATTAAATTTGAATTTTTAAAATCATAAATATTAAATTTTAACTTTACTCAAAGCAGCACTAAATTTATAATTTATCTTAGAAAATAATAATTTAAATTTATCATATTAATGAATTTTTAATTATGTGAGGCCAGGGGTCGAATATTCAACTTATGCATAGCAGTATTTTTAGATGATTTTTTTTTTTTAAATTAAATGATATATTATTTATGGTAAGATTTTGTCCAATTAATTGACGGGAACATCAAACAATTATTATGAATTTTTAATCAGTCAAAGATAGTTGATATATTAAACGTTAGATATCCCCAGTCCTTTCCTTTTATCACAATTCACAAGACATTTCAGTTGGGTTGTTTACAGTTCGAATTTTTTAACTGTTTTTTTTTTTCTTCACGAGTTTCATTATTTATACAAATAAACGACAGTTGAAACAAGCACATCAATCAATTCAGAGTATTAGACTATTTTAGCGACGCTGCTTAATCAAATATTATAACTCTAACTCAGGTTTGACTTACATTCACCTTGTATTTGGGATATCCATTTTCCCATAATAGCTGTTTGGTTTAGTGGTTAATAAATTAGTCATTATAATGAATAGTTTGGATGTATTTGTTTGTAAATAATGATTTATTTACAAATAAGTAAATAATTATAATTATGATATTTATGGGTTTTTTTAATCGTGATTAATGTATTTTTATTTGTTTATAACTTCAAATATTATACTTATGTCACAATTTTATTATTAATATTATTTCTTTTCTTTTTTTTTGTTGTTTTAATTTTTGTTTTCATGATAATGTTGTTTCCTAATATAAAATTTGGGGAAAATTGTACAAACTATCCTAAAGTATGATGTTTGTAACAATTAAGTTTTAAATTTTTAGTTTGATCACATGGTTATTCAGTCTTTACGAATATCGTTGAGCTACTACTATTTTAATTCTAAATTTTCATTTCAAATTTACTAAAACAATATTTATTTAGGAGAGGTGGTAAATAATCAATGTCTACAAAATTATGGTTTAAAAGTCCACCATGAAAAAAAATGGAATAGGTGGCAAATTTCTCTATAAAATCGAACCTTTTAGGAAGAGAAAACAAGACTACCAATCTTTTTATGACAAGTTTATCATTTGCATATGAGAATCTATCAAAATTAACTAAATGGAGCTAACGGTGACACTTATCAAACTTAAACTGATGTAATTGATTGTAAATTTAAGAGTTTAATTGTTACGATTATCGTACTTTATGGTAGTTTGTACAATTTTTCCTAAATTTTATTTTATATTTTAAATAATCACTTCGAAACTCTGTAAATCAACTTATTTCACGGTAATTAGTGAATTAGTTATATCATGTTTGATGATTCCCAAAATAAAAGTTCAGAAACAAAATAAAATGGATTATTAAATTACATTTGATTTTAAATTATGAAACATAATTTTTTTTTTATTAGGTAAATGATAATAAATTTCAATTAATTAGTTTTAATTTAATGATATAAAGCAGCTGAAAAATCATTAATACAATTTTTAAATCAACAAATAAAACCAACTTTCCTTGTATTACTTCATTTATTTTTCTTTTTTCTTTTAGTATTTTATTTGTTAGTTTTATTTTATATTTTAAAGAGTCGTGTGAAAACTCTGTGAATTAATTGGTTTCATGATAATTAGTGAATTAATGATATTAGGTTAAATTTGTAGAAATAAACAAAAGTTTAGAAATAAATTAAGCTACAAAATTTCTTTTAAGTTGGAATTACAAAACATATTGGGAATGATAATACATTTCAATTAATTAGTTCAAACTCATGATATTAATAAACGAAAAAATAATCATGAAAGAAAAAACGATTACTAAACTACGATTAATTTTACATTATGAAAATTTGTGTACTGTACAATTCTTATAAAATAATAATAATGTAATCAAATTTTAAAATATTTGCATATATACTTATTACAAATATATTATAAATAGTATACTATAAAAAAATATGTAATAATTCTCATTAATACGATAATTAAATTTATTATTTAAAAAAATGATTATATTTATAATTATTTTATAGAGTTAAATTTAAATAACTAAAATTCTCTAACACGATTTATTTCACGATTTACACGATTAGTATGCCCTCCCAATTATTTACACGATTTATTTCATCACCAACTATCTACAATATAAAATCTTCTAAACCATTCATCCATAAAATAAAAAAATTTATTTATTTAATGAATGATGAATATATATATATATATCATATCTTAAAGTATGGTTTAAGATATAAAATCATTTAACGATTTTACTCTTAAGATATAGTTAAAATTATAAATATATCATGAAAATTATTAAACGTGTAAAAGGAAAAAAATTAAACTTTAATTAAAGGCTTTAAATAATTTGGAAGGTAAAACAATTAAAACTAAAACGAACATAAAAGTTTTTAAAATATGTTTTTTAATTAGTTCATTTTATTAATTATAATTTATGATGGAATATGGATGAATTTAAATGTTTCAAAATGTAAAAAGTTTTTTAAACTTTCAATTTCTACGTAAAAAAAAAATCGTCATTTTTCTTAACATTCATATCTACATATTTTCTTTATTGTTCTTATTAATTTGTTGCTTTCTAATATTATTCAATCTTCAAATTATTTCAAGAGGGTGTTGTTACATGATTTTTAGTTGTAACAATAGTTAGTTGTGTTTTTTCTTCTTCTATTTTGCATATTTATAAATTTTCCTTAATGTTTTCAAATTTCTTAATGATACAATTTTAATTGAAGAACAATATTATTTAGCAATCTTCAAGGCGATGCGAGGTAACTATATATTTTGAATTATTTTGTTCTAACGGGTTCTTATCATTTGAGATATGTCTTTTTTGATTAATTAATTATGTTTAATTATTTTATATTTGTTTAGTTATTAATTATTCTCATTCATTCTATATTAATTAAATATATACAAATAAAATTAAACAAAATTTACTTTTCATATTGAGTTTACCTTTAATTTTTTTTAAATGAATTGTTAACTTTTTGATGTATGTATGATCTCCTACAATTATATACAAAATTCTTTATGCATTCCCTCATAAATCTTTGTCTTTATCTTTTGCTTAAATTTACAAAAAAAATTTCTTTATATAATATATATTTAAAGATTGTGATTGTTTTTATTACATAATTACTTAATTTCATTTTTTTTTTATTGGAACATCATTTTTTGTAGGAATCTTTTTTTTTACAATGTTATTTCATAATTTGCACAAAATAAAGTTTGTTTTTATGATGATAAAATTATCGTTTAAAGTTAGGTGCGTACATTTTTTATAATAAATAAATTGGCGAATTTTACAAATATGTATTTAACTTACTTTATATAGTAATAATATCAATGACATGTATAATGAATAATTATAAGAATGATTATGATCTATCCTAAGTTTTATATGTTATAAATGAATTTATTTATATATTGATGTTTTTCCTTTTAAATTATAATACATATATATTTTAATTATATAAAAATATACACTCTTTATGATAGTTATATAAATATTATTAGTTTAATTATTATTATTTTTAAAAATTGTGTTTTATCTTTATTTTATCAAATATTTTGATTTGTGACTGTAACTGCTAGCATACTTAAATTACTTAAAAACATACTAATTATAAAAAAAAAAACAAAATATATTAATAGCTAAATATAAATAGTAACATAGAGTAATAATTAAATATACAAAATTGGTGTACATATTTAATAGGTGAAATTAGTTTAAAAATATATTAAAAAGAGGATTTAAATTATGGAAAGTATATCTTCCATTTCTATAACAAACATTTTTAAATCATATTTTTTATGAAGTATATTTAATTATTTCTATTGCTGAAATACTATTAATTATTTAAATTTATTTTTTTTCAAATATACTTGAGTATTGTTTACTACTACTAATAATCAATAAAAAAAATTAAAATAATAATAATCAAGTGGAGCGTTAGAATTTTATAGTATATACGTGTGTGTTACTTAACCCAAATGCTTGAACTACCACCACCGCAAGAAAATCGAAGGCGACACCTATAGTGAATATAAATGCAGCCGTGTTCTTTTCTTGTTCAACATCAACTGGGTTCATTTATAGAAAAACATAAACCGAGTTTTTTCTATATCAACTTCAACCGGGTTCTTTTCTTAGCTTCTAGATTAAATTAAACCCGGTTCTTTTTCAAATTAATTAACCATGATAGTCACAGAAGGTGACATTTTCTTGCTTTCACAGGTTTGATCAGAAAGAACTTTCGGTACGTAAAAGGTGCTAGAATGGATTATTTGATCCATATTGATGCAATGCGGCCAGATGAAGAAGACTGTCGCCTGGAACACGAGGTGCAGGATACCAGGCCGAGAAACCCGGGCAACCACTCCCCTATGTGCTGATCGCTCTTTCCTCTTCCACTCGAGCAGCTATCTCTGTCTCCTCGGATACAATTCGATCCTTCTACGGGCAAATCTCAATTTGTGGGGACGGGCTACTGCAAGGTGAGAAGTTTATCTAGGGTGAATGCCTCCTAAAGAGTAACGGAGGTGTGCGAAGGTATGCTCAAGCTAAGATTCAGCTCGTGAGCGTAATGGTATAAGCCTACCTGACTGTGAGACTGACTGGTCGAACAGAGACGAAAGTCGGCCATAGTCCTTCTATTCTAGAACAAGGGAAAGCAAGGAACCCTATCGGCCGGCCGGCAGCAAGCTTCTTTCTTCACCTTGTATAGAACTTGCTTTCTAAACTCCTTTCTCAGGACACTGTTGCGTTGCCCATGGGAAAGGGGAGTGTATGTTTACGAAGTCAAGGTACAAAGTCTTTACTGTAAAGTGATGAAAATAGAAGAATAATATAAATCATTTTGATAATAAATTATAGGAAAATTATAACTTAAAAAAAAAAGAAGTTTTTTTATCATATTTTTAATCACCAAATTCATTGAATCTATCCGTTGAAGTGCATAAACGAAAGTTAAATTACTTGAAACGCATCATCTGAACTGATTGAAGTTAGTACATTTTGATAATTTTACAAAGTAGATCCATTTTTCTATTATATATAAACTATTTTCAAAATTTTGTAATATATGAAATTCTATTCTTTCTTCCGAAAATATTTTCTATAAAGCATAAAAATAGACCTTCTTTGAAAGATCGATCTTTTTTTTTAAGTACTTGTATTATTTATTTTTAGATGAGCAATAATACTAATCTTTTTTAATCTAAAAAAAAAAAAAAGGAATTTTGAAATTAAACTGAAACAGGGCCTTGAAGTTGGGCCGAAACGGAGTAAAAATGGGCCTGCAAATAGACGAAGAAGCCCAAATGAGTTCCGATCTTCGGACCTTTCTCCTTCCCCGAACTCTGTTCTCTCGTCATTAGTAATCCCAAATTCCCAATTTCAGAAGGAAACATTTGCTTCTTCTTCTTCTCCTAAATTTTTGTTCTTCGTTTGCTTAAAATTGTTGAAATTTTAGAAACAGAAGCCAAAGCGAGAAAGGAATTATCAAATTTTTTGTGTTGGGGTTTTGTTTTCAGATGAAGGATCCGTTGGATAGGAGCAAAGTAGTGATTCGGCACTTGCCCCCTTCTCTCTCTAACTCAGATCTCTTCCACCATATCGATGATCGATTCGCTGGTCGCTACAATTGGTCTTGCTATCGTCCCGGAAAGGCCAGGTTTCCACTTTTCTTTTCTCCACAAAAAAAAAAAAAAAGGAGAAAGAAAGAGATTAGTATTGCAAATTGAGGTTTCAGTTTTATGTCGTCTTGTATTTTCAGAAATCTGGCGCTTCAATTAACCTAACCCTGAATTTGGTATTTCTTGTTTTCTATTTTTTATGTTGGGGGGCTTTTTTTTTTTGTTCTCTTCTCAAATTTCATGCCCAAATAACAATAAGTTGTTCTGGAGTTTGTATTTTGCTGATTACAAATAATAACCATTTGATTAAAAAAAAAAAAAAAACTTATTTTCATTTAAATACTCTCAAAAGAGTGTTATCTTCCTTTGAGCAAGTATTTGAATTATAATCTAATTTCAAAAACCAAAACAAGTTTTCCGGAGAAGCTATTTTTTTTTAGTTTCCAAATTTTTGTTTGGTTTTAAAAAACCTAGGTAAGATGTAGGTATAAATGTAAGAAAAACCACTAGATGAAACTGCTGTAGCTGGGTTATAAATTTAGGCTGTAGTTGTTACTTTCTCATATTGTATAGTTCCTGTTTTTGTTTTCCCTCTTCTCTTGGTTTCTATGGACTAAAAGTTGTACTGAGTTTTTTACTCATTCAGAGGTTTCTTCTGAAATAATTTTGCAGTCAGAAGGACCAGAGGCACGCTCGAGCCTACATAGATTTTACGAGACCTGAAGATGTTTTTGAGTTCGCAGAGTTCTTTGATGGCCATGTTTTCGTCAATGAGAAAGGTAAAGCCGAAAGTTTTTTCTGTTTTCCTTCATTGAACTTATGAGTAGCTTCGCGTTTCTTATGAGTGGTTTTTTGAAGCACAACCATTTTCTGAGAAGTGGGAGATGACAATTTTCTGAATGAGATCAATGGTTAACGTTGATAGATAGATTTACGTATATGGATTACTCCCTTTGAATATTTTTATGTGCATTTTCTAATTGACTACATATCACCTTCCAGATTATGTAAATGTTATATGTTTGGATCTTGTTTTCTTCTGTATGTTAGAGTCTTGATAATGTTAACTTATTCACTAAAATGGTTACAGGTGCCCAGTTTAAGGCTGTAGTTGAATATGCACCTTCACAGCGTGTTTCTAGACCATCTACCAAGAAGGATGGTCGTGAAGGGACCATACTCAAAGGTTAAAATAAATTCGTGAGAAGATGGATTAAGTGGTTGTTGTTTTATATTTTGCATTTGTGTTATTTAAATTATCTTTTCGCAACGAAAGCAGATCCGGATTATTTGGAGTTTCTCAAACTCATTGCAAAGCCTGCCGAGTATCTTCCAAGTGCCGAAATACAGTTGGAAAGAAAAGAAGCGGAGCAGTCTGGTCTGTTATAATTTTTCTGATGAACTTATTGACATTACATGCATTTTTTAAGTCTCATCTGTAACAACTCCATGTGTGTTTATAAAATTATAATGTTAAACAGGGTGCCAAATTTTCTGAATGGTCATTTGTAACTTTGCTATGAACTGATATAGAGATACTAATCAGTTCAAATTTGGATAGTTCTAGAAGTTCAAATGTCTGCTTTTGTTCACAGCTTCTTCAAAAGAAACTCCAATTGTTACCCCTCTCATGGAGTTTATTCGCCAGAAACGGGCTGTAGAAAGCGGAACTCAGGTGAGATTGCCAGATTCTTAACGCATGGACTTGTGTGCTATTTCTTAAAATTCAGAGAAAATGAATTTTTTTTACAAAAGTGAAGATTGGCACCAGTTACTTGGTCTTTATTTTTTTCTACTGTCATTAAGTTATTGGTTCTGTCTGCTCAATTTGATTAATATTTATTCATTCACTTTAACATTAGGTTCGCATCCTTTTGTTTGAATATGTCTGCTTCTTGTGTAATGATTTCAGTTTTTCCTCTTTTTTAATATGTTATAATGCCATTCATAATATCCATCCAAATGCTCGTAGGATATTTGTCTATGCGGTCTTGAAGATTTTTTTCCTCTTCTAATTCATAAAACATCACTTTCTTATTATCTCATGTGAATGTTTTTGGTTCAATAGGGATCAGTACCTCGGAAGGTTAAAAGAGGTGGGGCAGCATCTTCCAGGAAGTCCGAGTCGAATTCTATGAAGCGTGGAATGGAGAAGAAGAAGGCATGTGCTGCTTTTTCAATGTTTTTTTCACACATTTTTAAAGTTCATGAGTGTTTGTTTCTTAGTGTCTCCATTGTTTTACCACTATTAATTTTAGGGGAGAACAAGCTTTCTTGTTTCGTCTTAAATATAAGAATACGTAGACTTTGTTTATCTAATAAAATGAAGAATTAGGCCTAAAGAGAGGCATTAAGCCTACCAAAGGATTCAATCTTTCTCAAGACTATCTTTTTGAAAAACCAAGAGAACTTTCAAAGGCCTAAAAAAAAACAAACGGAAATCAAGGGTATTGAACTGCCAGCTCTAAACAATATGATCTAGATCCTCGAATGTTCCCCTTACTAAGAAGCATTGGTGGCACAGCCACAGGATAAAAGAATATTGCCTTGTATTTAGTATATATAGTGTGAAGTCTCTAATGCAAATCTTGCCACATTAAAAACTTGTCCTTAGATTTGTTACCTTCTGCAATGAGGTGAAAGCTTCAAGCAGAAAATTATTTATGCAGAGCCTATAGTCTCGATTCTGCAGAAAGTAACCTAAAAGTTTCTAACTGTATTGGTGGGTTAGTGTTTTTATGTTTTTTGGATATGAAACAAAAACATTGTCATTGTATAAGTGAAAGTGTTACAAAGATGTCTATCTCCTTAGTGAATAGGGGCCAATCAAAGAGCAAAATATTAATGAAAAATCAGTAGACACAAGCCTAATATCGTGGGATACTAAGAAACGACTAGATGGATGTTAGATTAGCTTGTAAGTTGTTGACGTAGCCAAGAATAAAGCCTTAATATGTTGCTCTTAGATGGAAAGAAGATGCTTTTGTGTGAACTATGAAGCACCAATTCTATTGAATTTGGCTTACCGCGGAAGGAGAAACTCTCGAATATTGGGAGATAATTCGGGCATGACACAAGGAACGTGGTGAAGAAAAACATCTCATTGATATTCAACACGATGCAAGGAACGTATTTTTCAAAAAAAAAAAATGATGCAAGGAACGTAGTGAAGAAAAAAATGATGAATCTACCATATCGGTAGATCTTGTCGCCCATATTCTTGGGGAAATAGCAATAAATGATGAACCTCTCCTTCCCCTTCGGCACCAGAGCCAACACGATGCTAGAGGAGGAGGAGAGAAAAGCAAGGTAGGGTTTGGATTTTTCTAGAGAGAGGTGCTAGAGAGATCTACACACGAAACTTATATTGGTCATTAGTATCTATATGTTTGCTTAACTGGCATTTAACTGTCTCATGTGCCCTACTTCAAGGTTATGACACTGAAAGCTAGAGCCTTGAGTTCCTTTGCACCTCTAAGATTTCATGCATTACTTCATGGATGTTTCTTTTTTTGTCTGAAGAGTTTAGTCATATTTTCTTTTATATATGCAGTATATTTTAAAGGACAGTGTGAAGAACACAAACCGCAGAGACAAGTCAAATTTCATTTTGGCGTCCAGGCGAGAGGATGTGTCGGCCACTTCAAGTGGAATCGGAATTTCTGATGTTGGTACAGGTATTTCTATTTAGATTTCTTTGTGGTTGCCAACATCATTTTAATTGTGTTTTTTTTTTCTTCTAAGCTATTGATCCGATATTTGATTCTTACTGTTCGGCTGTTGAAATTGAAAATGAGTTTAATCTATACTATCTTAGCGATACTGTGTTTAAAGTCACCAAGGAGCAGTAGACATTAGCCTATATCAATTAAGATCTGAATACATGTTATTTCACTGCCTACTTGGAACTTTTAAATATTTTTTACAATGCATGCTTATGAGGATGGGAATTTTACTTTTGAAGTGTCTTTACTTTTTTACGCTTTTTCCTTTGTGTTTGGTCTTCCTTGTTTGAGGTGTTTTTATGCATTTTGTAATGTTCTTTCCTTCATTTTTTAAATGAAAGTTTGGTTCATCAAAAAAAAAAAAAGTTTTATGATGAGTTTGCAGTTATGAATTTGAAGGCTCTGTTTGCATATGTATTTGTAACAGTTGACTCTGGAAAGAAAAAAATTCTGCTTCTCAAGGGAAAAGAGCAAGATATATCTCATGTATGTTTCTTGAATTCTCTTGAATCTTGAATAATTATGCTATTACATTTATTGTCACTCTCTTTCTTTATCAATTATTAGCTTCTGTGAATGATCTCAATTCTCGCTGGTTAATTTTGGGAGGGTACAAATTCCATTTGTTTGCCTCGAATATCACACTTAACATTGACTATTTCTTGAATAATGATATCTGTACAGATTGCTGATAGCATTTTACAGTTGCAGAGCATGACATCTTCTGGGAATTCTCCTGCTAATGCTACAAAACAGAACCACAGGCGGGAGGCTGGTGGGAGCATGATCAGAACCATTCTTGTAAATAACGAAGTACGTCCTGGACAGAATTCTTCAGTAGCCCAGTCTCATAAAAAAATTCAGATCCTCAACTCAGACAATGGGAAGCGACCACCTCGTCTTATTAATGCTCGATCTGGGTCTAATCATATGTCCAGTAACGAACCAAATCCATTTGGTTTAGAAGGTGATGGAAAAAAGGCTATGGGAAGTAAGTTTACTAAAAAGGAACTTCATGGCCTGGGTAATGCTAGCGAGAAGCAAGAAAAACGAATAAGAAACAAAGATAGACCTGATCGTGGGGTCTGGGCGCCACGTAGTCGTTCAGATGCCTCAGTCTCACAACTTGATGAATCCTCTGTTTCACACTCCAGTCATTTTCTTTCTGACTCAGTTGAAGGTACTATTTTATAACTAATTCGAGATGAAGAGACTACTCGCTTTATGTAGTCTATTGAACAAATCATATTATTGTAGTACTGTTTACAGAACCTTGATCATTTTGTCTGATCATCCTGCTTTATGAACTGAATGATTTTACAGAAACTTTATGTTCTGTATATGAAATTATAACTCTTATTATCCTAATGCCTTCACAGCATACGGTGGCGAAATGAAAGACGATATTCATGGAAACAAGAGTGGGGATGTTACATCGACTGTGAGTGGACGTATCGGTTCAGTGGAGAATGGTTGCACTCTCTCACTTATTTTAGTAGGTTTCTAAAGTATTTTCTACCTTTTATTAATATAATACATGCTGTGCATCTCTAGGTACTGTTAGACATGTTGGACGTCGTGGGGCTGGCCATGTTATAAAGGATGATGGGCCTTTGAACTCAAATGAAGGGAAGCCACCCAAAAGAGGTGTTGCTGGTAGCCATGAGGTTCGCTTTTGCTTCTAAGCTTAAGCTAATGACTATCTCTCATGTTACACGATCACTTTTTCTTTTTCTTCAGAAACTTATTTTCTTTGATACCTATGCAGAAACAGGTATGGGTTCAGAAGTCATCTCCAGGATCTTAACATATTTTGAATAATGTGAGTTTTTTTACCCTTTTCAATATTTTATCTCTATTTAGACTATATGAGCTAGACTATTTAAGAGATTTCCAAAAAAAAATTACTACATATCCTATTTTATTTAATGCATACCAAAAGAGGTTTATTTTACTCTATGAGGTCGTCAAGGTGTGCATAAACCGGCAAATTACACTATACAAGGGTTTTCACTTAGCATTATTAGAAAATGAATTCGCCTGCTTAACTTGATGGTTATTATCTATATGCTATCCAACAGTTAATGGCATATCCAGACAGGACTGTGGTTCCTCAAACTTCCAGGGGGAAGCTCCATTCTGAGGACTTAAATGCTGCACATCCTCAGAATGGGAGTTGGTAACAGTTAATAGGTTTCGTGACTGGATTGCGAGATTTGCAATTGTATCGTCGTCGTATACAGGTGGTAACAAAACAAAACACAGTTCTCTGGTTGAAGACCGAATATGAGTTCTATGGATTTTTGGTTTTACGAAATCAAAGACGGAATTATGGTTGTGATTTTGGTTTGGTATGATCTGATTTTTTGCCCAACAAACATACCAAGTGTTACGGCTTCACCTGGAGGAACGTGCCCCGGTATATAACCGTACGTGGTGGCTCGAGTGACGACAGGAGATCAAAGCCGAGAGGGAGGTTCCAACTTTTCCTTTGCTTGATGTTTTGGTCAAATGCCAAGTTGTTTTTTTGTTCCCTTGGAAGCTGAATGTAGTGTAGTAGTACTCTACTTACTATAATCTCACTGGGGGTTCTTGTGCTTGGTTTAGTACACAATTGTACTTGATTCCATGCGTGTGGTCAAAGCCATGTGGTATATCAGAAAATGTGATGGATTATATATGATGATGATGTAGTTTTATCTATTTATTTTCTATTACATTAACTATGATTGCAGATTATGATTTTATTCTTTGGTCAGTTGGGTTCCGAATTACTGTTTCTACTGGAAATTCTCATTTGATACGCAGGTTTATCCATCTTAAGCAACAAATCAGCTACCTATTCAAATATAACATCGTACTATATTCAAATATAGCATCTTATTATGGTTGAATGTTTGAGCTTTAAATGTGTGTTTCTTCAAGATCTTAGGTTCGAGACTTCTGAAATATTAATTTGTTGATATCTTTCGAGTTTCCATTCTTTCGTTGTTTTTGACGAAAATAATTCATATGTTTTCAATATTTCATCTTTTCCTTCGGTCATCTCGATTCCCTTTCTTCAGCACATCTGCCAACGAAGGAACTGCTTCGTTCCTCTATCCTCTTTCTCCTCCTTGGTTACAGACACACTAGCATTTCTGCCTCTCACCCCTCCTCAGCTATGGTCATCACCTTCGATCTTGTTTAAAGTTAATAAATTTCATTTGAAAGATTACTTCATTTTTAATATTTAGTTGGTCACTACCTTCGGTCTAAAGATTACTTCATTTTCAATATTTAGTTTTCTTTTAGTTCAAGTAGGTGAGGAAGGTGCGAACCATGACTTCTTGATCACTAGAATACATTGACATCTCATATTTAGTTATATAGATTACTAATATTTTGTTTGAGTACTTAATTTAATAACTGGCAAGTTCCTATGATCTTTTGGGCATAGGTAATTCATACCCATTGAATTATTATTTTTATTGACATTTTATAATTTTTTTAGCTTTGTATCTAACGAGTTCAAGCTTAATGTTTAAAAGGAAAAATTATGAAATTTTGGTTGTGGGTAATTCATGCCCGTTAAATTATATTAACGTGCCATATATTTATTCATTTCTTTTTTGAACTTTACATCTAATAAGTTAATACTTCATATTTAATAAGTTCATGGCACAAACACAAATGTCCTCAAGTTTAATGATTTCAAATTGAGATGAAACTAAATAAAGGCAGTCATGGATAGAAATTGAAGGCAAGCAATGATACTGATTTGAAGGTATTTTGGACAATTTTATTTTTTGCACTTTGTTACTTTTAATTTGTCTACTCTACCATATATATTTGGTTAAACATATTAAATTTCTAAAGTTATTCTAATTTCTAAAACTCATTTCACGAATCAATATATAAATCAATAAACAATGAGTCTAATCCGTCAAAAATTAATGCGTTTAATTTGATTATAGTTAAACCACAAATTTTGCTGAAATTTTTTTAACATGATTTGAAATTGATTGAGTTTATTGAGTGTCGTTGACGGGCTTCAATGAGAGTCACTGGTTTGTTTCAATGAACGTCACCTATTAACTTCTGTCACACGAGTTTTTATAGGCACTAATTAAAAATTGTGCTCATGGATAAAGATGGAAAAAAAATTGTTTCAAATTTTGCCATACTTGCATTTTTTGGATCAAGTTTACTTAAAAGTGACAATCCATGACAAATGTTTCAAATTGTAATACAAAAAATAAAAATCATAAATAAAAAACGAAATATAAGTTTAAAAAAAATTAACAAAAGATTATCGTTAATAGTAAAATTTATAAATATGTTATTATTTATATCGAAAGGTTAACTTATAAATTTAGTAAAAAAATTATAGTTGTACTAAAAAAAAAAAAAAAAAAAAAAAAAATATATATATATATATATATATTTATATAAAATTTAGTTGTTATAGTTTAAAAAACAAGAATCCACTAACTACTATTTGGAGGAATTTTTTTTTTACCCATATTGTTTCAAAATTAAAATTTAACTGTATACTTAAAATTTATAAAGATAGTTTATATCGTTTGTAAATTAAATACGCCCATGTTAATTATTAATGTTTCAAAGATAAGAATGAAACATAAGTAATTAATTGGACAAAAAACACATCATTTATATACAATAAATTATATATATATATATATATATATATATATATAAAATTTTCTAACAATCTACGAACAATATATACTATTTTTTGATTTTATCAAATCATGCGAATTAAATTATAGAACTAAATAATAAAATTTCTCAAAATATTAATGATTAAATAGTAGAACTTAAAACACTAAACTCTTGGTTGGAAGAGGAAATTGTAATTTAACCCATGTTTAAATATGGCATTTTAGGCTGTATTTTTATAGAACATAAAAAAAGGGTTCAGATAGTAACATATAAAAAAGAAAAAGAATAAGAGATACGTGGCTTTATTTAATGGCGCCACGGCTACACCTAAGTATTTCTTCTAAACAGAGTTTCACAGGAAAATACTGTTGACAGCACCAACAATCCCAGCTTCTTCAATGTCCTGCTTTCCCACTCCAATTTACGAAACCTATCCTATCCCTCCCTTTGTTTCCCGACAATTTGTTGTTATCCAATCAAAGCTACCAATTACGCCATTTTGTGGGTGACAATTGTGGAAATCGAAGCTATCTTGAGGGAAAAAATAAGAAATGAAGAATCGATTTCACGACGTGAATTTCCGATCTCTGGGAAGCGGAATTTGTCGCAGATCTTTTGAGCGGCTGGTGTAATCCGTAGCTCTCAGTGGCCGCCGGCGAATAAAGGGAGTCGGAGTGGCGGAAGCGAAGCAGAGCTGCATTATGGAGAAATTGGTTTTTCTAGTTTTGTCGGCGGTGCTCAGAAGGAAAGGGTTTCTTCTGTTTGCTCCCTTGTTGTACATTTCGATGATGCTGTTGTATATGGGCTCCTTGAATTTTGATGTTTCCATTTCCAATCTCAAAACTCGGGTTGTTTCGCTTAACAACAAACGCCCTCCCTTGGGGTCTGTCTATAGGAGTCCTCAGGTTTTCGAGAAACTCTGGCCTTTCATGAGGGCCGAGTCCCGAAATACTACCACGCATGCGGTATTTTTTCGCCTCTTCAATATCTACACTTCGTTACATGATTTTGTTGAAGGAAAGAACGTCACTCCTATACATGACTCAATTTGTTTTAGTTTTTATTCTTTTGTCATGTAATCACGGTTAGTAATTGATATCATTTCACTCACCTCACTCAACCTTCATAATCAGTTATTTGGATGATCACACTAGTATTCCACGTTGGAAAATAAGCATTTATAAGATAGGTGGATGACTCTTCTCAAAACCCCCAAGTGGAGTAACGCACCTATCTTATATATTGATAGAAGGACCCTTCAACATGATATTACATTTGGATTCACCAATCTTGAATCGGATACCAAATCTATTTTTATTGGACTGAATACCTGTTTAGGTTTAATGAAATCTTATACCAATTAGATAGTGTTGACATCATCTCAAAACTATTTGGTGATGAGAGTAGTAGTCCACCTATCTTATAAATGCTTGGAGGACTCTACACTTTTTCACTGTTGGATACTAGTGTGATCTTTAACGCATCCTTTAAGGTGGTGCCGCTTTTGGTTTCGCCAATCTTGATTTTATTAGATCGAATACCCGTTTGTGCTTAATAGGCTTTGATACCATATTAAAAATTACCGATCTATTCAAAAGTTTAAGCTTTGAGTAGAATAAATTTAGGTATATCAACCAACATTGCCTAACAAATATGACAATTCTATTACTAATTGTTAGCATATAGCAACCCCATGAGTCCTTTTGCATTGTGATTTTGTAATTTGAATTATTTGTTTGTGTTCACTGGTAACAGTATCAATGTTTTTTCATTCGTTGACCTCAATTTACTTGTTATTTAATTTACTGGTATTTGGCTATCAATACATCCGTAAACTTCAATACTTCGTTGTCTTGTCTGATAGAAAATTTGTTTTTATTTTTATTTTTAATCGAGAAACCTTATATTCATACAAAATAGCAAAAGAACAACCTAAGCTTAGGGTCGAGAGAAAACCCTCCCCAAAGTAACTCTATAAAGTCTTTCAATTACTAATTACAAAAGAATTTTGTGTACCGCCAAGAAACTTTATGTTGCTCACTAATCCAAAATGAAGCCAAAGAAGAAAGCTCGTCTTTAAACGTCTTAAGATTTCTTTCTTTCTTAAGGTTCCGCAGATGCGCCTGAGTTTCACCACACCCATCTAAACTCTCCAAAAGCCAATCATCAATCTTCTTTGGCAAACAGTATTCCATCCCATACTCATTGAATAATCGAGCTCATCCCTTCCCAGCAAACAAATAATGTAAGAAAAGACGATCACTCGTTTGGTCATTTGCACTCTCTAAGGAAAAGGCAACAAACCGAAGAAAAGAAAGCCACTTAGGGGCCTATCAAAGAAGTCTTCGATTGCCTCCTATAAGCTACTACTCACCAAAAATCCTTAATTTTCCTAGGAATTTTTCTTTTCTAAATCCCTCGGATACGATGCTGGTTCACTTTTACGGCTATCTTGGACAGCCTTAATACAAAGAGCATGGTTCACTTCATCCATGTTACAATTTTGGCTATAATTAGAGTTTTAGATATATTGGCCCAGCTTTCTAACTCTCTGTTAAACAACCCTCTTCCCTGCCCTATGTCCCCAACTTACTGATCTTCTCTCCAACAACCGGCCACCATTTATTTTTGGTGAGAACTGCAAATAAATCAGGAAAAGAGCTAGTCAAAGTGTTTCAGTGTTGACCCCACTCGAAATAAATATTTTAGAAATAGTAAGAGACTCATGATCTCCAAAAAGTTGTTTGCATGAAGAATAGATGTGTTCAGAAAAAATGTGTAATGGTGATAGGCCCATGGTTACTAACGTCTACAAGAGGAGGTCGAAACAAAGGAATACGATGGCTGGAAGTTGACGGTAGCGATGCGAGGCAGGGGAGATGTGAAGCGAAACAGGGGAGAGGTGACGCGAAACAGGGGATTGGGCCGGTTCGGTATGGTTCAAGGGATTAGGTGTGAGTTAGGGGGGGGGGACCGATTCGGTTATAGACCAGATTTATGAGAATTGAACCGATGTATAAATGGATTACTGTAAAATGTAATAATCAGACCGGATTCAGACGGAATAGAGGAAGGCCGAGTGCCGATTGGTGTTTCTTGGATGAATATGGTGTTATAGTCGTATTTGAGGAAATTCGTGCTGGTATTCTTTTATGATATTCTTGTGTATAGCAAGACCGTTGAGGAACATGTTGCACATTTGCAAATTGTGTTGGTAGTATTGTTTCAGAATAAGTTGGTGGCGAATAGGAAGAAGTGCTCTTTTGCTTTACGTTGGATTGAGTATTTGGGTCACATTATTTCACATGTAAGGTATCGGCGGATTCTTCTAAAATTGAGGCAATGCAACATTGGCCAGTACCAAGGAATATTAGGGAGTTACGTGGGTTTTTGGGACACAGGCTATTACAGAAAATTTGTAAGAAATTATGGGACTCCTGCTTTTCCCCCACTCAACAATTGCGTAAAGACAAATTGGAATGGAATAAGATGATAACTGCAGCTTTTGAGGCTTTGAAAGCAGCAATGGTGTCACTACCCGTGCTAAGTTTACCTGATTTTGGGCAAGAATTTGTTATTGAGGCTGACGCATTTGGGGTAGGAGTGGGAGCGGTACTAATGCAAAATGCACATCCTATTGCTTACTTCAGTCATGCTTTACCGCCATTACATCAGAATAAACCGGTGTATAAACGAGAGTTGTTAGCGATTGTGATGGCCATACAGAACTGGAGGCCCTACTTCCCGAGACGAAACTTTGTAGTGATGACAAATCAGTGGAGCTTGAAATATATTATGGACCAGCGAATAGTTATTGGAAAGTATCAGAAATGGTTAACCAAGTTTTTGGGGTACGGTTTCAAGATACGGTACAAACCAGATAGAGCTAATGTGGTTGCGGATGCTTTGTCAAGAATGCAAAAAAAAAGGGTGGAGTGTTCTGCTATTAGTTGGACATGGGGTATTAACCTTGATCATGTGAGAGAGCAACAAGGATAGAATCAGGAGATTGCAGACATACTTAGTAGGATTGAAAGTAATGGGGAGGTAGAAGATGGATATTCGATTGCAGATGGATTGTTATATTTTCGAGTGAAGTTGGTACTACCACCGATTCACCCAACGATTAGTTTGTTGTTGGAGGCATTCCATGCTTCGGTGATTGGGGGGCATGGTGGAGCTTTACGAACCTTGCAGCGCATTCGAAGGGAAGTGTATTGGAAAGGAATGAAGTCATGTGTACAAGAGTTCGTACGAAATTGTGTGATTTGCCAACAAGCGAAGTATCCACACTATCTCCAACAGGGTTGTTACAACCATTGGACATCCAAGAGAAGGTATGGGAGGATCTATCGATGGACTTTGTGACTGGTTTACCTTGGTCTGAGGGGTTCGATACTATAATGGTAGTGGTCGATCGTTTGTCTAAATACGCTCATTACATTGCATTAAAACATCCGTTCACAGCAGCATCGGTGGCCAAAGTATTTATGAAAAATATTATTCGATTGCATGGGGTTCCAAAGAGCATCGTGATGGATGATCCCATATTTAGGAGCTTATTTTGGACTGAGTTGTTTAAAACACAGGGGACACAACTACGATTCAGTACTGCTTACCATCCTCAGACCGATGGTCAAACAGAAGTGGTGAATAGGGGAATGGAGACGTATCTACGTTGCTTTACGATGACGTGTCCTAAAAAATGGTATCATGTTCTAGCATGGGCAGAATATAGTTACAATACTTTGTTCCATAGTGGATTGAAATGTTCATCGTTTTGAAGTACTTTATGGTCGACCACTGCTAGCATTACTTCCTTATCAAAGTCAAGAGTCTAATGTTAGTGCAATAGCTAGTTGATCGAGATGCATAGTTAGTGAAAATTAAAGGGCATTTGAGGTTTGCTCAACAATATATGGTGAAAACGGCGAATGCAAAATGACAAGATGACACCTTTGCATAAGGTGATTGGGTGTATTTAAAAATTAAGCCGTATCGACAAGGTACGTTGTGTAGACGCTTAAATGCTAAATTGGCTCCGAGGTATGTTGGGCCATTTTCGATATCGAGGAAGGTGGGAAAGGTAGCTTACAAACTATGTTTTCCCGCGGATGTCAAAATACATCCAATGGTTCATGTATCACAACTATGTAGAGCGGTGTGAAGAACGTTTGTGGTGCAAGCGGCACCGGAGCAGTTAAATGAAGATATGTCGATAAGTGTGCAACCGGGTGCTGTAGTCGGGGTTAGGCAATCTATTCAACACCCTGGTCAATGTGAGGTGTTAATTCATTGGAGGGACACCGAAGTGGATGACGCAACTTGGGAAGAATATGAGGTGATTCGACACCAATTCCCATTCACCTTGAGGACAAGGTGAGTGTTTGGGGGGCGGGTAATGATAGGCTCGTGGTTACTAACATCTACCCGAGGAGTCGAAACAAAGGAATACGATGGCTGAAGTTGACAGTAGCAAAGCGAGGCAGGGGAGAGGTGACGTGAAACAGGGGATTGGGCCGGTTCTGTCCGGTTCACAGGATTAGGTGTGAGTTAGTGGGGGGGGGGGGACCGGTTCGGTTATGGACCGAATTTATGAGAATTGAACCGATGTATAAATGGATTACTGTAAAATGTAATAATCAGACAGGATTTAGACGAAATAGAGGAAGGCCGAGTGTCGATTGGTGTTTCTTGAAGCTGTGTTCGTTTTTTCTTGTTGTTGAACAGGGACGTATCAAATGGATGCCCCAAATTGAAGCTGTTTGTGAGTAATATTTTGAAATGCATTTCTCATATTAGCGAGTTTTCATATTGAAAGGAGATTGCATTTAACATTGGAATTGATATTCATTTAGTCATATAGAAATGTTTCCTCCATTCTGCTGCAAAATCCCATTATCATAACTTCAGACTTATTTTCTCTCATTATGCTAGCCCTCATAGTATTGACTGCTCTTTAAGATTTCCGATGTTTCTTTCTTCTTTTTTTTGGTTATCTTTTTGGTTTAAAATTTCTATAGAGGTTGAGTGTGAATGAAAATTGATTGGTGGTTGTGCAGTTGTCTACTGCATGGAGTTCAAGAGTGCACCATGTTTGGAGACCATGTATCAGTAGAAGGACCATGACAGGTTCGTGATTTCATATTATAAAGTACTATGTTCGAAAGCAGATCAATTCAGCCTTTTTCTTCAAACTCACTACTCAATATTTCTCCTTCATTTTCTTTCATGTATATAACAATTTTTATCTTGCATAGTCATGCAATTTAGCTAATTTACTCTTTGAAAGTTGTAATTACCCGCATAATTTCTTTGAGGTGCTGTAGTATTTTCCATTTATGCATGACCAACTATTATTAATTGAATGAATTCAATGTAACAGAAAGGTGTGCTTAAGAGAGAAGCTCATATCCATCATGGAGTGTGATAAGAACGTTACACACACACTTAGAACACACCAAACAATTCACCAGAACCCAATAGATGGCTCTCGGCCACTTCCTTTATTAAGAGAAAAATGTCATCCTGATTACATTAGTTAGCTAGGTATTTATACCCTAGCTTATAACCAATTTACTGACTCACCTAACTACTCACTAGCCGTTACAATTTCCTTTCCCGCTCTATTAGCCCCACGCCTTCGTTAAACTTGCGTTATCGGGGTCTATCAGAGTGCTACTGGTCAAGAAGGTGTTGAGGTGCTTAAGAGGTGATGGGTTCAACCCATGGTAGACACCTACCTAAGAATTAATTCCCTACGGGTTTTCTTGACATCCAAATGTTGTAGGGTTAGATGGTACATCTCGTGACATTACTGGACAGTCACGAATATCAAAAAAAAAGAGCTCATATCTAAGATAAGATATTTACATCAAATATCAATATCATATCATGTAAATGTTTTGTAGATATTTTATGATTTGGTGATATAAGATGTTGGTGTTCTAAAAATGCGTGTAAAAATGGTTCAAAAACTCTCATTTTTTAAAAATGGTTGAAATCCTTTTGTCTGATTTTCTTATTTTTCATTATGCTATCCTAAACTTTAACCATCCGGGTTTGACCTAGTAGTCAAGAAGGGGTAGGGGAACTAAAAGGTTATAGGTTCAGTCCATGGTGATTTTCTACCTGAGAATAAATTTCTTTCGATTTGACAACTAATATTGTAGGGCAGACGGTTGTTTGGTTCGAATAGTCGAGGGAAGTGTAAGCTGACTTGAATACTAAAAATATATAGAGTTCTCCTCAAAATTTCTCTCTCCAAAAAACTCTCTTCTTCCCGAAAGGCCCTAGTCACACAATCTTCTACCTCCGATGCCGTTTCACTGACATTGGAGTGAGCCACCGTTCTCCCCTAAGTTGCTGACCTCATAAGCTGGAGTTCTTCTCCCCCCTACGAAGCTCGATTTTATCGACCTTTTCATCTCCCATCCCTTAATTGATTGAGGCAACCCAAACTGCTTACCAAAGACCCTTCCCCTCGACCTATGTCGACCACAGTGCAACATATTTCTTTCCCTCCAATGACGATTGCCAACATAGCAGCATCTCGCCCCATCAAACTTTGTTGGCCACATCGCAATGAGTTTTTCCTCCTCTTTGATGAACGCTAGCCTCAAAGTTGCGTCATCGCCCTCTTTCTCCTTGACACGATCGTAGACCAGTGTTGTGATTTTTCATCCATTTCTTGCTAGGTTTGCAGAGTAACGAACATCCTCCATTCGTCTCTTTCCCTAATCTCTGGTGTTCCTCAACATCCATCTTTCGTCTCTCATTTGAAGCGTTGTCGATCTGCTCACTCCGATAAGCACCGGTTGTCTGTGGCGACTCGGCTGGATCCTTCAAACAAGAAGGCAACATGTTTGGCGAAGCGGATGAGGGGAGACCCTAACTTGGATTTCTTTTTCCCAACCGGTTTGACATCGATCGGGCCAGACCGTATGGATTGAACTAGATCGATATTTGATTCGAACCAGTTCATCACGCGGGATCGAAACAATTCTTGCCAATTGTCCAGTCCGAACCTTCAACCTAATTATAGTGCTTCTTCTTCCTATTTCGACCTCTTTCTTCTTCTTCTTGTAACTTGCTTTAATGACCTTCTCTTCCCCTTGTAACTCTTTCATACTATCAATGAAATAGTTCGTTCCTATAAAAAGAGAATACTCCCGAATATTAAAAATAAAAATCATCTAGAATAACAAAAGTAATCAAGCTTTTATATATGCATATTATCTAAAAAATAGAATCTATTAAAACTTCGTTACTTCTATTAAAAAAAGAACTTAAGTCAAATTTCTATTCAACACTGGACGATGAAAATCCGTCACCTGTTCAAATTCAATGCTTTACAACGAAAAGTTTTCTCCTGTTTCTTTGCTTCACAATTTAAGTCTCAGGCAGCCATTACCTCATGCTTCAAAAAGCATGCCGATAAATGCTTATACTAGGAGCACATATGTCTTCCAATCCTCCATTTACACGAAATTAAGAGAAATTATATCAGCTGTAATTATATATGGACTATCAATTTATCAAATCGCTTTTCTGTTGCATTGTGTCAGCTACAAGATTCAAACTTTTTTTTATCATCTCTCCCCAAATTTATGCTTTTAGATTTCTTCCCTGGGCTGGTAAGGAGGGCTGAGCAACAGTTTCTATTGAAGAACTGATTGGATGGTGCATTGTAAAGGTTGAGGTTACTCTAAATTCATTATTTTAAAACATGTGATTGGGGAAGAAATGTAAACTTCATCTGTTCTTAATTAGCAGGCCACAACAAAAGTTTATACGTTTACATTAGTCTTCCATACATTCTCTACCTTTCCTCCTTGTAATTACATTTCCATTAATTCGTTTCTTTTGTCTGTGAAGTCATAATACAAACCTAAAGATTGTTCCCTTTAATGATTTACAGAGTTGCCAAAGTCGAATGGTTTTCTTATCATTGAAGCCAATGGTGGGTTAAATCAGCAAAGGTTATCGGTGAGTTACCGTGATGTGTAAACTCACTAATGGATGGCACATGGTGCTCACTATTTTACCAGTTTATTAGTTCCTCTATTTTTTTCTTGGACAAGTTTTATATTCTTCAATTTGCGAAGTTCAAAGATCATTTAGTTAACAAATATCTTTGATCACTTGAAATTTAAATATTTTTTGTTCTGTCAATTTACTCCTACTTTACTTTTTCTTACATTATACAGTTAACAATTTGTCCGTTTAGAAGATAGCTGATCTGTTGTGGTTGGACTACCAAGGGATGGTGTATATTCTTTCCTTTTCATTGGGTCGTTTTGATTTGTGATAAGGATAATTTTTTTCAGTATGAAATTGCAGTACCGAAAAGATGGAAAGTATAAAAGAGAATTTACAAGGACTGAAAAGGTTATAAAGAGGAATCCAAATTGGTTAACAAACAAAACATAGAGGGATAATTATATAATTTTTTGGATTAAAAAGCCTAAAGAGACATAAATAGGTACAATACTCTCAAAGGTGCTTCTTAGGTTTTTCTTCCTTGTATTCTTATGTTGCTCCCATTCCAAATAACCCAGAAAATAATTTATCCGGAAACAAGAGGGCGAGGGAGGGTGCTCATTTGAAAACTAGTATGCGGAAGCTGTCTACCTCTATCGTGAAAAAGATGGCAAGATGGGACCTTCTCAAGAGTTAAGCATGGATCACAACTAGATCTAAATAAAAAGTATTTTTTTTATGGGAAACATATCAAAATATTTTAATGGTTAAGTGAAAATATAGAATAAGTAGTAAAGTTACAATAAGCTAGTCCAATTAATAATAAAAAAGGACAGATCATAGTTACAAAAAGGATAGAGACGGTTGGAGATACTCACCTGTGGCCATTTGTCCCACATTGGAAAGGTGAGGATTCTTCAACACATTTATAAGATAAGCTGAGCTACTCCTCTCATCGCCAATTGGTTTTGAGGTGCAATCTCATATTATCTAATATGGTATCAGAGCTCCAAGATATTAATCCTCCAAAAATTCTGAGGACCCCACTCAAGTAGGAAAAAATTTAAATGGGCATTTGATGATCTCAAAAGTTCGGATCCGACCCAAGTGAGTAAGCCAAAGAGGGTATAGTTTGGGCCACAAATTCGGATCTAAGCTAATATAACTTTTTCAAAAATGATGCCATCTTGAGGGAGCATGTTGGAGATACTCACCTTGTGGCCATTTGTTCCACATTGAAAAGGTGAAGATTCTTCAATATATTTATAAGATAAGGTGGGCCACTCCTTTCGTTGCCAATTGGTTTTGAGGTGGGACCCCATACGATCTATTAGAGACTATGACTCTAAAAAATGGCTAAATATATGCTTGATTCCCAAAGTTCCTTCTAGTTGTTTGAAATATCATTGAATATCTCGTTGTTCCTCTCTTTCCACCATGTCCAGAAAAAGGCATATACAAAGTTGAGTAGTAGGCGTATACAAAGTTAAGCCTAATAAGCAGTCCTTAGATGTCTTACCCTTCAAACCCTTTATGCTAAGAAAGCGCCAATCAGGAAGAAGGGCATATAGAGAAGAACCCTTAATGAAGTTCACTCATTCTCAAACCATCACGTAACCTAGCAAAGATCTTAGATCTCTCCATCATTTTAACCTTCCAAGGGTATAGGCATAGATTTTTAGGAAAATTTCAAAGAGGAAAAGGCTTAAAATTCCAGGAAATTGGGAGTCTTAACTCATGCAAGCAAGAAAATTGAGCAACTAAGTCATCATTAGAGATGCCTATACTTAAAATAATTGACTGCACAAAGAATAAGGCTTAAAGAGAAATTCGTTTGTCACCTTTGGACAAAAGGCAATGTTGTTGCTTGCCAAGTTTGTATTCTCATGGTCTATTGCTTAACTTACTTCAACCATAGTGTTTCCAAGGGTGGCGCGGTGGTCGAAAACTTGGACTTTTAAAGTGTGATCCCCTCAAGGTACCAGGTTCGAGACTCACATGTGACATTAATTTGTAGATCCCTCCCGTGTCTCTGTTCCTTCGATGTCTCCTGGTGCATGACTTAGGGACGAGTTACTCTAGGTATAGTAGAGCGAAGCTTCGATTTCCAAAAGAAAAAAGAACACAATTAAACTACTGTAACAATCCTCATTTTGTGATACGTCCCTTAAATTTTAATTATAAGTGGTTACGAAATATTAGTAGTTCAATACCAATGTTGGCTCCAATGGACAAGATGATTTTTCTTTATTTTAATAGAGATTTGGACTGAAAAAGAGAGGAGAGATATAGATTGCTAATGCTACGATCAAAATATCAAATCAAACCACACATTCTTTGGTCTAAATACCTAGATTACTAACTCCAACCTTTTCACACAGATATGTGATGCAGTTGCCGTGGCTGGACTTCTTAATGCTTCTCTTGTTGTTCCAATATTTCATTTGAATAGTGTTTGGCGAGATTCAAGGTTAAATCCAATTTCCACGACTGATTTATTATTATTTTTTAATATAATTTATCCATTCCATTTATCAATGAAATTTTGTTTTATTTTTGTTTAAAAAATCAGTATAACTTTACCCCCCTGCTTGATTGTTTGTTCTTTGAATTTGTTTACTTGGTTAGAAAATTATGAATGAAAAATATTATTTATGACTTTTTTAGTATCTCTTTTTAATTATCTATTAAACATGATCTTTGACTCTTCTTTATCTTTATCTAGTTATTTTTGTTTTTCTTCTTTTCTTGTTTATGTTCTCAGAAGATTATTATATAGCCCAGTTTTTATAAGGTTTTTCTTTTTTCATTTATTCTTAAGATTTGGATCATTTCCAGTTAACCTTGATTACTTACCGTAAACTTTATTGAGACGTAAATGGTCGTCGTAAATTTATTATTAGAGGTAATGTCTTTATATAGAGTTTACACTTTAAACCTATTCAAACATAATCCTAACCTAATTACTAAATGGGCCTAATACAAATACTAATATAATAAACCTAATATGCTAACTCTAACATTCTCTCTTAAGCTGGAGCAAATATGTCTGTCATGTCCAGCTTGTTACAGAGGTAGTTTATTCACGCTCCATTCAATACTTTGGTGAGGAGACCTAATTGCTCTCCAATCTTCACATAACCTGTTGATATCAAACCTTGTTGTATCTTCTCCCAAATAGAATGACAATCTACTTCAAAATGCTTGGTACTTTCGTGAAATATTAGATTCAAGACAATATGTATAGCTGTTTGGCTATTACACCATAACTTTACAGACACAATGGTTTTTACTCTAATTTCGTCTAGGAGTTGGATCAGTCACACAACTTCGCACGTCGCTTGAGCTATGACTCTATATTCAAACTCAACACTAGAACGAGATACTACATTCTGCTTTTTATTCTTCCACGATACTAGATTTCCTCCCACAGAGATAGAGTATCCCGAAGTTGACCTTCTATCTTCTTTACCAGGCATCTGAAAAGTACTCAATATTCATATGTCCATGATTTTCATACAATACTCCTTTACCCGGAGCAGATTTCAAATAACCTAAAATTTGTTCCACAGTCGTCCAATGATCCGCTGTAGAAGTTGACATAAACTGACTCACTATGCTAATTCAACATGGTATCAGAGCTTCGGGTTATTAACCCCCTAAATTCCGAGAACCCTACCCAAGCGAGCATTTGATGATCCCAAAAAAATCCGGATCCGACCTAAGCGAGTGAGCCAAAGAAGGTATATTTCGGGCCACAAAATCGGATCTAATCCAAGATGGCTCTCCCAAAAATGGCGCCATCTTGAGGGGGCATGTTGGAGATACTCATCTTGTGACAATTCTCCCATATTGGAAATGTGAGGATTCTTCGACACATTTATAAGATAAGGTGAGCTACTCCTTCCATAGCCAATTGGTTTTGAGATGGATGTCCACACTTTCTAATATAAAAATGGTATCCGAGCAAGAGGTTTTGAGTTGAATCTCTGCCGTGTCGATTTCTCGCCATTTAAAATTAATTCCACTTGTAGGTCATTTATCAAATTTTTAAGACCCACAAGCGAGGGGGAGTGTTAGTTGACATAATTAAATTTACCCGAACCTATCGGTTTAAGTTTTTAGGTTGATTAGTGATTTACATAATTCAACAAATACGATATATCTGGTCTCGGTCTCGTGACGGTTAAATAATTTAATTTTTCGACCATTCTTCCATATTGCTCAGGATCTGAAAAAGTTTTCCCTTTAACCAATTGCAAATTTGGAACCATTGGCATACCACATGGTTTCACGGCTAACTTTTCGGCTTCAGTCAACAAATCTATGACGTATTTTCGTTGAGATAAGAAGACCTCTGTCTTGTACCTCATAACTTCAATACCTAAGAAGTATTTAAAAGTTCCTAGATCCTTAGTATAAAACTGCCCATGAAGGAAGGTTTTTTACGAGGCCATACTTGGAACATCATCCCCAGTGATGACTATATCATCTACATGTACTACTAGCAAAAGAACACCCTGTTTAGATCGTCGAAAAAACACAGAATAATCAAATAAACTCTTTCTCATTCCAAGCTTACTTAGCGCCCGACTAATCTTGCCAAACATGCCCAGATGCTTTGTTCCAAACCATACAATGATTTTCGAAGCCTACACACCTTGGTATTCTCCCTCTGAGCAATAAACCCAGGTGATTGTTCCATATAAACCTCCACCTCAAGGTCACTGTGGAGAAATGCATTCTTTATATCAAGCTGATATAACGGCCAAGAATTTGAAGCTGTCATAGAAATAAATAAATCGAATAGACATCATCTTGACAACCGGAGAGAAAGTATCACTATAATTAACCCCATAAGTTTGAATATAACCCTTGGCAACTAAGCGTGCTTTCAGACTAGCATCATCTTGGCAACCGATGAGGATTTGAACCACGACTTTTTGCTTTGATATCATGTTGAAATGTGTTAAATTACCTATCAACTCAAAAGCTTAAGCTGATGTGCTGAGGTAAATTTAATTATATCAATCGTTGTGATGCGATCTATATGCATAAATTTGAACAAATATCAAGAGAAGAATTTTACAGTGTAAAAGGTTGTTGCAAGTGCACATGTAAATTTTTTATGGGTAGAGTGTACAAGTAATTGAGTATAGTCTAAGAAGTATGAGCATCAGAACTTGCCATTTTCTGATAATGAGAACATTAAGATCATACGAAAGGTTCAATAAAATATATTTATTTTTAAAATGTTTTGTGCACTCTTACATATTTTTCAAATATGGTGAATTATTTTTTTTAATTGATATCTTGGTTCCTTGATATAAATATTCCTAGTCTTGTAAGAGTTCTTTAATATGTTTTTTAATTTTAATATTTTCTTACTTAGTTGATATGATTAAATTTATCACAATCCATCAACTTAAGCTTTTGAGTTTTTACATAATTTAGCATGGTATCAGAGTAGAAGGTTATGAGTTCGAATCCTTGTCAAGTCGTTTTCTTCCAATTTAAAATTGAATTCCACTTGTAGGGGATTTCTCAAATTTCTTAGCCCACAAGTGATAAGATAATTTAATTTACCTTAACCTATCAATTTAAGCTTTTGGGTTGATTGGTGGTTTAACTTAATTCAACCTATCATGTTTCTTGAGCATGTCCTAAGCATGTCCCTGACGTCTCTTATCTCTTGGGATCTAGAAAAAATATTGATAAACCAGACACTCTTAATCGAGTATTAATAAGTGTAGTTCATGATAGTTTGAAATGAATCGTCCGTGCTTCCTAGGTTGAAGTTTTAAGGCAATCAGGCGTTCTTTTCTCAAGTTTCCACGTCCAACAACATGCGATCAAGCACCATGTCAAGGCAATTGGTAACATCATTATATTAGAGAGCTTTCTTTAATGAGGCAGCTCGTTTGGCACTGGGCATAGTGTTTTCCCCGGGTGCCTAGATGTCATTGATAGTCTTTTATCTTCATTATTATTATTATTATTATTATTTTTTTTTGAGAATAGTTGCCATTGGTAGTTAACTCAATGTCAAATGGCAGAAGCAAATGTATTCTGCTCTCTTTTAATTCCAGAAGGGCTAAAATCATTCATGCAGTTTCCTTCCTTTCCTACTTGTGACAGCAAATTTGGTGATATTTTCGATGAAGATTTTTTCATACAAGCACTAAGCAAGCATGTCAATGTTGTGAGAGGGCTTCCGGATGATGTACTGCAGCAGTATGATAATAATATAAGCAGTATTGTGAACTTAAGAGTAAAAGCATGGTCAAGCCCAATGTACTATTTGCATAAAGTCCTTCCAAAGCTTTTGCAGTTGAGGTATGTTTTACTTGATCTCATTTTATTTCGCTGGTGACCCCCTAAACATTCATTAAATATATATTTTATAATAAATTGTTGGTTGTAAATATGTTATTTAGCTAGAAAATCGTTAATAATTTATTTATTGTTATTATTATTATTCTTTCCTTTCATAGATTTTCTATCATACAAAAATTATGGGAATACAAGAATATATTAATCCATTTAAACCTAAATGGTACCAGACTAGAAAGTACCCTAATTTTAAAGTTGCTCTTGAATCCTAGTCTCAGTCGGAACTCTTAGCCACTAGTTTACGAAGGAGTACCCTACTTCTAGCAAGTGTTTCAAGTTCATTCGTGCATGTAAGAAGATCTGTTGTTGTTTGAAGAGCTTCCATAGCCTCCCTTGTCCTTTGAAGAACTGCTTCAACATGGTTTATCAAATCGAGAGGTCAAGTGTTCGACCCCATGCAAAGTTGTTTCATTCCCAATTAACATTGATTTTCACTTGTGACACATTTTTGGGTATTTTTCAAATTTTCAAGTTTTTTCAATTCAACAAGTGAAGATATGTGTTGGTTGATATAATTAAATTTATCTTAACTTATTAGTTTAAGTTTTTAGGTTGATTGAAGATTTAACATGTTCTAACAACAACCGACTCAACCGCTAACAAGAACAATAGCTTAATCAATACAAGTGTGAGCCCATGACCTTCAATCTGACTCCACCTACCATTGTTGTTGAATTTAAAAAAACAATTCTGATTCAGATTCTTGATTAAAAAATACAATTGTTCTATTCAATCCTAGACAATCCTGATTCTTGATTTCGACCTTTAAAGATGATGATAAGAATCACTTTTCATTATGCGATGTAGGGCTGTAAGGATTGCCCCATTCTCTAACCGATTGGCTCATGGAGTTCCTTCAGATGTTCAAGCACTTAGATGCTTAGCTAATTTTGAAGCCTTGAGGTTCGCAGAATCTATAAGAACGCTGGCAGGTCTCATGGTTGGTCGAATGATTAAAAAAAGCTCTCAGAGTGGAGGAAAATATGTCTCGGTGCATCTTCGTTTCGAAGAGGTGTTAATCGTGTTTTTTTTCCTTCTTCTAATTCATGATTACTGAACTGTTTGTTAAATGAAATTTATGACTAAATGTAAATATTTTGTTTACAAAAGGATATGGTTGCATTTTCGTGCTGTGAATATGATGGTGGAGAAGAAGAGAAGCATGAGATGGATATGGCTAGAGAAAGGAGCTGGAGAGGAAAATTCAGAAGAAGGGGTAGAGTAATAAGGCCTGGTGCTAATAGGGTGGATGGAAAATGTCCTTTAACTCCATTGGAGGTATACTTCATAATCTTTGTTTAAGCAAAGCATATGCTCTCAATTTTCTGATTTGAATTTCTTAGATGAAATGTGTATGTTCAATGTTGTGGTTGCTTGTCCAGATTGGACGACAAGTAAAAAATACATAAAGAAAAACAACCAGCATGTTTTCATTCATCTTGCTAGTGTCTTATTTTGTTTTTTAATGGAATTTCTATTTTGGAGTGATTATCTATTTTCATTTGATCACGGAAAACTATTGTTTTATGTAAAAAAAAGTTCTGCGAGAGAGTTCATGGGTCGGTAACTACGCCAAAAAATAGAATGGGTTGGAAATACTTACCGCAGACATTTGATGATCCCAAAGAGTTGGATTTGATCCAAAACAGTAAGCCAAAACGGATATTTCGGGCCACAAATTTAGATCTAATTCAAGATGACTTTTCTTAAAATGTACCCATCTTGAGGGATATGATGGAGATACTCACCTTGTGGTTGTTTGTCCCATATTGAAAAGGTGAGAATTCTTCAACACATATATGTATGATTTGTGGGCTACTTCTCTCATAGCCAATTGGTTTTGAGGTGGATGTTCATACTATTTAAGATGGTATCAGAGCAGGAGGTCATGAGTTCGTGTCTATGTTGTGTTGTTTTTCTTCCCATTTAAAATTAATCCAACTTGTAGGGCATTATTAAATTTTAAGACCCACAAGTGAGGAGAACGTTTGTTGATATAAATAAATTTACCTCAATCTACTATAGCTTAAATTCTTAGGTTGATTGGTGATTTATATAATTCAACAGAATACTTTCCTATCTAGTGTGCTGATACTGATTCATAATTCACTTTTATATGATATTGTAGGTGGGAATGATGCTTAGAGGAATGGGTTTTGATAATACAACTTCCATATATGTTGCAGCAGGAAAAATTTATAAAGCTGACAAGTATATGGCTCCACTTAGGCAGATGTTTCCACGTTTAGAAACAAAAGATACTATAGCTACTAACCAAGAACTTGCTCCATTCAAGGTACTCTATTTACTCTAATTGTTCTCCTACCAACAATGTTAATTGACATAATTAAATTTACCTCAACCTATCAATTTAAGCTTTTAGGTTGATTAGTGATTTATATAATTCAACATGGTATCAGAGCAGGAGGTCTTGAATCAGAATATCTTCTGTGTCATTTTCTCTCTATTTTAAAGTTAATTTCACTTTTAGGGCATTTATAAAATTTCTAAGACCCACAAGTGAGGGAACGTGTTAGTTGACATAATTAAATTTATCCCAGTCTATCAGCTTAAACTTGTAGGTTGATCGAAGATTTACCTAATTCAACAAATAAATTGGTCATTTAGCTCAAAGCAAGCTATTTGGTGCAGGGCCACTCTTCTAGACTGGCTGCTCTTGATTACACTGTATGTCTTCATAGTGAAGTCTTTGTCACAACTCAAGGTGGGAATTTCCCCCACTTTTTGACCGGTCACCGGCGCTATATTTATGCTGGACATGCAAAGACAGTCAAACCTGATAAGAGGAAACTCGCATTAATTTTTGATGATCCTAATATACGGTATGTCCAAGTCTTTTTACACACTTGTATATTTTATTTCTATTTGTTCAATGTCTGGCTCATTAGTCTACCATAATAGACTTTGTTCTTGTTAATTAGTGTCGGCTGATATAATTAAATTTATCTCAACCCATCAGTTTAAGTTTTTTAGTTGATTGGCGATTTTAACGTAATTCAACCATTAGTTTAGTATTGGATAAATTACCATTTTGGTTTATGTACTTCGACACTTGTTCCATTTTAATTCATGAACTTTTAAGAGTCTAATTTTAGTCTTAAACTTTGAGATTTGTTCCATTTTAGTCCTTGAACTTTGAGATTTATTCCGTTTCGATCTCCGAACTTTCAAAAACTTAAAATTGGTCTTTATAATTTATTTTGTTTTTAAGAAGTTACCATTTTCTTCAATAATTTTTTAAAATAAGTTCACATTGTCATTGATTCTATTAACATTATTGAATCAATTTCGATTAATATTGATTTCAAATTTTCTATAGGCACTTATTTTAAATTTGTGTATGAAGTACAATGATTAAAATTAAATTTTTTCAAAGTTCATAAACTAAAATAGAATAAAGCTCAAAGTTCAGGACTAAAATTAGACTTAAAAAAAAAAAAAAAAAAATTTAGGGATCAAAATGAAACAAATGCGAAAGTTTAGAGATTAAAATGGTATTTTGTGATATCCATTTTGGATAACTTGAAACCTTTATGTTCGCAGAGGGCAAGTTAAAGTCATATCAGATTTTGTGAAATGAGAATTGAGTGACCAAATACATATTCATATTAATTTTGAATTTCAAAACCATAGTAATGATAAGTTAAGTTGTGATAAATGGTTTCATGTACTTGACTATAGCTTTGGTTTATTATTTGATGGAGTGTAATCAATAATATATTGAATTATAGATGGGAAAACTTCAGAGAGCAAATGCAAGAGATGCTTGGGCACAACGATTTAAAGGGAATGGAAATGAAAAAGGGCAGTGGATCGTTGTACACGTTTCCCATGCCAGATTGCATGTGCAAAGTACCAAACACCAACAACCACGATTAATCAAACACATTTTTGCGGCTCTCCAAAGCTACACTATTTTCTTTATTTATACCTACAACCTTTCATTCTCTCTATTATGCAATTCCAACAGGATTAGTTTTGCAGGCTCTGATTGGTTCACTGATACATACAAATCTTTGTATATGCCCAAAAAACAAAACAAAACAAAAATTTATTCTTATCCATTATGTTGTAGCAGGTGTTCTATGTGTAACCAATTTGTTGTCTTAGGCTGTCTGCTAAACCTACGTGGTCAACGACCGATGAAGTATTAACTTGATTCTGTTTTCTTTTTATTCTTTTAGGATTTTTTTTTTTTTTAAAACATAAATAATTAGGCACAAAAATGTGATCTGAGATCTATCAGGATACCTTAGTGGATCCATATAACATTAAATGTATTTTGATATAACTTCCCATTGTAATATTCACACTATGTGCATTATTAGATGTAATTTTATTTATGTAAACAAAATTAGTTAATTAACTTATTAGATAAAATGAAAATTTAATTTATATTTTTTTTTTTATTTTATATATATTCACACGCATAACATATTGATGTGTATCCAAAAATCGATAAGAGTTTTGAGTTTCATTCTCTACTCTATTGTTGAACTAAAAATTTGATTATGAATTTTGCGATTAATATTTTATTAGGTTATCAGATCCAAAAAAAAATAAAAATATATATTTATGAGAAATTTGATAATAATATTATGAATGAAACTAGATACTACAAAAATTAATTAGAGCATTTGTACATAGAAGAAAAATAAAATGGAGTACATAATTTGGCCACATATCAGAGCATTTGCTGTGATTTGATGCTTGTTGAAACTTATTGCAACATATATATATATAGATAAAATAAAAAAACATAAACCTCTCACAGTAACATCATATCCGCCTTAGATGGCAAGCGCTTGAAGAAATTGACTGGAACAGACGGCAATTTCCTCCTGAATCTTGGGTGGCGGAGCATATAGACTCCGATTGCAATCGCTACCATCTGAAACGGCGTAACGTAGATCAAGACCGCCATCATCAACGAGAACATGATGAACAACGATGTGGCCCTTGGATCTCTCCACCCGAGAATTGCCTGTGCTCTTTCACCTTGCGTCGCCACATCTCCGACCACCGTCTGCACTTTTCCGGCCACGCTCCTCAGCCGGTCGTACCTCATCCTCACCGTATCGATGTGTTTCGTCGTCGGAAAGTTGTCGAACTCTTCGTCGAGCTCGTCAGGGTGAACGTGCTCCGCTTGAGACAATCCCGTGTCCATGTACGGCGGAAACCTAGATCGGAACTGGTAATTCCAAATTCCTATCACGAATAGGTAGATGAAGATAGTTGGGAGGATCAATTCAGGGTAACATATGAGAATCAAGAACAGGACATGAACGAGGCAGGTCGTGCTAGGGTTTTTCCAAATGCACACATCGTTGAACCATTGATAAATCGCGGTGATTCCTGAGAGAAGAGACATTATGCGATGGAAATTCGCTTTACTTCTTCTGATGCTGAACATGTGGATATCCACATCGAGCATGTACTCCACCGCCTCTCGCCGGAGCGGAGGCTCGGCCCGGGACAGCCTCGTCGCCACAATGTTCATCGCGTGGAATCGGAGCAGGTCCATGTTTCTGGCTGGGATTGGCTGCAGATAGTGCATTTTGGGCAACAATGGCTTCCCGTATTGTGTCAACATGTTGGACCAGGCATTGCAGGTGAATCTCAGAGCCAAGTGAAGTTCTCCGTGCTTTTTCAGACCAGAAGGCTGAAGAACCATTAGAGGGTAATAATGCGTATATACTTTTTCTATCTCTAATGTTGATAATCGAATCCTTACTTTTCCAATTCTTTGGTCTTTTGCATCTTCTTTGCTTCCATTTGTGTGAGTGTTGTCGAAAACCCCAATTGTTATTACAGTGCAAGGATCGTAAACTTCCCATGTGTATTGTTCGTTCCAACGAGGGGTGAGCGTGTCTAATAGAGTTCTTGTTCGAACCCATTTGTTGCCGTATTTGGCGACACAGTAAGCATCCGTTGTTCTTCCTTCTTTGATCTTCATTGGATGCAAGTTTCGAGCGCTCAAAATCCCTAAGTCGAGTACTCCAATGCTGTTTTTTCTTAAGGTTTTGGAGGGTGGTTGAAGATCGCTGCTGAAGTGAGTTGATTCGTCTAGAACATGGTACCCTGAGTCGATCCAGAGACGGACATGGATCTTGCTGGAGAATTTCTCCTTCTTTTTCTCTGTTTCCTCTAATTGAGCTACGAATGGACGGTGTAGATTGTACCAGTGGGCGTCTGGGAGCTTTGTGGTCTCGATCCTCTGTTGAACTTCTCTTGATGGGATGATCACTCTTCCTAGAATCTCCCCAGTTCCTTTGTCTTCAACTGAGATGATGACAAAGTCTTCAAATGGCTCGGACGCTACAAACATGAGCTCCTCATTCCAAACCGGGTTTATCACTCGCATCTGTGAAGGTTTGGTTACTTTCCCTTGACCTCCGAACTGTATTCTTACAAATGTGTGTGGAGGTTTGGATTTGTCTGATGGGATGAGGTCTTGGGCTTCAATCACTTGGGCTCTTAGATAATAGAGTTTAGGAGAGAAATAGACCTTTGATCTTGTGTTGGCAAGGTTGCCATGGCTGATGCTGTGAGCATCAGAATGCCAAGCCTCAGGGAAAAACTCATCAGCCTGAGTTCCCATCCAAACAGCAAGCATCACTTCTCCTTTGGCTTTGATCCCTTTCTTGTCCACTAGTTTGAACCATTGAGGAGCCAATGGACTATCTGGAGGAACTCTCACTGGAACCTCAGGGATATCAAACAAAACTCTCCCAACAAAATCATCCTTACCCAAATCTTTGTCTTTCACACTCACTTCCAGTAAGCTTGCTTGCAATCTCTCTTTCGAAAAGGCAAAAATCTGTTTCCAGACTGGGTTTTGGTTCTTTTCCAAGTGCTTTGTCACACCTTTGTAGTTCCCCACTTTCACTTCCACATAAGGGTCTAAACTCCCTGAAACATCCATCACTGGCAGATCTTTAGCTTTAACCACGTTTACGTACAAAAAATGCATCTGCTCCACCATGTCGTAGGTGCTGATGATCTTGTCTTTACCTCTGTAGCCGTATCGCAATTTTGCTGCTAACGGGGGGCTGGTTTCCACCAATGCAAACTCTGGATTTTGCTTTGGAATTTGCAAATGCATTACGGTCGCCGGAGATGGACCTGCTTGAGCAAAGTCCATTCGTGTACCCAGTGGTGGTGGCTGCTTGAATTCTATCGATGGAAGAGTCGCGGCCGTGGTCGGAGCTGATCCAATGGAGTGGAAGATCTTGACATCCTTGTCCTCCTTCTTGCTCCCATATCCATCAATGGGAACATGCAGCTCCTCCTGGCTGATTTCATCATCATTGTGAACCATATATATCTTGAACCCAATGTCGCCTTTAATATGAGAGAAAAGGCCACGTTTGTCAAGAGGGTATCTCTGAATATTAGCTTCTTGTTCAGAAAGGGGAACCGAAACGCCGTAGATTCTGACACGGCCAAGGAAATCCCGGCGGTGGCCAGATTTCCTCTCGTTATAAACCACCACGTCGATGGTCATGTTGGGAAAATGTTTAGGGTCGAAAATGTTGAAGACAAGCTTTTGATTCCAGTAAGGATTGAGGTGTGAGTGTTTGGTGAGAGTTCTTTGTTTTTGGTTGTCAAAATGGACCTCAACGAAGGGGTTAGCAGAGTCGCCTTCTTTGGGCAAGAGGTCGGCAGCATCAACTACTTCCACGACGAGCTTGGTCATGGTGGAGAGAAGCTGAAACAAGCAAGTGATGAAGATGAAATACAAATGAAGAGAGGTGGGTAAAAGAGGAAGATGAGAAAGAGATGATGATTTGGGATTGGAGTATGAACACTGAAACAAATGTTTTAGAGCTGAGAGGGTGAGCAAAAGTGGGATGCTATTTTGGTTGAGAGAGATCCTTGTGGAACTGTGGTTCTCATCTTTTTTGTTTCTCTGAGGAGAGTTCATTGTTTATTTGCCTTTTTCTAATGCTTGGTTGTTTGTTTGGTTTGTGATAGCATATTAGCAGTTCTAACAGAATGATGAATGATACTAAAAGTCTTAAATATCACGATCCACCTGTAACATTAATTTGATGTCTTTGAGTGCCTGGTTTATGAATGAATGTGGTTACTCTAGGTACAGTGAAATGAAGTTTAGATTTTCCAATTTCTAAAAAAAAGTGTTCTCTATAATGAATAAAAAATGATGGGGTTTATATACTTATTTTTTTAGATTGAATCTAATTAATTCTTTAGCTATGTTGTTTTTTTTTAATAAATCTCCAATTTTTCACAACGTGTTATTGAAAACCTTCCATTTTAAAAAACTATATGCTATATATTATTTTTAGTTTTAGGTAAGTGGCTTTGAACCCATTTCTCCTTAAATGTTAGCTCTAATAAAGAAAATTGACCTTTAATAATATTCATAAAAAAGATGCAAAAGACAAATGGGTAAAGAAGAGAGAAAAACAAAATAGCATATTCACTAGTTTTTCTCTTTTGGTTTGCTTTGCATCCAATACCTTTTCTTTATGGCTTCTCTTTTTGCTAATTATAAATCATTTTTCTCATTTGGTTTTGCTGCGCTTGTTGAAATAACTTTCTTGTTTCTTTTCTTAACTTAGATTTATTCAACTAGTAATAGAATAGTTCCAAGCCGGACTTCTACAACTTTGATCAGTTCTTTCTCTTTCTATATAGTTTCATGTTTCCTACTTCAAACCGTTCCACTCGAGCAGTAGAATTTTTTTATCATCTTACCTTATGATCTTGATATTTGAATCAATAGAACACCTTTGCAGTGTTGTAGCAAGGCTCTAAATTTTATGTTTATGCTTCTAAAATTATTTTCGAAACCCCCACCTATTGGTGAATGAAGTAATGACGTGGCGTGACATCACATGGGTGGAGTTAAGAATTTATGTATTAACTTTAATTTTGTAATTTATTTTTTGATTCGTAAATTTATCTATCAATGTCATAAGACTGAGCCAAACAAGAGAAAAGAAATTCAACAGCATTTTTCAATCTACTTCATAAACTTGATAAAAAAAAAAAAAAAGGAAAAAAAATTACATTAGAATGATATATTTATAAGAAAAATAAATTGAAGTTTAGGTAAATGAATCTTGTAAAGTTTAAAGATCAATAGACAAAAAAAAAAAAAAAAGGAGAAATGAGAATAGAACGGTCTAATAAAAATTAGACAAGTCCACTTTTATATTGTTGGATTCCGTTTTGTTGTTTTTATTTTTTCCTTTAATTTTTTTTTCAATTTAATATTTATCGCCAAGTTTTCATTATAGTTTGCAAATTTAGAGATGAGGTGCTGGAGAGTATCTCAAAAGTTACCCTTCTTTGCATCCACTAATAAAAAAAAACAAAACAAACAAAGAGAACAGTATTTAGGAAAATAAAGCTTGTATTACAGAAAGGATAAAAAGAGGAGAATAGTTATAGAATCCAGAAAAGTGGGAGAGATAAGAGCCCAAAAGATCGGATCAAGTTGCTTGTTCACCTCCCATTTTATTATGTTTGATTGTCGATTGAACATGATTCAACAAGATTTTATCCTTTGATTCATTTGATGCAAAAAGTTGTTCTTAATTTTAGCGGCTAGTGAGTTTGTGATTGTTGGTTTAAGCAGTTGCTTGATTTCAATAAGTAGTTGGTTTTAAAGGTTTGTTGTCTCTAGCTAGAAGTAATTGGTTCAAGAAGATTGTTTGGTTTATGTAAGTTGTTTGGTTTGTCACCTATGTTGGTTCTTTGGGTGGGTGCAAGTAACCAGTAGTTGGTGTTGATAGGTTTAGAAAACTCTAGTTGTTGAAGTTTAGTGATTTCCCTGTTTAGAAGTTGTGCCTGTTTTAGAAAGTTTCTATGGTGAGCTTTGGTGTTGCTCGTCGAGAAAGAAGTTAGAGAGGTTGTAGTCAAGTTGTTGCAAGAACTGGACTGGACTAGAGAAGGCTCTAAACCAGATGGTTGGCTTGGTGCTAGTTGAGCCTGCTGTCAAGAGTGGTAGGGAAGCCAGGTTATTTGATTGGAGATCAGTTGGTTTTGAGAAATGCAGTTAGCTGCTAGAGTAGCAACTCTTTAGTGAAAGGCTTTTTGGTTGATTTTTCAGCTGTTTATTCTTAAGTGTTATCGTTCCTTGCATTTTATGAGGCTTCTGAGATTCGTGCTTTAGGTTGGTTGTAGGTGTTTGCTTTGTGTTGTTGTCTCACTGTTGTAAGGTCAGAGTTGGTTATAGTTGTGGTAGACGAGTTGTTGTGTTTTGTGGTAAGATTGGTTTCCTAGTTCGTTGTTGGTTGTCAGTTACTTGAGAAAGTTGTTTTGCTTCACTTGTGCATTGTGTTATAACAGGCCCCAAAAAGAGAATAGAGATTTCAATGAAAAAAAAAAAAGTGGTTCAACTGGGTTAGATTTTCATAAAATACTCACTCTTGTTTACCACTCTTGAATTGGGGCTGGGCTAGGGAAGTCGCAGGTCGGATTTGGGTCAGTTTTTCGCCAAACCACGTGGAACCTGGACAATGGACCCCTGACGCGTACTTTAGCTAAAACAACCATAGGTGCGTCTGCCTGTCTGGCGCTCGTCATTTTCGCTCCCATCTCCGCAATCATTTCCAAATCTGAGCCGCCTTTCCATTTCCACCGGAATTGCATTCCAT
>JBBMEG010000027.1:167625-192716 GCA_037832605.1 Cyclanthera cordifolia
TGTCCTAAACCCTTTCTGTTTTGCAGGCCCTTTCGTCCTCTACTAAACAAATAGTACTGTGGATAGACCGTTGACCAATTTTCGGCATCAACATTAGTAATGTTGACTAAAATGATGACTAGATTAATTTTAAATATTAACAATGAAATGACTATTTTAATTTGATAAAAGAAGATAGGTATCAAAATAAACTACAAAACACACAAAGACTAAAAGTCACTATTATTGAAATATTAAAAGTAAAAGTGTTCATTTTTGAAACATATGACCAAACACAAACTATACTCACCAAAAGTTAGCATTATTGAAATGTATGTGTAAAAATGTTCAATTTCGAAACGTAGTGACAAAAAATGAGCATTATTGAACTATTAAAGATAAAAGTGTTCATTTTTTAAACATAGAGACTAAACTGAAACTAGACTCAAAACTTAGAGACCGAAAAAATAAATTTTCCTAAAATAAAAAATAAACACGAACAACTCATCCACTAAAATCCACATTTTTTATTGCCATTGTATTATGAAAATCCACTTTATGGAGATAACTTTTTTCAACCTTTAGGACTTATCTCCCAACTTCAGCGATTATTTTTCAAATTCGGAAGCTAAGTCTCCTAAATTATGAGACAACTCTTCTCCTCGTAAATCCAAGATGTTTGTTTGACGTTATTAATTAGATGTTACAAATAAACTTTTACAATTTCTCTTTAAATAACTACATCAACTTGACGGATCTTTTCATCTAATAATACATAATTAAAACTAAAATAAAATAAAATAAAACTTGATTTATTAATTTTTTTCGAAAAAACTAATCTAATATTATATTGATCTAAAATAAAAAGTGAAACTAATATATCCATACATTCGCCAAAACGAATAATTCAGTTGAGATTAAAGATATATTATCATAATTATTATTAAAAAAAAAAAAAAAAAAAACCTAACGATACATTCTGCTCGGTCAATAAACACAGAATGCAAAAACCCTGAGTAATAAGCTCTCACATGGCCGCAATTTTAAACCCTTCTTCTTCTTCTTCTTCTTCGTCTTCCACTGTTTCTCCAATTCCATTGGCCCCTTTCTTCACCTCCCACTTTCCCGCCTTCTAACTCTCTCCTCTTCAACCATTTTCAAAAGGGTTTTAGGTTTCTGAAATGCCCTCAACAACAACAACAAGTTATGCAGAAACTCTTGCGATTCAACCCTTCCTCTTCTTCTTCTTCTTCTTCTTCTTCCTCAGTCCCCATTCTCTGTTCTGCGCTTAAACCCTTTTCCTCTTTCCCTTCTCCCAAATCATCGCATTCTCTTCTAATGTCTGCCGCTCCCTCATTTCACACCGGTGCCACCGCCTTCTCTGCCTCTCTTTCCAGAAGCCCCTCTTCCGCCACCCTCACTCCTCGCTTTTCACCCGCTAATTCGTCCAGGAATTCCTTCTTCTGCCGCTGCGCAATCGAAACCCCTGCCCCATTCAGAGCGTGGTCTCTCTTTACGGATAATCGAAATGGGCTGCGGCGGCCGGCCTGGCTTCACACGGATTCTGATGGGCTGTTTTCTTCTTCCGGTGTTGAGGAGCTGAAGAGCTCGAAAATGGGTGTCACTAGTACTAATGGTGGAGATGGGGATGGATTAGTCTGTGATAATGGTGGAGATACTGGAAAGGTTTTTGAGGAAAAAGGGTCGAAGTCGAGTAGGAGGCAGAGTAGTTTGTCTGGTGGTGGAGGTTTGTTAATTGGTAGTCCTGATTTGTTGACTATTCCTGGAGTTGGTCCGAGGAATTTGAAGAAGCTGGTGGAGAAGGGTATTGGAGGAGTTGCTGAGCTGAAGCAATTGTACAAAGATAAGGTCAATAAGTTTTCTTCCTTTGGTTTCAAAATTTTTTTATCATCGTTTTGGAGTTCTTTTATGTTTAATATTAGTAGTACAGAAACATTCTGGTTTACTGAGTTTGGTTTTGAAGGCTAGTAAAAGCATGAGTTTTGTATAACTATTGAAAGAGTGAAAGTGGTTCTAATTTATTCAACCTGCTAGTCTCTAAAGTTATCTCAGACTCACTCTAGTTTGGAACCCTTATCTTACATTTTAATGTACATAGTCTCATTTGATTATTTTCAAATCTCCAGCAGTACATATCTAAATGCTAGGTGTTTTTGTGTAAATGTGCTTTGGATTTAGAGGCTAGTCATAGCTAGTCTAACATTTTCTTATATTTCAAGGAGATTTCTCAAAATATCAGGCTTGCTTGGCTGATTAACATGTATTTAGAGAAACTATTTATGTAGCTAGGAGACTATAGTTAAAGCTTTTATGAAAAGTACTCCCTGTCTTCTTGCAGTTCTTTGGTGATTCTAGCCCAAAGATGGTTGAGTTCTTACAGAGTTCTATTGGAATTATCCACAGAAATCATGCTGAAAGTATAACTACTTATATAAAAGACAGTGTTGATAAGGAGTTGACTGAGGACAGTTCAAACTCAGATGCAAAACCGTCTCAGAAGAAACGGATTACTTTCTGTGTCGAGGGAAATATTAGTGTTGGAAAATCGACATTCCTTCAAAGAATAGCTAATGAAACTCTTGAGCTACAAGACCTGGTTGAAGTGGTTCCAGAACCTGTTGATAAGTGGCAGGATATAGGACCTGACCACTTCAATATATTAGATGCTTTTTATGCTGAGCCTCAAAGATATGCTTATACTTTCCAGAATTACGTGTTTGTCACAAGAGTTATGCAGGAGAAAGAGTCTTCTGGTGGAATCAAGCCGCTCAGATTGATGGAAAGGAGTGTTTTCAGTGACAGAATGGTAAGAAGACATCATTTATTACCTTGCACTTTATTCGCATAAAGTCAATCACGTCGTATGTCATGGCTCCATGATTTTTCATTTGACTTGTTCTAGAGTAAGTTTTTGTTGTTAATTAATGATCAACATGTACGAACAAAATACCCTGCAGTTTGTTCCTATTTTTTTTGACTTAGCTGACCATTTGAGAAGAAAAGGCACCCTGACTTTTAATCAAAGACTTACCTTTCTGTTTCATTTTTACTATTATAGGTGTTTGTGAGAGCTGTTCATGAAGCAAATTGGATGAATGAGATGGAGATCAGCATCTACGACTCATGGTTTGATCCAGTTGTGTCAACCTTGCCCGGTCTAATTCCTGATGGTTTCATCTATCTTAGAGCAAGCCCTGATACTTGTCACAAAAGAATGAAGCTACGTAAGAGAGCTGAAGAAGGTGGGGTCAGTTTAGAGTACCTCCACGACTTGCACGAGAAGCACGAAAGCTGGCTTTTCCCTTTCCAAAGTGGTAACCATGGGGTTCTATCCGTCAGTAAGCTACCGTTACATCTAGACAACTCTCTACACCCTGATATCAAGGACCGTGTCTTTTTCTTGGAGGGTGACCATATGCATAGAAGTATTCAAAAGGTGATCTCCACAATGCATGCTATTTTACTATTTCAAAACTAATGTGCAGGTGAAAGTAGCTCATGGTTTTCCTTTTCCGCTTTAACTTTTTAATCTTTTCATGGTAGCAGGTGCCTGCATTGGTGCTTGATTGCGAACCAAACATTGATTTCAACAAAGATGTTGAAGCTAAGAGACAGTAAGTCTAATTTTGTGTTTATATTCCAGTTGATCATTGAGAGTAGGTAGTTTCATATTATCTTCATTTGAGGGACACTGTCTTATCTGTGATATTTCAACTGTAAACAATTAAACTTATAAACAGTTTGTTGGGCACTAATGTTGATATTAAAACCTGTTTTACTCAATTTGTATGTTGAAGGTATGCTCGTCAAGTTGCGGAATTCTTTGCATTTGTAAAGAAGAAGAATGAAGCTTCTTCATCAACTGCTGGTCAGGACAATGCAAATGGTTCTCAACCTCAAGTAATACTGCCAAATAAAGGATTATGGGCACCCGGCAGGAAGCATTTCCCGGAATCGGCTCTGAAATCATTGGATTTTAGACGGGCAGTGTCATTCATGTCTGGTTAGAGATCATATCCTTCGTCATTCCCAGATTCATCTCAACAGCGTACTTGTTTTTCTGTTGTGACTCTGGTGATTGTGTACAAATGGTTGCTGCTTATAGGGCTTAGGAATGTAGGAAAAGTTTTATGGTGTTAACTATGCTTGTAGCTTTGCTCCGAAACTTAGACTAAATAGTTTTGAAGGTTGGGATTGTATCATGATGCAGTTTTCTGATTATAGCAGTCTTTATGAGGAGGCACTGACTTTTGCAAGTTATTTTATTAGAAGTGTATAATTGAGTAGTTCTATATATTGTGATCTTTTGTTCGTGTTTCTTTTTCAATAAGGTTAGATTTTTATAAGAGTAAAGCCTTCCTGCTCATTCCCAACTTGAAACTCAAAACCTTTGTAGGAGTCCATCAAAACCCAAGCTTTTGACTGCTGCACCATTTTTGGTGAACTTCAAAGCACATTCTTTTAGTTTTTTCCAAGTACAGCTATGGAGAGAGAGAGAGCCAACAAAAGTAGTAGCTTGACGACATTAGTGCTGACTCAATAATCAAAAGGTCACGGGTTCGAGTCCCTACTCCCATTGTTGTAATCATAAAAAAGAAAAAACTATGGAGAGAGAGAGATTGAGTCTATGACCTATAGATAATTGGATGTACACTAATTTTGTCGAATTATTACTTTTTGTTGGCTCTACTAGAATTACTAGCAAACTATTGTGTTAAATGTTAGTATAATTAGTATTTTTGATTTAGTTGAGTATATTCTATTCAATTTTGGCATACTTGAAACGATGGGAGATAACTTTTTTTTTTCTTAAATCGTAACCATAACATCCAACCGAACAAATTTCAAATCGAACCAATGTTTTTTGGGCTCCGGATTTTTCCTTGTACCTCTACTATGCATTATTTGAACATGTATTGGTGTACCTCATAGTAGGACTATAGTTTCCGTAGGTGTAAAATGCAGCTGTTTTTATTGGTTTAAAATATCATATCATAAGTAGTTTTCATTTCATTAACTTTCTTTAATCACAATTATGCCTTTAATTATTTTAGCGATTGGTTTGGAAAGATCCAAATGGATATACAGAGTTGATGTTGACGGAAAATTTGGAAGTCATTACTATCCACAATTTTAAAAATCAAATGGCAATCAAAGCATTTAATAGCTTTAGATTTTTGTTGACGTAGCTTTTGACTTTTGGTGTTGCAAATAACACAACTTTAGATTATAACGATAAGAAAATAGGGATTCTTTTTTTAAAACGGAGAAATCGAAGCTTCCCTCCATTATACTCAAATTGATCATACCTACAAATTAATGTCACTGATAAGTTTTGAACCGTGAACCTCGAGTGAGTACATCTTCAAACCCCAAGTCTTTAACCAACTGCGTCAGGATCAAAAAATAGACATTGTTATTTAGTCGAGAGAGTTGAATTAATCAAAAACAGTTTTATTAATAGTCATAAAATATTATAGACATAAATGTAATGTAACAAAAAGTTAGTTACAAATTAATTGTAAATAACTTCTATATAATAGATCAATTATTAGCAGGAGGGGATGGAGTTAAGAAGTAGTTCTAGAATGTATAGGGTAGATTAGAGTTGCAAGAAGATTATCTTTCTTACTCTTGAAACTTTTTTGAAATTTATGAATTTTACTCTTTAAAGTGAATATAATTAGCCTATTTTGACTAAACCACTTTACATTTTCAGTGTCAACTCTTTATATATTATGCATCTCTTTACTTTCCAACAAGTTTTTTTGTGTATTTTCTTATTGTTCATTATCTATAAGAGAGAGAGAGTAAAAGAAAGAAGCTAGAAGAAGAAAGAGAGATTTTGCTCTTTGGTGGTTTGTTACATCATTTCTTCCGAAAAAGAGAAGCCAAGAAGAAATCATCATTATTTGGGTGGGCTTTGAGTTTTCTTAAATTTGGCAAATCTCAATAATTGGTATCATAACTTAAAGAACTATAGTAGAAAAATCGTTCAAACCGTCCAAGAAAGTCCAAGTAAGTGTTTCTTGAACGTTTGTTGATTTCGAAATGATATTGATTTTTTCTTCCAAATAGTATTATTGGCGACAACACGGTATTATATCAAAACAACAATTAAAGTTATTAGGGCCGCGAAAGGTTCATACGTCCTTTTGAATCCATCAAAACTTCCAATCTCAATGTCAGGAGATGACAAAGAGGCCATGGAATTGAAGATGTATGGAACATTAATTTTAAACCTAGTCAATGTGTTAAGAGATGTTATCAATCAAGATTATGCATACAAGATGTGGACAAAGTTAGAAGAACTTTATGCTACTTAAGGTCTACCAAACAAGATGTACTTGAGAGACATTTTTCTTACTTTCAAGATGAGTACATGAAACACTTAAAATAAAAAAATTGGATGAATTCAAGAAGATCACTACTAATTCAAACCATTGGAGATGAGAACATAAATTTGTACTATTAAATTCACTTCCAGATACTTACAATAACGTAAAGACTATGTTAAAGTATGTAAGTGAATCAGTCACAACAGACGATATTATTTTAGCTCTGAGAACCAAAAAAAATTGAAATAGAGAGTGTGAATAGAGAACATGACCAATTGAAGGTTTGTTCTCAAAGGAAATGGAATATCCAGTGAAAAAGTGTTTAAAAATGTAGAGGACAAGTCTAAACCAAAGTCAAAGTTCACCTTTTTCTGAAGCTTGGACATCAACAAGAAGAATGTTGGTTCTTAAAGAAAGGACATCAACAAGAAGAATGTTGGTTCTTAAAGAAAAAGAACAGAAAAGAGAAAGGTAATAACAAGCTAATGCCTCTGTTGGAAAAAACAATACCTTTTAATACTCTAATGCTTTGGCCACAAGTGATTAGTGTGAGACAAAACTTGGTTATTGACTTAAGTTGCTCCTTTCACACGACTCCATTTAAAGAGTGGTTTATCACTCATAAAGAATAGAATGAAGGTATAGTTTATACGGGTAATAATAATTAGGGGATAGGTTTTGTCTCATTCGAACTTCAAGATGATTCTACCAAACGTCTAAGGAATGTGAGACATGTTCCAAAACTTAAAGAGAAACTTAATCACATTAGGTATGTTAGACTCAATAGGTAGTAAGTACAAATGATCTAGATGAACTCCAGAAGTTATCAAAATTCTAACACTGTATTAAAGAAAATAGGGTGTATATGTTTTTTTTTTTTTTTTTTATATTCGTGACTGTCTAGGCCAGCTTGCACGCATCTCGACTAATGTCATGGGACATATCGGATTGAATCCACCACCTTATGCACCCTAAGGTCCTTTTTGACCACTATGGTACTCCATGGTGGTTAGGGTGTATGTTTTAAAGAACGTAGGAGTTTTGTAGTCACCTCTAATTGTTATTAATAATGAGCTTACTGAAAGCGAATTATGTCATAAGAGGTTTTCTCACAATAGTGTTAAAAGTTTAAATGAACTTTTCAAACAAGATTTGATACCCAAAAATCTTTGTACTAATTTGTAATGTAAGCATTGTGTGGTAGGTAAATCCGCAAAGGCAAAACTTCACAAATGGATGACATACAACTTAAGAAAATTCTTGACCTTGTGCATTTAGACATTTGGGGACCACCACAAATATTGTCCATGGGTGGAGCCATGTGTTTTATTTTTTTCATAAATTAGTATTCTAGAAGTAGTTGTGCCATACCAAAGATCAAGAACTAGGAAGTTTTAAGGGATTGAAAGCCTTAGTTGAAACTAAAACTTCTAAAAATGTCAAATTGCTTAGAACATACAATGGCTTAAGTATTGTGAACATTAACCAATTTTATAAACTAAATGAGATAGAAAAAAACAGAATTTTAGATACATCATCTCAACAAAAAGTGCCATAATCAATTAATGTCTAGTTAGGTGGGGTGTACTCATCACCATTTAACTCCCGAATACTCTCATTTTCACCAGGCCACTCCATGATGGTTTACATTCATATGCTAGAGTAGTAGTTATAGACTTAATTTTCAAAAGATTAAAAAAAAAAATCAAATATTTATTAAAACAAAATTTTAAGTTAGCAAGTGCATCTTTGATGCAGTCATCAATTCTCTCGAGAGGTCCCAATTACTGCGAGCAAACATATTAATGATGAAGAACACATTTTTACTATTCTTGTACTTACTTTGCTATTCTGCCCAAGCCTGGCTGAGGAAGAATTACAGGGAGTAAAAAAAAAAAAATGTTGATTCGGGTGGGTTGGGTATACTATATTGAATTTATTTAATTTATAACGGAACCCCGTCCTCAACGCATTAACGAAAAAGAAAAAAAAAGGCAATTCCATTTCGACAAAAGACCCACACCCAAGTTTCAAGCTTTGGGTCCGCTATCCCGATCATAATTTTCCTACCCAAAGAGAAAAGTCCTTTCCTTTTTGGTCGGTTGTGAGCAAGGAGGGATTCAAACCCCAACACCGTGGTTCATAGCAGATTTAAAAGCAGCCTCATGAATCTACTCTAAAATTTGGTAGGTATAAATTCTATCTTTTTTGAATTGTCTATATTTAATGATGGGGTCGAACCTATAATTCTATGATTTCTTAATCATAAAAATCATAAAAATACATAGATGTCTCTTGGTGGACACATGGGAAAATCCTAACTCAAACGAATAAACAAAATCTAAACTTTATTTATCAAAACAAAAAAAAAAAAAGAAAAAATTCTTGTACTATTGTTCATGAGCGGGCCAAAATGGATGAGAATTGATTGAAAAAGCTGCATGCTTTAAAAAGTAGACAAGAAACATTTATTATCCTGAATGGGATGGATTTAATTTAACCAAGTAAACAAACTAACACAACCCCCCATTTTCATCAGTTTAATTTCTCCTTCAAGTTTTCAACTGCAAATTTGCTGTTTTCAGGTCCTTCCTTTCAAGTTCTTCTCAATTATCATGATTCCCCAACTCAAAATCTTGCTCTTACACGTCTCTCATTATTGTTCTTTCCACTGTGTAATAAGATCGTGAGGCGATTTGTAAACATGGGTTGTTAATGTTTGCAATTCACACGGATTCAGTATTAAAAAAGTCTTCGAAAGTTTGAAACCCCAATTCTCGGCCCAACCCTTTTGTTTTTTGTTTTTTCTTTTTTTTTTGTTTCCTCTCAAATTCAACAACTCTTTTTTCTTTCTTTCTTTCTACTTTTCACCCACTCTCTTTAACAGAATCTCTCTTCAAAAATCATGGTGAAAGAAAACCCCATTAAAGGGGTGGACAGAAGGGCCAATTTCTAGCATTATAAATCGTTGTTCTTGAGATTTCTTTTGATTTCTTCTGATTTTCGAGGCGAAAAGATTTGTGGGTTTTGTTGGGATTTAGGTTCTGGATAATGGGTAATGCCCTAATTTGCAAGTCAAAGAAGGATGTGAAAGAGAATGGATCTAGAAGCAAGAGAATAGGTCGATCTCAGAGGAAGTTGCAGAGTGAGGAAGAGTTTTTGCAGAAGCAAGCTCTTTCGTTGGCTCTTCATCAGCTTCAATTATCACAGAGGTTTGATGGATCAACTTCCAAACGAATTGGCTCGACTAGCTCTCGAAGACGCAATTTATCCGATCCATTCTCTAATGGCAAGCAGGTGGGACTCCATTTTTTTGTTTGTTTGTTTGTTTACACTTTGAATTACATACTTTGTTGATGATTAGATCTTTCATGAAAAGTGGGTTATCATGATTAAGCTCTGTTAATTCATAGCTGATTACCTTTAGTGGGGTTCATATTTTATAATCTCTGTTGGTTTACTTTTTCAGTTTTAAATAGTTTCTTTTTCCCCTGCTTGAAAAGAACACTTGCCGATTGACTTTTTCAGGCTTTACATTGTTGTGCGCTTTTTAATAGTACTACGGGGATGCTTAGTTATTGATGTTAGGAAACAACTCTACGCAATTAATCTACCGTTTTATTCAAATAAAGAGAAAGTAAAGGACTGTTGAAATGAAATAAGTAGGATCTTTTAGACTTTGTGAGCTATGGTCTTCCTGGCTATAGAATTACATTGATGCTTGCTTTGAAGGTTTGATGTTTATTGGTTAAGGGAGTTTATTGCCATACGATCGATTTTGTGGATCGAGATCTATTGCATTGTAACTTAGGAAGATGTATTTTTTCCCTCTTAGAGTCAGAGCAAGAGAGAATCTAAGCTGTGTGGAGCAGCTGATGTGACTTCAGGTGAAGCAAATCTGCAGGTGAGGCTTATATAATGTTTACCTTTTTCTTTTTCATTCTTTGGTTTGTTGTAACATGTTGGGTAAATTATAAATTCGTCTTTATGTCGTCCTTATGTTTTGAAGAAAGTTAGAGTTTAGTCTCTATGTTTAAAAATATGGACTGTAGTTCCTATGATTTTGAAAAATATAGAATTTGGTTCTTATAGTTAGTTTGGAGAAATATAGAATTTAGTCCACATGATTTGACGAGATAGAATTTAGTTCCTATGGTTCGATAAAACCTAAAAAATAGTATATGTTATTCGTAAATTGTAGGCGATTTAAGTACTTAGATGTAACTTTTATATACGAATGATGTGTTTTTTTTTCCAATAAGTTACGTATCTCACACTCTTATCAATTAAACAAAAAAAAAAACTAACTTCTACGTATTTTATTCACCAACAATTACGAACGACATAGACTATTTTTTAAATTTTATCAAACCTTGGAGACTAAATTCTAATTTTTCAAACTATAGGGACTAAATTGTAGATTTCTCCAAGCGGTAGGGATTAAAGTCTATATTTTTACACCATACAGACTAAACTTTAACTTTCTTCAAACCATAGTAGATGTTTGGATTGGGATTTTAAGAGTATTTAGTATGAGGATTTATTTTGAGTATTTAGAAGTAATGATTGCAGTCAAATACTTGTCTGGATGTAGTTTTTAAGAATATTTCAAATTAATATTTAGAATGAGGATTTATTTTGAGTTTTTAGAAGTAATGATTAGTAATGATTGCAGTAAACAACTTGTTTGGATGCAGAGAATTTAGAATGAAAATTTATTTTGAGTATTTAGAAGTAATTGTTACCGTCAAAAACTTATTTGCATGTAGTTTTTAAGAGTATTTAAAAGTAGTATTTAGAATGAGGATTTATTTTGAGTATTTTAAAGTAACGGTTGCAGTTAAAAACTCGTTTGAATGTAATTTTTTTAAGAGTATTTAGTAAATACTTGTTTGAAATACTCTTTTAAAATCTAATAACAACCAAATTTATAATTTATCCTAAAATGTTTCATTTTTCTTTTTCAATTTTACTTCTTGGTACTTCAGTAACTGACGAAAAAAAATTCTCCATTGTGTAAGACTGAGCAAGAAGAAGGCTTCAAATATTCTATTATGATTTTCATTTCTCTTAAATTTGTCCCGAGTTGTACAAAACTGTCTTGCTCAATTGCTGCTTATCCTAAAATTTTACTTGCTTCTATGATAATTTTTTTATAAAGTATTAAAAAAAAAATTAAAACATTTAAAAGAACTATAAAGTGCTTTCTTATGGAAAAGTGCGCATAGAAAAAAGTAAGCACTCCTAGAATTTTTAATGTCGTTCTATTTATGTAACTAAATACAGTAAAAATTTGTACTTTTTAGCAGCTAAAAGCAATTTTTACCTTCTTGGAAGTGATGTTGAACATCGTTAATGTCCAGTTATAGCCAGTTTACAAAGATGAATTCTGTTTAGTTTTAATAATTAACCTTCAAATTTGTTAGTGCACATACTCATCACCAAAATATCTTTTTGAGAGCTGCTTCAGTTTCAGGCTTTATCCCTAATCATCTGTTGTCAGATTATGTAACTTTATCACTAATCCTCTCATTATTTCAGGCAGAAACACTCTCTTATATTTCTTCTGTTAGGGTGTGTTTGGGGCAAAGGGAATGAGAATGATTACGGAAGTAATTAGAATTAGGGGGAGAATGAGAAAGGGAATGATTATGAGGAGAATGATTAATTGTGTTTGGGGTGAAGAAAATGATGATAAGAAAAATAAAATAATGGGTATGATGTAAGTGCAAAATAATTATAGGGAGAATAAAAAATTGTTATGGGAAGAATAGGAAGTAGTTAGGAGGAGAATAAAAAGGTGATTTTGGGAAAACGTAATTATGGGGGGTGGGAATCATTCTTGGTGGCTCAAACACTGAAAATCATTTACCTTCCTATTCTCTCTTTTTATTAATGGTGGCCCAAACATCTCTTACACTCTTTTAAGGAGAGATAACATGTCATTTATATTATGGGGATGTATCATGTTAAATTTAATTATCTTTTTTACCATGAGTGAGTTTTGGTTGATGAAGCTATCGTATATATTTTGCAGGCACCAGATTTTCTGGAAAATGTGAAGGAAAAGAAATTTGTTTTAGTTCATGGTGAAGGGTTTGGAGCTTGGTGCTGGTACAAAACGATTTCTCTACTCGAGGAAGTTGGATTGTTGCCTATAGCCATTCATCTCAAAGGTTCTGGCATTGATCTAACAGATGCAAACAGGGTGAATACTCTGGCAGAGTACTCAAAGCCATTGACTGACTATCTACAAGATCTTCCTAATGATGAAAAGGTTGGATAACAAATAGTAAAGGCTTGTTTGTTTGGTAGCTGAGTTCAAGGATTTTCCTTCAATGTTTTGTTAACTTTAATCTTCAAAAATCATTCAATCAACCGCTTGTTCTGAAAATTAAACTCTGCTAAACAGATCTTGAAATTTTGCTCATTGCCATTTGTTTGGGTGGATGTTAACAATACTTGTATTTTGAAGGTTGTTCTAGTTGGCCACAGTAGTGGAGGTGCCTGTCTTTCTTATGCATTGGAACACTTCTCGAATAAAATATCGAAAGCAATTTACGTCTGTGCTACGATGGTGGCTGATGGCCAGAGACCTTTCGACGTATTCATGGAAGAGGTATGTGATTAGCATTTGCAACTAACGACGAGTTTCTATGGCTTAATATTGGGCATCGTGCATCTTTTAATAACATTTATCATTCTCAGATGTGACGTGAGATACGTGGATTTAGTTGTGTGAGTTTGTTTTCAATAACTTGCCCTGCAAATAATTGTTTTGCAGCTTGGATCTGTAGAGGTTTTTATGAAAGACTCGAAGTTCTTGATCTATGGGAATGGAAAAGATAAACCTCCTACAGGATTCATGTTTGAGAAAGAGCAAATGAAGGGGTTGTACTTCAATCAATCTCCTACAAAGGTATTTTCTGATGTGTAAATGGACAATTTTGTAGTCGTTGGTGTACCGTGCTCGACGATGAATATTTCTCATGAACACTGAGTTCGGTTTAGAATCCTTCCAATATATACATGCGTAGTTTCTTCTGCTTTCGAGTATTAGGAAGCAGGGTTTTGCATTGAAACTTGTTGGGAGTTTTGTTCAGTTTAGATTTGTTTCTGAGTTGTATTAAATGTTGAACAATTAAATGGTGGCAATGCAGGATGTTGCTTTGGCAATGGTTTCCATGAGACCCTTCCCACTGGGTCCAGTGATGGAGAAACTCTCGTTGTCGCCCCAAAACTATGGAACGGGGCGCCGATTCTTCGTTCAAACACTGGACGATCACGCACTCTCACCTGATGTTCAAGAAAAGCTGGTGAGGGAAAACCCACCTGAAAGAGTTTTCAAGATCAAGGGCAGTGATCATTGCCCATTTTTCTCTAAGCCACAGTCACTCCACAAGATCCTTCTGGAAATTGCTCAAATACCATAAACTAGCCTCTGTCTCAATCTGTGTCATACAAAGAACATAAAGAAGATTCTTTTTTCTTTCTTCCTTTTTATGTTTTTTATTTATAGCAGAACCTTAAATGTCTCGACAGATCTTCATCTTAATTTCTAGTGATATAAAAAGAAAACCATAATTTTTCTCGTAAGCATAAAGTTGAAAAATTGAAAAAATAAATATGACCACAGGACACAATAAAATTCAATATATACACGCACATATAAATATACATGGTACTTAGTGCATGTTTGGTTACGGTCAGAAGAGAAGGAAATGAAAAGTAAGGAAATGGTTAAAATAAGAGAAAAGTAAGGAAATGGTTAAAATAAGAGAAGTGAGTAAATTAGTGATGGAAATGATAATTTAGTAGGTCAAACGGTAGGAGAGATCTTCCATTTTCACTCATTTCTACCGGATCAAACATGTCGTTAGTAAATTAGATAAAAAAAAAAAGACATTAGTAAATTAGATTAAAAAAAAAAAAAAGGACATGTTTGAAATAAAAGCAATTTTGGAGTTCTTTTCTACAATTTTGGCATGTTCTTAACCCACACCTCAAAGCTTTTTCAATGTTAACCAGTATAGTATAGTGTTGACTAATAGCTATCAACCTCTAATGTTGGGTTTCTACTATTTCTTAATATAAACGGGTCGGTTTGGAAGGTGTCTTATATTATATACCAGGCCTGCTCTTGTCGACCGTTCTATCTTTTGCATGCTTTTTTTTTTGGATTATTATAAAACAAAAATAAATGAGCTGTACTACTGGCCAAAACTCATCTACGCATTTGAGGTGAGTGCAATTTAGAGTCAAATTAGAAGTTTAATTGATCCCATAAGTTATTAAAAGAAAATATAATACTGCATGGAACTGCCAACTTACGGGGTTTAGTTTATTAGTTCTTGGCAGTTGCAATCTCAGGGTATGACTATTGTGTTATCATAATCTGCAATTCTAATTTAATGCCTTTAATCACACAGTAAAAAGAAAATAAAATAAAATATAATAAAACTGTTAATATATATATTAGTTGATCGAAACACATACCATAATTCCATAATCACATAATCACATTTCTGATAAACCACATGAAAAAGTATTTAACTTTGATGTTTCTGATTCACTGCCCCACGCATGAACTCAAAAGTACAATTGTGTACCAAACCAACCACCTTCACTGAGATTATGGTAAGTAGAATACTACTAAGTACTTTCCACATTCAGCTTCTAAGGAAAAAAAGAAAAAAACACATAGGCATATGACCAAAACAATAAGCAAAGGAAAAGTTTGAACCTCCCTCTCTTGGTTTTGATCTCCTGTCACTCGAGCAATGTATGTATATATATACCGGCGTGTTCCTCCGATGCGAAGCAGTCACACTTGGTATGTTGGGCAAAAAATCAGATCATACCAAACCAAAATCAACAACCATATATTTGGTCTTCAACCAAAGAAACTTTGATTCTGTTAAACCGAAAATCCATAGAGAACGCATGCATATTTGTTTGGGCTTCAACCTTTGTGTTTGTTTTACCACCTGTATACGACGAAAGAACCGCAAGACTTGCAATCCAGTTGTTCATGGAACCTACTACTGTTACCAACTGGACATTTCTCCATTTTACATTATGATGCCTTCTGAGGATGTGCGTTAAGTCCTCAGAATGGAGATAATCCCCCTGGAAGTTTGAGGAACCATATTCCTGTCTGGATGCCATTTCTGTCGGAAAAATTACAAATACCTTTTCAATGTCATATGAAACAAACAACCAGAACAGCACAACAATATCCCGATTCAAACTTGTAATCTCTTGGTTACAACGATGTCACCAGAGCTTTCTTGTTGGCTAGTTGCTCTTAGTCTTAAAAGATGATAAAATGATGCTATTATGTAGGACTCACCTGATTTAAATATGTTAAGAACCTGAGGATGACTTCTGAACCCATACTTGTTTCTGCAATAGGCATCAAGAAAACATCTGAGAAATAAGTGATGGTGTAACATGAGTGATGCAATCATTAACTTAGATGCAGAAGAAAACCTCATAGCCACCAGCAACGCCTCTTTTGGACGGCTTCCCTTCGTTCGGGTTCAAAGACCCATCATCCTTCATAACATGGCCACCCCCACGACGTCCAACATGTCTAACAGAACCTAGAGAACCACATGCATGTTTTAGAATAACAAGAAAGAGCTTTTTTTTATATCTCCTAAAATAAGAGATGGACAATGTTAAGAAAAGTTCGTGAGAAAGTACAACCATTCTCCATTGAACTGCTACGACCACCCAGAGTGGTAGTAACATCCCCACTCCTGCTTCCATGAATATCATCTTTCGTATCCCCACGGTATGCTGTAAAGGAATAAAGATTGTAAGAGTTGCAATTTCAAATCCGGAACATAAAGTATCTGTATAAATCATTCAGTTCATCAGGCACACAATGATCAAGGTCCTGTACTCAATACTTCAATAATACGAATTACGATTGATCAGTGGAGTTCATAAGATAATCTCTTCATCTCCAATGGGGTTATAATAGAAGTAGTACCTTCAACTGAGTCAGAAAGCAAATGACTAGATTGTGAAACAGAGAATTCATCTAGTTGCGAGACTGATGCATCTGAACGACTACGTGGAGCCCAGACCCCACGATCAGGTCTATCTTTGTTTCTTATTCGCTTTTCTTGCTTCTCACTAGCATTACCCATGCCATGATGTTCCTTTTTATTGAACTTACTTTCTGTAACCCTTTTCCCATCCCCTTCTGAACCAGATGGATTTGGTTCGTTGCTGGACATATCATTAGACCCAGATCGAGCATTAATGGAACGAGGTGGTCGCTTCCCATTGTCTGAGTTTAGGATCTGAATTTTGTGATGAGATTGGGATACAGATGAACTTTGTCCATGACGAGTTTCATTATTTACAAGAATGGTTCTGATCATGCTTCCACCAGCATCACGTCTCTGATTCTGTTTTGTACCACTAGCAGGAGAATTCCCAGAAGATGTCGCACTTTGTAACTGTAACATTCCATTAGCCATCTGTGAAGGTATCATTTACTCGTGAAAAATAAGTTTGGGTCAAAATAAGAGGCAAAAGTTGAATTTTTTTACCCTCCCAAAATTAGCATTGAGTGAGAATTGAGAACATCATGTGGCGGGCAGGTAAGGGAAGGGATAAAAAAAGAGGAGTAAGAGTAAATTAGTGATTGATAAGATGGGAACTCGGCAAACCAAATGATGGGAAGGGATCCCTTCCCATCCCATCCCATCCCATCTCACCATCCCAAACATATCCATAGAAGTTAATAATTCTAAGGAAAGAGAGTAACAAAAATTGTAATTTCATAGAGAACTTAAGAAACATACATGAGATGTATCTCGCTCTTTCCCCTTGAGAAGCAGAATTCTTTTCTTCCCAGAGTCAGCTGTAACAGATGCATATGAAATAGAGCCTTCAAATTCTTGACGGAAAATTCATTATAAACATAAGAGCATATTGATAAATTATAAGAAATCAGTGTGTAGCAAAATTAAGGGCAGGATTAAAACATAGTACACAATTTCAGATAACATAAATGATCCAATGAAACTATGAAAGACATTATTTTCATTTTTTTATAATTAAAACCCATGCTTTCCTTGAGAAAAGAATGAAAGAGATTAAAAGATCAATAAAAGAGGCATACAAAAAAGAGGGAGCCCACAAAAAAAGATAGAGTTTATAAACATGATCTCCAATCAAGCGAGATAGAACCTAGAATTATTACAAAATAAATAAAAACTTAGAAACAAAGACCTAGAGAAACATAGAATGTAATAATTCTACACACTTTCCACTCTAAAAATTCTACGGTTTCTCTCCCCCAAAGCCCATAGAACGGCACACACAAACATGCCACAAAAAGCCCTTTTCTCGTGAAGTAGAGAGGAAGACACCAGTTCTACCATCATATCTCGGCAAAGACTCTTCCTGGCCAACAATCATAAACTCTAAAAAGTCTCCAAACCTCAATGACAGCCTCACAATGTTAAAGCACATGATCAAGGTTTTTGACCATGAAGGAGGAGACTCTCCACGTCCCTCTTTCTAAGGTGTTAATCCTACCAAAGAGAATCTGCCAAGTAAACAACTTAACATTTATTTGGAATTTTCACCCTTAAAAAAGAAGTGAAGACCGAGTCCTCCAAAAAATAAGTGGAGGAATTCACCAAACAATAGAAGAAGAAACGACAAGTGAAACCTCCAAAATGACTTGGGGTCCAATAACGAACATCCTTTCGACCAGGAGTACAAGAAAAGTCCCCGAACAAAGCCATCAAATAAATGAGATATGAAGTCTCCCTGTCAAGAAGGTAGCTGGTGAAATCTAAAAAATAGAAAAGATTGACGCCAGACCTAGAACATTCACAACTTAAAGAAAAGACAAGTACACAACAAACATAGAGACTGGAGGTCCATACCCCTTCCACCTATTTCCCAAAAAAACATAAGACAGGAGGTCTATACCCCCTCACCCTATCTTCCCAAAACAACCTATCCCTTCCATCACCCACCACACAAGACAGAAGACTAGAAAAGAGGGGAAATCCTCAATAATCCCTTTTTAAGATTTCTAAAAAAATGGCATGACCTCCACTTACCACCTAGTCGAAAGGGAGCAAATCATACCTACTCACAACAACTTTGTGTAATAAGAAAACAGTTTCTTGAAAGAACCTACATAACCATTTTACTAAACAAAGTTTTGTTGCAGCCTCTAAAGCTACTCACATCTAAACCCCATGGGATACAAGTGTTTAGTTCTTAAACCATATATGTTTATGTTTCCCCCAACGTCTAAAGATAATATAAATCAAACTCATTTCAACAGCCTTTGTGTGTTTACAATTTTGTGAAGTTTATTCTATCTGATGTTTATTTTTGGTGCAAGGATATCAATTCTTTGACTACTACCTCTAAAATGCTCTCCCTACTCTCTACATGCGCTCTCTCATCGAGTGATACCTCCATGGTTGTGCCTCCCTCCTTAAAATTGATTGAAGGACCTTCTCCTTCAACACTAATCCACACATACATAGCTTCTTCCAATTCTCTGAATTGTGCAATGGGAAGAGCTTTTCTCTAATGCTCGACAGGACTCACGTTCCTTGGTTCAAGGCATGCTTCACTTGACTATGTAATCTACCGCTTATGCACAAATTTTCATCGAGACAAGGATCGAAAAAACCACGGCATGAATGGAAAAACATTCGAGCAAAAGAGGTCATTATGTGGAAGTCGCCAAGGTCGTTAAGAATGGAACTACCAGTAAAATTGTTCTCCCAAGAGGGAAGAAGAGATGGAATGGGTTCCTTCAAGCTGTTGAAGCTTTTTCTCCTGTTCCACAAGGAAAATGCTACCTAAGAAGTTAATCACCAAAAACTACTCCGAGCAAAAGAGGTCATTATGTGGAAGTCGCCAAGGTCATTAAGAATGGAACTACCAGTAAAATTGTTCTCCCAGGAGGGAAGAAGAGATGGAATGGGTTCCTTCAAGCTGTTGAAGCTTTCTCCTGTTCCACAAGGAAAATGCTACCTAACAAGTTAATCCCCCAAAACTACTCCGATGAGTAGCTCTACAATTTGGCCTCCCGTCGCCACCAACTTAGCCCAACCATACAGTTTCCTCTACTACCAACTTTTTCCCCTCAAGTCGTGCCCTCATCTTGTTGTAGACTAAGAATAAGGGAGTTGGCTTTTCTTCCCACCTTTATCCACCATTAACTCTTTTCCCTCAATTGACAGATCGTTGGATATTAGCCAGAATGTACTATCTCCTCTTCTCTCTTCGAGAATACATGCTCTCTCTCCACCTTTCTATCCATCATCAGATGTCCTCTCTGAATCTACCTCCATCCCTCTAAGTATTGCCGATGAATACGCTCCATCTTTTATTGCCAAATCAACTACCCATAACAAACCCACCTCGTACATCTTTAAATATACCACTTCAAACTCCCCCAACTAAAACTTCTCCCTTACCATCTTTGTCTCTAGTTTATCACAAACCAAAGAAAAAATGGTTAAGTTTCGCGCCTCTCCCAAGCCAACACTAGTTGATGACACAATTTATTCAACCAATCAGCTCTTCTCTTATTCAGACTCTGAAATGAGTATTGCTTCTCCCAGTATTTATCATCTGTCTCCCCTGGACTCTCCAGCCTCATAGAAAGCCTTGGCTTTCCAAGGCTCTGATTCCATCCTAAATTTGGGTGGTTTATTTGAATTAGCTTAGGAGACTTTGACTCCAAAATTTGTCACTCTGGAATGACAAATCTTTTAGAAAGCCTAACTCGAATACGAGGGCTGACACCCCCGCCCCCACAATGGAATAGTCCAGCCCGAAGACTACTGAAAAAGGGAACTAGAAGGTACTTACCATCGATTCAGAACCACCGGACTCTATTTTGGAAGGAACATCCACAAATGTAGGGCCATCTGTTGACTTGGAGAACCCGACCACTCTCCTTCTAATTCTGATCCCCTAGCTTGCATACCTTGGACTTTGCATCAGAACCATCCCCCCTTGAAGAAAGCCTCTGTGGCAAAGAAGAAGAAGAAGAAAGGCACACGAGAACTGATCAACCTTTGCACTAATATGCAATACCCATCAAAGGCATCTTCTTCCAGGAGGATTAGTTGAAGCCACAATGAGGATTGCACTGATATGCAATACCCATCAAAGGCATCTTCTTCCAGAAGGCTTGGTTCAAGCCACAATGAGGATTCACTTTAGCTTATGACCCTAGAACATTAGTTTGTTCTCTATTAAACCCTAAACCCTAAACCCTATTAAATCCATTGTTGTTTTGGTGTTTTTGTACAAGAGGCCTTCGCTATATGTTGGCCTCTATGATTGTCTTTTGATATGGCCCATGATTACTTGCCCCTCCCTTTTTTTTTCCTCCCCCTTCTTTGATAGCTAGTAACTTTTCATTTGATCAATGAAAGTTTATCATTTATCATCTCAAATTGGCCATCATTCTTGTAATAATTTTCATTTTTCAGATTATGAGTTGAACTCTGAATTTCATACATCAACAAAATGTTTCTTTTTCCAAATCTTTTATCAACAGCCTTAATATAAATCAGACTCAATTTCAACATCCTAACAATCAAATATTCAATCAGTAACTTGGGAAGAAAGCAAAAATAAAAATTTAAGCAAATTTTCTAGCCACAGAAATAAAAATAGAAATACCTGTACCGATATCAGAAATTCCAATTCCACTTGAAGTGGCTGACTGATCTTCTCGACTGGACACCAAAATGAAATTTGACTTGTCTCTACGGTTTGAGTTCTTCGCACTGTCCTTTAAAATATACTGCATGTATAGAAGAAAATATAACTAAAATCTTCAGAGAATATATAGAAGACAATAAAGTATCCATAAAAAAGGATCACCATGAAGTAAATCCATGAGATCTAGGGGAATAAACTTAACACACAATTTTAGCATTAGCTTTTAATAACCTTGAGGTGGTGTGGAGCAGCATGAGACAGTTTAAATCACAGTTAGGCAAACACAATACTTAAACATAAAAATACCAACTCCACAAATAAAATAAAAAACTTTAGGTTGGTTTCTGCAGAGTCAAAACTTTAGGCTCTGCATTGATTACTTTACGCTTCACCTTACTGTAGAGGGTAAAAATTTCGAAGAAGGTCTTGTTTCAAGAGCGACAAGACTTGCATTCGTGAGTGAATATTACAGACAACATAAGGAAACAGTCTTCCTTCTTGATGGTCTGTACCACCAATAGGCAATGCATTCTTAGTAGAAGAAGCATCTGACATAGAGATGGCAGTTAAGATACATGGTTTCTAACTGTTTTTTACACCTTCAGAGTTCCTGGTTTGGCATAGAGATAGTCGTCGGCAGCACTTCTTGACTTAACCTTTTGCTTCTTTCCTTAACCTAAACTAGGTTGGAACGCCAAGTGGCTGGAGATTCTGAGGTTTCCCGTAAAATAATTCACTAGTTTATTGAGCCATTTAATGGAATATTTGGCTAGAGAGTAATAAGATAATCTTTAAAGGTTTTGAGAAGTCCTGGCAGAGCTTGAATCCTTTTGTTAATGCCTAAGGAGGCATACATAATTAAAGATTTTTGTAATTAACCTTGATGCCTTATTATTATTTTGTTAGTTTTCAAGAATCTGCTTTGCCATGCTTAGATCTAAGTGAAGACAAGGAACTAACAGTTGTGAACTTTAAAAACGTTTAAACAAAATAAAGAAAAAATAGCACATGCCTTCTTCTTCTCCATCCCTCTCTTCATGGAAGACTCAGGCTTTCTAGAGGATGCTGCTCCACCTCTTTTGACCTTCCGAGGTGCTGAAGATCCCTATTTAACCAAAGAAATTTACATGAGATAATGAGTAATTAATGTATTATATATTACATGAGATATGGGGAAAAACTTCAAGACTACCACATAGACAACCATCCTAAGAGGCTAAGAGCATTTTATTAACATCATGCATGGCATTAACCCATAAGAACGGGAAGTGAATTTATTACACAAGCAGAAGACAGATTCAAATGAAGGAACGTCAAATTCATCTTAAAGTGAATTTATAAATATTAAGTGATGTGAGCGGACAGAACCAACTGTCATTTTGTAAAAGTAGTTTTGTTTCCTCTTAACTTTTAAGTTATAGGACACCGGTCCAGTGCATGTGTTAAAAATACAGCAATCTCACCTGAGTCCCACTTTCAACTGCTCGTTTCTGGCGAACAAACTCCATGAGAGGGGTAACAATTGGAGATTCTTTTGCACCACCTACAAACAAAAGTTGACATATAACACTTCTAGAATTATCCAAATTTGAACTAAGTGGTATCTCTATAGGAGTTTCATAGCAAAGTTACATAATAACTAGTGGGCAACTTTTTGGCACCCATTTTACGTTATAACATATTTGGCGTGGAACTCCATATAAGACTTAACAAGTGCAAGTGATGACAAAAAGTCGGTTAGTTTTTTCTTTTTTTACAAATAGAATAAGTTGGTTAGTAAACATAATAACAAACCAGATTGCTCTGCTTCTCTTCTTTCCAACTGTATTTCAGCACTTGGAAGATGCTCAACAGGCTTTGCAATGAATTTGAGAAACTCCAAATAATCTGGATCTGCTTTCATCCAGAAAAGATAATGCACATAACAGAATAAGTAACAAAAAACAAGAAACACTATATTCCATCTTCTAACTCACTGAGTGTTACCTTTGTATATAGTCCCTTCACGACCATCTTTCTTGGTAGATGATCTTGGAACACGTTGTGAAGGTGCATATTCAACTACAGCCTTATACTGAGCACCTATAACCATTTATTGACTGAAATAAGTTAACTATAATCGACAGAACAAAACGAAATTCCATACATTAAACATTTGTACACTATAGAAGTTGTTAAAAATTCGAAGGGGGTAATCTCTACATATATCAGTATTTTATATGTTAAATGTCATATATCAATCAACATTAACCATCCGTCTCATTCAAAAAATCATTATCTCCCACTTCTCAGAAAAGGGTTGAGCATGAATAGAGAAGCAATTCATGAGTTTTAATAAAGAAAAATAGGAAAAGCTTACGGCTTTACCCTTCTCGTTAACGAAAACATGCCCATCAAAGAACTCCGCAAACTCAAGAACATCTTCAGCTCTCGTGAAATTTATGTACGCCCGAGCGTTTCTTTGGTCCTTCTGACTGCAAAAATATTTCAGAAGAAACCTCTGAATGAGTAAAAAAACTTTCAGTATTGCGAGCTTCAGTTCATAGAAACAAAAAAACAGGAAGTACAAAATCCGAGAAAGTAAGAGCATAAGCATAGGGAATCAGAAAAATACAAACACCAAAAAAAATAGATTGCTAAATAGTTTCCCAAGTCAGGATAATGAAACAGAACAATTGGGCATGAAATTGAAAGAAAAAAGAAAGTCTCCAACATCATACAAATCACAGAATATAAAGGAAAAGGGGTCATAAGCACACAAAAACAGAAAACGAGAAATACCCAATTCGTGGTTGGACTTATTGAACAACCAAAATTCTGAAAATACAAAAAACTGAAAACCCAGTTGGAATTAGGGAAAAGAAAAGAAAATTGGAACCTGGTCTTTCCGGGAGAAAAGTAAGAACAATTGTAGCGGCCAGCGAATCGATCGTCAATATGGTGAAAGAGATCTGAGTGAGAAAGAGAGGGGGGCAAGCGCCTAATGACTACTTTGGTCCTCTCCAACGGGTCCTTCATCTGAGAAAAACCCACCCGCCAGCACTGGGAACACAATTTTTCAGAGTTTCTCTCTGCGTTTTCTTCCCAATTTTTCAACAATTTTGAGCAAAAAAGAGAGGAAGAAGAAGGAGAAATTTGTTTTGTTTTTTTTTGAGAAGTTGGAAATTTGGGGAGACCAACGACGAGAGGGAGAGTCGGAGAAAGAACCGAAAGGTGGACTTATTTGGGCTCACTTCACTCAACCAGGCCCATTATGATTCTGTTTCGGCCCAACTAAAAGGCCTTATTTACATTGAAATTTTTGGGACAACTGGACAAATATTTAAAATTGGAAAAAATATTTAGAGAATCACTAGTTTGTTTTGGATTTTAAATTAATATCAAATTTTTATTTTTGAAATTAAATTATTAATTAAATAAAAAATGTTTTTGACACTTATGTCCTTCGTAAGATTTATTTATAAATTCATAAGATTTTTGTTTGTAACAACTTATAAAAAAAAAATATATATCTTGAGATTTAAAAGTAGAAAAAATCATAAAGGATCTTTTGACTAAATTAATTTAAATTATAAAATGAATATTTTTAATAATTAAAAATCGTTGATATTTCATTTTGAATTAAAAAATATATATATATATATTGAATGCTAGGAGCGAGGACACTACACATTTGCATTTGAATATTTTTTGGCAAGATTATTAAATAAATAACTAAATTTTAATGTATCAATTATATCCATAATATTAGTTATAACTTTTTTGATTTAGTTAATTTTATTTTAGATTCGCTCATAAAGTATAAAAAAGAAAAAATATATATTAATATTTAAGTTTAAAAAAAAATCAAAATTCTAAAATGACTTTACCATATACTATTTGTATTTTTTTTTTAATAATTGAAAATATTATTTAAGGAAAGAAAACCTTCCATCATATGTTTTAAATCTTTACTAAAGATATTATATTTTATTTTTAATTACTTTAAATATATGAACACATCGAAGGTGAATA
>JBBMEG010000027.1:204229-218761 GCA_037832605.1 Cyclanthera cordifolia
AATAACACAAGAAAATTATCATCATTTCATATCATATTTGTACCAAAAAACATTAATAGTTTCATCAGAAGAACCCAAATCAAAGTGATCAAAGAGAAAAAAGTGTAGAGCAACCAAACCAAGAAAAAAATGTGCGCACAACAACCACAAGAACAAGCAATAACAAAACGACAACAAAAATCCCTTTGAATATTGGATTAACATATCTCTTAACAAATCTTTTAAGCTTCACCTTCCAACACCTCTCATAATATTCATTGATATCATTAACCATTTGAATCTCACCCATCTTCATGTCTTTTCTCACCCCATCAAACAATTTCACCACCTCTTCTTCCCTCCCTGAATGCCCCTCAATTATCTTTGCTTCTTTCAATATCTTCACATCTTTGCCTCTCCTTATCAACCCGCTCATCACCGCTACGTAATTGCCGAAACTCCGCGGGTTTTGTTTCGTTGCTGCTTCGAACGCTACTAAATTTCTCAACACTACTTCCACGAAGGCGTTCATCGTCATTGCCGGCAACTCTAAACAGACTTTTCTCGGTTCTTGTTCGAACCTTGTTCAATTAGTGATTGCATATGTTAGTCTTTTTGCTTTAACTTTTGTTTTTTAAAACGAGTTAGGAGGCAACAAGAATGAGATTAATTATGAGAGGAACAAGAAAATGGGAGAGAGTGATAATCTATATTCGAGGTGGATGTAATAATTAGTGAGAACTGTTACGTATGTTTATAGAGAATGATTATTAGAAATCTTTATCCGTTTCTAAAATACATAGAATGATTAGGATGGAAAAAAAGAGTAATTTTAAGAGAATGAAATAAGATTAATGAGAGATGAATATTGATTAAAAGAAAAGAATTTTCAGTGGTCCAAACATGGACAAGAGAATTATTTCTCAATAGCATTCTCATTTTACTTTCTTCAAAATACTCCTTTATTATGATATCATCTAGGGAATTATTATTTTGGTTCTTATATTTCGAAGAAAGTAATTATAGTTTTTAAAAATTAAAATTTAATCTTAATAATTCAAAAAATAAAAAGTTCAAATTTAATCGACGTGCTTATGAAAATGAAAAAAAAAAAAGGAAAAAAAAGTCAATTATTTATTTAATTTAAACATGGTATCAAAATTCATTAAATACTAACTAATATTCAGTTTAATAAAATGAAATTAAAATCTTATCTATTGAGTAGTAATTTAACAAACCTGATACTTTCATGAAAATCCTCGTACTTGACTTTGAACTCAACTCCAACTCTTTGAAGTTCATAAGCAGAGGGAATCAATGACGGGCAGTTGTCGTCCTCTTCTGTCGAAGACGACGCCGATTCGACTCTCCGAATCAAACCAAACAAGCTTCGGATCAAACCCAAAGCTTCACTCAGTTGCTGCAACAATCCAATTTGAAGAACAGAGCTCAAAACATTCAAGAACTCCGCAAAGAAAGAATCACCAAAAAATGCCATTCCAACTGCACTGTCAATGCTCGAACTTCGATCCATAATCAAAAGATACAAAAAGTGAAGCAAATGATGAGATTTTTCAAATATTTCGGATAAATTTGTGTACCCACGATACTGCATGAACTCAGGGATATCATGAGGAGGTAGCCGCAGGGGAGAAACAGAGTCGCAAAATTTGAAGAACAATAGATCCAAATCTCTGCTAAATGTTTCTGGTAAAACGTTTTTCAGAACAAAAATTGGGATTTGATTCTCGAGCATTAGAATATCTTTCGAAAAATCATCTTGGGTTATCGAATTTTCTTCAGTTAGATAAGAATAGAGCTTTTGTTCACGAAACAGAGGAAACTGAAGAACAGAGCCCAAACTTCTGGTGTTTTCCTTTGCATCATTTGAAATGGCTAGCAGCTGAATAAAAAACAACCCATCTAAGAGCATAATCCATGCTAAATCATCCGACCCAACATCAAGAAACATGTCATAACAAGATCGGATTTTGATATCTGATTGTTTGAGTTCATCGACAATCTGATCGAGACGAGGAAGTTGGAACGCTTCTCTCGCGTTGATTGCGTTTTCGAGCTTGTATAGTTCGATTCGGTTGAGGTTGTTTTTGAAATGGTTATAAGGTCCTAAAGCTATGTGGGTTGGGGAGTATGAATTTGAGGTTTTGTTGGTGATCTTGAAGATGGAAGTGGGAGTTTGTAAGGCTGATTGAAGGCTGTTTGGTTGGAGAAGTTGGGTGATTTGAACAAGCCATTGTGTTTGGTTGAGATTTTTGTGAGGTTGTTTGGAGTTGGAGGCCATTGTGAGCTATGGAGATGTTCTTGAAATGGTTTGAATGATTGCATTTACATTGAGATAAGGGAGGACAAGAATTCATCTACCATCATCACTTGAAGGTCTCAACCATAAAGTTGATTGCATTAATGGCTTTTTAAAAATGGCTTAGGGCCCATTTTGGGAGTTGTTTTTCATGTGTGTCTTTGTTTTTACATCCATGGACAAAATTAAATGGGTGTAAAAATTAAAACCGATTCGGTTTTTTTTTTATGATAGTTCGAGTTGGACCAAACCAAATCGATTTATTTTTAAGAAACTTAAGGCTATTTGATAAGATCTCGAGGAGAGGTTTAGATTGAGATTTTAAAAGTATTTATAATTAATCTTTAGAATGATGATTTATTTTGAATATTTAGAAGTAATGAATGCGGTCAAAAACTTATTTAGATATAATTTTTTTGAGTATTTAGAATGGGGTTCATTTTGAATATTGAGAAGTAGTGATTAGTAATGATTATAGTCAAAAGCTTGTTTGGATGTAGTTTTCGAGTATTTCGAATTAGTATTTAGATTGAGAATTTATTTTGAGTATTTAGAAGTAATGATGACAGTCAAAAGCTTTTCTGAATGCATTTTTTAAGAATATTTAGAATAATGATTTATGTTGAGCATTTAGAAGTAATGATTGTAATTAAAAGCTTGTATGGATATAGTTTTTTAGGAGTATTTAGTAAATACTATTTTATAAATACTCAATCCAAACAACGCATAAAAGATTATCCCCGTGAAATGACTTCACATATGTTGGGTTGAAGTAATTTCGTGATCATTTTCATTGTGAGTACATTATAACTTCCTTTATGGGATTAAAAACTAGCCCTAGATTGTAACGCTCCAAACCCAAGATTCAAATTTCGGATTAAACCTCGACATTCCTCTCCAACATGACTATCTCACATCTAGGCACTCAATTTTGTTCATTAGCGAGACATATTGTACTTAGATTAATACAATATACATTTGCTTGATTGTTGTTAAAACTAAGATCACCAACTAGCCATTTCAATGGTGTTTCGCTTTTGTTATAGACAAAGTAATTGCAAATTGCAAAATCGTCTTCAACTAAAAACACAACTACCCAATGTAAAAACAAAACTAATCATTGACTTCTAGAGTCAAATCTTTAATATATATAAGAGTAACCAGTGAGTAAACATTGAGTCTAGCTCATTACCATAAACGAGATCTCCACTCATTGATCTAGAAGTGAGACCTCCAATTAAGCAATCGTAATCAACATAGTTCAAGTCATTTTAACATTCTTAATTATAACTTTCATATCCTTAAGATTTTTTTCATTCATATGTACTAAAGTTCATACGTGTATCTCCTTTACTTATAAATGTTAAGTTAGGCAAATGTTAGTTTTTTTTTTTTTTTTTTTTTTTTTTTTTTTCTGTTTTCGATAATGTATACATCAATTATTAATTTACTTTTACTTTCTTTCGTTTACTCTTCCTATTCCATTAGCCAAACATATCCCGAAAGAAAATTGTATATCAATATACAATAATGGAAAGGATACAAATTTTATGATGATCATAAAATTAATCAGCATCTTTTACAATGTAATGAAGATTTTGTCATTATTTATGCATATAGGCATTTTAGAAGCGGGTTTGATTTATAGTTTGAGAATCTGAGATGCTGATTTTGGTGGAAATTTGTTGCTTAATAGAAATTAGTTAATAAAAGCTGAGATGAGCAAAAAAGCAAAGCCAAAATGCATTCGAAAAGTAGCAATAAATCGAAACAGAATTCACAAGAGGTTAGTGGAAACCAGACAGCTGAGCTGATCATCAATGGCGATGTCACTGTCACTGTCACTATTACTACAAGACATCTCCTACTATCTTGACTTGTAAGCAATCTCCATTTTTTCACTTCTTTTTTTCTTTCCATTTATACAATGGAATGAAACTTCAGATTTCCATGGCCTGGAAATTGGATTCACATTTCAAAAATGGGTTCCCTCTTTTTCTCTGTTTTTCATCTTCTTCTTCTGGGTTTGACCCGTTGTTGGCGAATTGAATCGTTAGACTATACATCCGCCATTGGAGACCCTGGAATGAAGAACCCTAATGTTCGAGTTGGATTTGAGGCTTGGAATTTTTGTAATGAAGTTGGAGCTGAAGCTCCTCAAATGGGTAGCCCTAGATTGGCTGATTGTGCAGATTTGCGATCCCCATTGGGTGCTGGTAAGAGATTTGATTAACTTTTCGAATCGCTAAATGCCCTTTTTCTGACGTTGAAATGCCTTGAACTATGTTGTTCTTCGTTGGCTTAGTCCAGGGTTTAAGGGCTAAGCATCTGGTAAGCTTGGAGGTAACGCCCCCGAAAACCTAGTCAAAATTTGTAATTCAGGTCATCCATAATTTTATTGCCAATGTTATATCTTGGTGTAGACTCTCTCCACTATTAAATGATTTTAGCGTCAAAAGTTAATCAACATGTTTACACCCAAAGAGTTGGTGACACGTTTGTTTCATTGTCTGGTGATAATCGAGTTCAACGCTACGCACAAGTTCAATTTTAAAAACCGGTATTTGTCTCTTATATATTTGAGAGCAGTTAATCAACATGTTTACATATTTTTTGTCTGGTGTTCCTTTCCTTCTTGATTATACCTAAGCTCTACTGACATTGACCTAAATTCAAAATGTTCTTGATTTTTTTTTTTTTTTTTTTCCATTATGAAAAACAGCATTAGATGGGCTCTTCTCAACAAATAATTGCAAATGTTGGTAAATTTTAAAATATTTGCATCGATAATCATCGATACGTTTTCATATTGTACTATTAATATTCATTCATATCACTATATTGTATTATAAATATTCTGATAGAGCCTAACCTCTAACAAAGGATCCCCTCACTCAATATGAGTCAATGTTCATTATATTTGTTCCCTCGATTATTACGAAGAGGCAATGAGAGGAGTAGCCCACTCCCCACCTTACCGATGTGGGATATTTGAGATCCTCAACACGCCCCCTCGAGATGGGGCCACTTCGGGGCTCACCAATCTTGACTGGGCTCTGATACCATGTTAGAAAGTGCGGGCATCCATCTCAAAACCAATTGGCAATGAAAGGAGTAGCCCACCTTGTATTATATGTAGTTGGAGGACTCCCCACCTTACCGATGTGGGATATTTGAGATCCTCAACAGTGACTAACAACTATGGCCCTAGATCCTATCGTATTCATTAATACCCCGTACTCTAAGAAAGTATGTGACAATGCTCATTAACACTAATGACCATATTTGTAAATATTTTTTAGACTTGATTAGTCTGGTTAGTTTCCCTTTAATTATACATAAAAATGAGTGATTTTTCAACTGGTTTTTCTTATCAGATCCTTTTGTAGTTCACAAAGTTAAAGAATCGGATAATAAACTTGGGGCTGGTGAAAGTTTCCCATCCAAACGTTTTCAGCCATACCAGGATCCAGATTTGTATGTGGTGGAGAAGGAGAGGTATCTTGGTTCACTCTGTGAGGTTCATGAACCTATGAAAACATGGTTCTTCTGGATGATTATGCTCAAAAATGGAAATTTTGACAAGAACTCTACACGGTGCCCTGAAAATGGTAATGTTGAAATGTCTTACTATGGTGCGCTAAGAATACTCACTTCTAACAGGATCACACCCCAGATAGCTATTATGTCTTTTTTAATATATTCGTGAGTGTTTGCGCCAGCTTACGTGCAACTCATCTATTCTCACGAGCTATACTATCTGGCCTTAAAACATTTAGTTGTCAAGAAAACTCGTAGAAATTTAATTTTTAGATAAGTGGTCACTATGAATTGAACCTATCACCTTTTAGTTACTTCAGATTTCTTGATTACTAGATCGCTCTATGCCAAATATGTTAATTGCGTTGTATATTTTTGTATTAAGCTTTTATGTAATTTGAGCCGGAGAGGTCCGCCAAAACAACTCGTCCAATTGCCAAAAATTTGTACTCTAATCTCTTATTGAACGGTTTCCTCGTAGCAATAGCTAATTCAGTGTTAGTGAATTACATAAGTCTGTGCTTTCATCTAGCATTTTCTTATTCTTGATTTTTTGTTCCGATTCTTTTGCAACAGGTAAGAAGCTTAGTAAAATTATAACTGATAGAAACTTCCCATGTTTTGGCAATGGTTGTATGAACCAGCCTCTTGTTTACCACAACTATTCAAGATTGGAGTCTACTTCTTTAACTGGTGGCTTCTATGGAACTTATGAACTTGATGCTGATTTGAGTAATGGTATACACAATAATTCTTACTTCTCAGTCTCGTGGCACAAGAATGCGAGTACAGGGAGTTGGATTTTCTCGAATCGATTGACCACATCTTCCAAGTATCCTTGGCTTATGCTCTACCTTCGATCTGATGCAACCCAGGGTTTTAATGGTGGATATCACTATGATGGCCGTGGTATTATGAGAAAGGTTCATTTCCTCCAACCTCTTTATTTCACTTCATCGGGAATGTTTGTTTCGCAGTAATTAACGAGCTATTAAATATGAGTTTTTAACAACTCTTTAAACAACAACATCCAAATAAGTTATTGTAATCATTCAAAATAATCGTTTATTCTTAAGCACTCAAAATAATCATTTATTTCTAATAATTAATTTCTAACTACTCATTTCTAATCCCTCAAAATAATCACTCAATTCTAACCACATTCAAATGAGTTATTGTCTGCAACTATTCTACAAAAACTATCTTCCAAACTAACTATTATTTGCAACTATTTACATAAAACCTACATCCAAATAAGCTATTACTAAAACTCAAGTTTCTAATCACTTAAATAACCTATAATTTATAATAACTCTACAAATCTACATTCTAACACCTTCATTGTGTTTTGTTTATATTAGGAATACTCGTTTGAGTTAAACTCTGAGATAGAATCTCATCTTATATAATGTTTTGAGATAGAATCTCATCTTATATAATATAGTATCAGAGTTTACTATGTACAAAAATATATTCGGTCCAATATAAATTAATAGTTTGATTTGATCTCTAAGATGGGATTGCTAGACTCAAAAAGACATCATTTTGAGGGGTATGTATCTCACATGTGAACATGCGAGAATACTCTTAGAATACATTTCCTACATTTATGTGATTTAAAATAGTGAAATATTGTTAAATATTCTCTAGAATTTGCTAGAAGATCTTCCTCAACTTCTCAAGTTTAGAATTTGTTAGAATAGGCTATTTTCTTATTGTTGGTTGATTTTGAGATGGAACTTTTAGCAATCTAATAATTTAAATATGTTTACAGTTCTGATTTTCTTGCAGTTGCCAGAATCCCCAAATTTCAAAGTGAGATTAACACTTGACATTAAAAGTGGCGGTGGAAAAAACAGCCAATTCTATCTTCTTGACATAGGAAGCTGTTGGAAGAACAATGGAGATCCTTGTGACGGCGATACTACTACCGATGTAACCCGATACAGTGAAATGATCATCAACCCCGAAACCACAAGCTGGTGCAAGCCGAACAATCTTGTGTCATGCCCGCCCTATCATGTTACTACTTCAGGCGAGAAGATATACAGGAATGATACATCAAGGTTTCCTTATTCAGCTTATCATCTCTACTGCAGCCCTGGAAATGCTATGCATTTGGAGAAACCATATGACATTTGTGATCCATATAGCAACCCACAGTCTCAAGAGTTGTTGCAGATTATTCCACATCCTGAATGGGCTGTACATGGCTATCCGTTGAAGCAGGGAGATGGATGGGTTGGAGATCCAAGAACTTGGGAGCTCGACGTTGGAGCTTTGTCGAGCCGATTGTACTTTTACCAGGTAGACCATTTTTTCCATATTCTAATGAACTGAAAAATTACCAGTGATTAGTTGTTTTAAGAAGAGGGCACGTAACACGTCATAATTATCATTATATACAACAATGTGATTAGTAGTGACTACATATATCTGAATTTGTAGGTGTTATGCAAGAATCGTTAGACAGCAATAAAGGACTAAAGAACGTGCGACCAGGAATATATAAATTTATGTGGTTCATTAACAATATGTTACCTACGTCTACGAGCATAGGAGACAAACCGTTTTATTTAGGAGATAAAGAATACTAAATGTTACGTAAAAGACATAGATCTAACGAGAAGTGCACTATGGGTGTGTTTAGGAGAAGGGGAATGAGTATGATTATGGGAGAAATTAGAATTAGGGGGAGAATAAAAAAAAGGGAATGATTATAGGAAGAATGATTGTTTGTGTTTGGAGTGAAATGAATGATTACAGAGAGAATGATTAATTGTGTTTGGGGTGTAGGGAATGATAACGAAGAAAATAAAATAATGGGTATGATGTGAGTGAAAAATAATTATTGAGAAAATAAGAAGTTGTTACAGAAAGAATAGAAAGTAATTAGAGAGACAATAAACACTTGATTTTGGAAAAACGTGATTATGGAGGAAAATGATTCTGAGTGACCCAAACACCGAGAATCATTCTCATTCCCATCCACCCCCTCTATTCTTGGTGACCCAAACACATCCTATATAAATTCTCTTAAAACTTTAGAGTGAATTCATAGAGCAACCTAATTAGTTCATGTATTTAAACAGTTAGTAATGAACTAAATTAAAATCTTTTAAACTAAAGTATTAGAGTCAAGTCCATGTCAAATATTCTCAATATATCAATACAATCCTATATATGAACTTTACTGGTGGACTGAATAAGTTTAATTTGAAAGTGAGTTTTCGTTGTCGATGTAGGATCCGGGAACGAAGCCAGCAAGGCGGGTATGGACATCGATAAATGTCGGTACAGAAATATATGTTAGTGTAGGGGAGACAGCAGAGTGGAGTGTAAGTGACTTTGATGTTTTGGTTCCTCAAGATGTTGTTGCTAGGGAGTAGGGATGCAAATTGCTGCTCTTATTAACTTAGGAAATCTATCATATCAAACTTTCTCTTCATGCTTTATTGGTTGTAAGTACTTGCCTCACTTTAGGGCTTCATTAACTAAATGCTTCCATTTGGCTATGAAATGAATGTACTTTTTGTTTTTTTGCGATTGTTTGGGTTAAATTTATACCATCTCAACCATTGTTACGATACATTTGTTATTCTACAATATTAGATTTACTTGAAAAAAATTCACTTAAATCTAAAAAATAATTATAAATATAATCATTTTCAAAAATACATGTACCGGTCAGTGGCGCGTTGGTTTCATGATCTAGAAATCAATATTTGTAATCCCCTCCCAATTTGTGCTAAAATAAAGTAGTTATTGTATTAATAAAAATTATCTAATTCTTATTATATATTATCATACGTATTAATGATTATAAATATAAATATTTTATAAATCTCCTACGTTAGAATTATTTTGTAAGAATAATTTAATCAATACAATTTTTCATTTTTAAAAATTGGCTAAATGCGTCATTTTTTTTTAGTACAAATTGAGGGAAGAGATCAATGTTCCGCGTAGATTGCTCTCAAATAAATAAGAACTAAATATTGATTTTAAAATCGAACCTTTAAACTGAATTATTATCAAATAATAAAATCAATGCGATATTTTAAAAAACATAAAGGGGACTATTAAAAACGTATAACATCTAAAAATGAGTATTATCTAAATTGCATGACTAAAAATATTTAATTTTAAAATATTGAAAGAAAAAAAAAATTGAATCGAGATCCAAACATAGGAACTAATAATTGAAAAAGCAGTAAGAAATCAAATATACTTTAATACTCATTTCACAATCACGCATAACGAAGGGAGGGCACAACTGTAATTTAGCACCATCAACTTACGCCAAGTTCTTGTCCTAAGACGCGACGTCACTTCGACTGGGCTCATTGAGTGAGCCTTCCACGTAATCATGGAGCGCGCCAACAACGGAACCGGCAGCTGAGCAACGCCGGACGTTCGACGTACTTTGCGAGGAGAAATGCGGCGAAGATATTCCGGCTTCTTCTTGAAGAAAATGCTCAACGGCGAGCGGACGCTTCCATCAAGTTTCTCGTTTATGCTCCATCTGTTACGAATAAGAATGGTACGTTCGCTCTTGTTTGCAAGACACTGATCATGTGATTTCTGATTAAAGATTCTTTCTCGCTATGATGTGTTAGATGCTGAAAATGATTTTCTAACCGATTCTTGTTGGTTGATGTATTGGTTTTAGATTCACATTTTTGCTTTGCATTTGGATGTGAACTTATTGATATAGTTATGCGACAGTTGTACCAGTTTTATTGCCAATTGGTCTGGAGCCTACAAATAAACGAGTATTCAATCCATAAAAAAAAAACCCAGCCTAAGAATAGTGAACCTTACATTAGTTTCTACTCTCTTTGTCAATTGGGTATAAAATGAATTTTTAGCTGTCTATTATGAATGGAAAAGCATATCAATTAATTGTATGGGAAATTGAAAATCATACTAATTGGAGATGAATGAATCTTTGACAAGCTCGGTATATTATCTTCTTCACTTGCTGCTCTGCAATATGACGATGTTTTCATAATTATATAGCTTAAGTAAAAACCACTGTGGATAACTTATTGGTCAAAAAAACATTACAAAATTAAAATAGTTATGGGTTCATTGTGGTCACCTATTTAAGAATTAATTTCTTAAATTTTTTTTTAACATAGTTTTGAACGATATGTACTGGGCACGAAAATGAAGTGTGCGCTTATATATACATATACATAAATCTAGCACAAGTAAAAGTTTATTCCAAAGTTCTCCGACAAACCGAAAGACTTGTTATGCTTTGATTGTAGTATTAGACCTCCCTGTAACCAAGGATGTACAGGAGGCTGCTGATTTATTAAACAACAAATGGAAGATATTTGTGCATCTTATTTCTAGCTGCTCTTGAATCTGTCTGATAGCAGTTGCCCTTTTACTACACTACGTTCTAATTCTTTTTTTTTTTACATTTTATTCAAGTGTTGGCTAATTCTGTCTGGACAGCCTTCTCGCTCACTACAGATATACCTTCCCCTAAGATTAACCTAATATTGTTGCAGAGGCAGAAGGAACTAATTCATATCATCATGTGTGATATCCTCCCTGGCCAGGTATTTTATTCACATGTTCTTTTGTTATTCTAATACCTATTATGTTTGGATGCAAATCACGACTATTTTTATGATACGACTATACAACATTTGGTCACAGAAAAAAACCGTAGTAAATTAATTTCTAAATAGGTGGTCATCATAAATTGAACCTATAATAACCTCTTAATATTCGATGAACCTATAATGACTTCTTAATTTTGGATGATAGTTGGATAAATGGATGAGAATTTAGTGCTGTTCAAATCCTATGCTGACCTTCATGACTTTCTTGGATTCCATGAATTTAGTTTGTTTATCTAACAATCATGAAGTGACGTACTGGTCAAGAAGGCATTGAGTGCTTAAAAGATAATGGATTCAATCTATGATCACTACCTACCTAGAAATTAATTTCCTATGAATTCTTGACATCCAAATGATGTATGTCCCGTGACATCAATTGAAGTGCTCGCAAGGTCAAGCGGATAGTCATGAGTATCAAAAAAAAAAAGAAAATCTGTTTGTCTACTCCAATCATAACTCTATAGGCACCGTGCTTATGTCATCATGAGTTACTAAGTTTGCTAGGACAGGACAGGAGTCTGGAGGCCAGCTCAAGCAGTTAAATACATATGAACCTGTTAACGGAACCTTTCTGTTTTCTTTCGTGTTTTTGTAGCTCTGTCTATTCTCCTTGTAGCATAACTAGTACTTTCCATTCGATATCTTGTATTATTGAAGGTCCTTGATGCACTTTCAGCCCCAGGTAACAAAGCTGTTCGCCTTGCTTCTCTAATCAATGGAAAAGAAGGATCGTAGCTTGTGAATTGAATGAATCCGACGGTTACAAGATACTATCAAGTTATCTGGAGCTTCCAGTATCCTTTATAGTCTTTTCTGCATACGGGTGTTGTATATAGAAACTCTCTATCTATTTGCAATCATGCATTAGATTATTTTACTACTTGGAGCAGTCGCCTTGCATGTGAGCCTATCATTTAGTGGGTTGAAGACTGAAGCATTACCAGCTATTTTCTTGGATAATTTGTATTCTGAATTCTATATTTCTCTGAAGCTTGTACTGTACCTTTGTCCACCTTAACCTTGGTGCAGGATATAGAAGTCTTGCATGGGGATTTCCTTGATCTTAATCCACTAGATTCTTCGTTATTCATAGTAAGTTCTGCACTGCACCCCACTGATTATCATTTCCCTATGATGATTTATGATTTTTTGTTTTTGATTATTGAAATTTAAGTTTATATTTACTCAAATTCTCTACCTATAATTTTAACATCTCTTAAATTTATAGGTAAATTCTAGCCAAATTAGATAAATCAAAAAAAAAAAAAAGAAAAAAGTAAGTTATGCTTTTAGCTTTCAAATTTTGGTTTAACTGTTAAAATCATTAGGCGGAGATGTCAATAAAAATCTTGGGTAGCAGGCTTAAATTTCAAATATAAAAAAAATGGTCTAAAACTGCTTTTGTGATGGGTACTGATATTCAGCTGGTAAATTTTCCGTTATTGAGTTCTTGTTATCTAGAAAGTATAGGTACATATTGACAAATACACTGATACTTTTAGACATTTTTCCTACACGTTTCCGATATTGTTAGACATTTTTCCAACATGTTTCTGATACTCTTATTAATTGTATTTCTATTTTGAGAACTTCATGAACACACCATAAACATTTTATGGCCGATGACTCGTGTTTAGTTGACGAGAATGCGTTATATCCTTTTCCAGTTTATCTAAGAGCCTTGAAATTGAAGAAAATGTTCAACTACAGCCAGTATTGGAACCAGTTGGAGAGATTGGCTACCAGTAGGGGAGATTGGCTATACAACTTCAAAACATCTCTGGCTAAGGTTAGTATACATTACAATTAATTGGTAATTTTAAGTCTAGAATCTTGTTTCATATGTCAAAATCACCCAAATATTGCTGAAGAATTGGTGTAGGGTAAACTTAACTATATCAACCTTCAGAAATTGCTAATTTTTAAGTCTAAGGCCATCCATAACCATCTTTCCAGATAAATGTATATATATATATACATAAATATATATATTTTTTGTTTACTATTTCTACTTAGAAGTAAATATGAAAGTTTCATCTAGGTTATGATTCAAGCGAATATTCTATTCTATTGAAGGATTCTCTTATCTTTTTAATACGGAACAAATTGATAAACAAATCATACAATTTTTACTAAAAGAAAGACATTTTTTTAATAAAACCATAGATTATTCATCAACTTAAACCTTCAAGCACAAACTATAACAGAGGTACCCCACATCAGATACATTACAACAACAAAAAAAACACCACCTAAAAACATGAAGAAAAAGCAAACATGTAGCCATGTTCTGGTTCTGAAAACCCATGATTGCAATCCATCAATTGACCTTGACCTCAATGATCTTAGGCTTCTTAGGCTCAGGTGGTGGCAACTTTTGAACAGTAACAGTAAGAACACCATCCTGACAAACTGCAGAGATAGAATCAATGTTGGCATTTTCAGGCAAAACAAACTTCCTCATAAACTTGCCAACTCTCCTCTCCATCCTCACATACTTAGCTCCCTCTTTCTCCTCCTCCCTCTTCCTTTCCCCACTTATCAGCAGCACATTGTCATCTTCAACCTGAACCTTAATGTCCTCCACCTTCAGCCCAGGCATGTCGACGACGAAAACATAGGAATTCGGAAGCTCCTTGATGTCGGCTGGCGTGGCTGCCATGGCCTTGGCGTCCCGGACGTAGGTGCGCGTCGGGGCGTTGAACGACTTGTCGGTGTCGTCGGAAAGATCGAAAACATGCTGGAGGGTGGAGAAGACTGGGGAGTCTAAGCCCATGATTCTGAGATGATCCATTTTTTCTCTCTTGGGTAATTGGAGAAATGCTTTGATTTTCTAAGGAAATAACTGAAAACAGAAAGAGATTGGTGATGGGAGATTTGGTTAATGCTGTGCTCTATTTTGATTCGGTGAGTTTTGGTATAGTTGGTTTGGTTTTTATAGGTGCGTGTTGTGAAGAAACATCAAGAATTTTCTGGAAGGATAGAGGAGTTTGGAAGGAGGTTCTAGGAGCTTCTGTCGTTTTCCTCGCTAGTTCTAGAATGTGTGACCGA
>JBBMEG010000027.1:223105-265587 GCA_037832605.1 Cyclanthera cordifolia
GGGACTAAACTCTAACTTTCATGAAACCATAACGACTAAAATTATAATTTATCCTATTTAAAATTAGTATTTAGAATAAAGATTTATTTTGAGTGTTCGTAAGCAATGGTTGTTGTGGTCAATCATTTATTTGGATGTAGTTTTTAAAAAGTATTTAGAATTGATATTTATAATAAAATTTTATTTTTAGTATTTAGACTAATGATTAACATTAATTGCACCAAAAAACTTGTTTGGATGTAGTTTTTAAAAGTACTTAAAATTAATCTTTAGAATGAGAATTTACTTTGAAGTTAAAAACTTATTTGCATGTAATTTTTAAGAGTAGTCATCTAAAATAAAGATTTATTTTGAATATTTAAAAATAATGATCATACCTAGAAACCCGTTTGAATATAATTATTTTTATGTGTAATTATTTATTTGAAAATTTACTAACAAAGAGTCGTTTAGATATTAAACTTAAAATGAAATAATTATATTTGTAACTAAAAAATCTTCAACAGTTACTTTCTTTCACACAGAGCCAATAAATAAGTAAATATATATATGTGTATATATATATGTGTGTATATATATATATACCCACGTTAAAAATGTGACAGGGACATTACTTGAAAAAATAATTTATTTTTATCATTTTGAAATTATTTTTCTCTAACCTCTTTCAATTTCTCATTGACAACAATATATATATATATATATATATATAGTTTTGAAACAATTATATAAATATTGGAGAGGAAGAGAAGTATAGACTAAAGGGGAGTTCATACATTCCTCCAAAACGATTATTAATATGGTTGATTCGGAGTACATGACCATTATGGATTAAACTCATCATCTTTTAAACACTTCAAAACCCTTTTGACCAGTATAACATTTCATGATGGGTTTCGGTCACAATTCTTAATTAGATGATTATTAAATATTGGTGGTTTAGGTTACTCAATAGAATTTTGAATTTGATATCATCAACGCTTCATATTATTGTTTTTCCTCATTGTTTCGTCTATGACTTGAACACGTACGCTAAGAAATTCCATAGACTCCATCGTTAGTTCATACTTTCTACATTAATTACAATGAAATGATAATCTTCTATAGATATTCATTCATTATATTGCTAACTAAACTATATAACACGAGATAAAATAAATATCTCTTCAACATTTCATCGAATGTCAAACCAAACTTCATATCAAATTCCATCTAAAATAAATATCCCCTCTCTTCGATATAAATTCTAGTTTTTTTTTTTTTAATTTTTTTCAACCTCTCATATCTAAAACAACAATCCACGAACAAATATTTTATATTTTCAAATCATTCAATTTTCTCTTCTACTTGCTCTCTTCTTTTCTTATCTGCTCTCATCAATCTCATAATCCAAACAGAGATTAGCATATGGTTATATAGGTAATCCACATACACACACTATGCTTCCTTATAAGCAAGATACGATGTCGTTTTCGCTAAAATGATGCTTGGTCAAAGCATTGGCTTTGACTCTTGTTTTCGCAACTATATCTATACTACATATGAAACAACATAAACGACTCCAAATATTTAATTGTTCAAATTTAATCGAATGCAATTCCAAAAATATTTAAATTTTATTTTAAGTAGTAAGTTTCTTTTTTTTTCTTTATATTTTTTAGTATCGCCTAAATTTTAAAAGATGTTGTTATTAAAATTATTTTATCCATAAAAAAAAAAAAAAAAGTAACTTTTAGTTAGCAAGCAATAATAGTAGCTTAATAGTATTAGAGGACGTTATGGGTAGAGATGCTTACGCGGTTGAGTTGGAGAATGACTTTCTCGTCTCGTTCCTGGCATTAAAATAAATCTTTATTCTCGAGAAATTCATAAATTTAAATAATTAGCAACCATTTAAATTTTTACAATTATTATTATGATCCTAGAGTATAAAAAATATTTCATCACCATCAACCTAGCTAGAGATGACACAACACACTCATTACATCACATTCACTAGTTAACACAATTAAATAACAAAATATAAAAGGATCACCCATAATGGTTGATTTTAGACTTTATTAACTACACATAATAGCTATTTCAAATATAAAATTATAATCAAATCTATAATTTTGTAGACTTATATAGACATTTTAGAAAGTTGAAGGATAGTAAAATTATAAACTCAAAATTTATAGATTAAAAAAAAAAAAGAAAAAAAAAAAGCCATAAGCCCTAAAAGTTCAATTATTAATTAAAATAACATTTATAAAAAAGAAAAGAAAAGATTATTGAGTTGGATTAATTTAGAAATAAAACAAAAATGATTATGAGAGAAAAGGTTAATTGATAGTTTGTTTATAGAAATAGTGTCCTGATGAAAAACAAAAGAAGGGTTTGTTATTTGATTTGAAAATGGGAATTCTAACTTAGCTAAATAAGAAGGGAGGTGATTTAAAATAAGAATTGAGAGGTATGATTTTATGTAGAAAAATTACTATCTTCTCCCTTATATAGAAACATCTTTTTTCCAACATTGTTTGGTTTATTTTGGGTACTAATAATTACCCAACAAACTAATCTCAAATTGGACACCATTGCCCTTCTTAAAGGTCAACTATATGACCCCAAACAACTTTTTCTTTTTCTTTTTCTTGGAAACACAATCAAACTTAACAAACTTCAATTACACAATTGTCACCTTTTTTTTTATTATTATTAGAAAGAAAACCCCTATTGTACACAATCAAATTATAGTAGGTAAACGATTGAGAGAGTGGAACCACGAACCTTATATAGAGGGCACAACTTTCATGATCGAACCAATATCGTGGTGTTGAACATGATTACCACCTAACAATGAAATTATCAGCATGTCACTCACCTTTTCGGTATGAGAATTATTGTTGGATAAGAAGCAAACCATGAGTATCTAAGTAAGGATAACTGTCTATAATGATATTAAATCTTTTGAGTGAAACTCAAAGTAAAATTATGAAGGCATATACTTAAATTGGACAATATCATACTATTTTCGAGTGTCCGGGACCAATGTCTAGATCTTTCTAATGTCTCAAGACAGTATGGAACGTTAGGGTAATAAATTGTGAGGAGAAATAGAAAACACAGTGCACATACAACTCAAGTTAGAACATTTTTCAAGGATTTTTGAACATCTATTTTTCAAATTTGGGTTTTTAATTTGGTCACAGTTCATGATTCACCTTTTCAAATCATTTTTCCAATGTCTTTACTTTGCCCCCAATGACTATTAGACCAACTCAGAGTAGTTTGTTTGGCCCAAAACTATTGAACTAGTTTTTAAGCCTGTACCTGCTTCACAAAGGACCAAAATTCTTAGCTGAAAACAGCCTCTGCAAAAATACTTCACATGTTCAGAAAAAAAAAAATTTAAAAGACAAATAAAATTATTTAAAAAGAATTTCATTTATGATTTATCATAAAGCTTGAACTTTTCAACCAACCTCCTGAAACAATTCTCATACAAATTGAAATCTGCAGATTACAAATTAGGGTCTGTTTGGTCACCCCTTTAATAATGGGGAGAATGGAAAAGCAGATGATTCCTGCTTTTGAAAATCGTTCCTCTAATAATCGCGTTCTCCCAAAATCACCTTTTTATTCTCCTCCTAACTAACTTTTCTATTCTTCTCGTAACAACTTTTTATTCTCTCTATAACTATTTTTCACTCACATCATACCCATTTTCTCTATAATCATTCCTCTCGTCCCAAACACAAACGATCATTTCCACCATTTCTCATTTTTTCCCTCCCATAATCATTTTTATTCTCCTTCTTCCAAACACACCCTTTTAAGTTTCAATAAAAATGACTTTCTTCCTTTTCAACCTGAAAAAAACAAAGAAGAGGAAAAAGACAGATGGCTTTGACAGTTTCTCATCAGTGGAGCAGCCCTTTTCAGGACATAAGAAAATACAACTTGGTGATGGTTCATCCTCTGACTTTCATTTTCTAATTCAACCTTGTTGAATAAGTAATAGTTGGTAAGAGTTTGACAAAAGTATGGAGTCTAACTTGGCAGCCCCAATAGCTTATCTAAAATAGCCTTAGTTATCTAATCATTTACATCCCTGAAGTTTTGGAATCCATTTTTAATTGGAGATTAAGCGACTTAACAAGGGCTCGAACTCAATATTTCTTTACTCTAATACCATGTTGAATAATGTTAAACCACCAATCAATCCAAAGGCTTAAGCTAATGGATTGGGGGTAATTTCAATTATATCGACCAACGATTATCAATACTTCTCAAATTGTTAAAATACAAGAAGCAATCATCAGAAGGAAATATGCTACCCAAACTTCAGCAGAATTTACGATCTAAGGTTATATGCTCGTGCAGAATAAATTTGTAGCAGAAACATTTAAGTAATCTTAATAAGGTGTTTTTAACTACTTTATATAGTTTGGGACAACAAAGTCTTCAATCTACGAAATGAAGAAATTTCATTGTTTAGACATGGAGTTTTTTGAGTTCTACGACAATGACTCATGTGCTCAGTACCGCAGAATTATTGCACTTAGTTTTTTAAAACAAATAGTTTAACAGCATATATACTCTCAATATTCCATTTCTCACCCCCTAAAAAGTAGAACATTTCTTTTCCAATATGACCAATTTACTAAACAATGATTTATATTTGAGACATGCCTCAGAGATTATAAACAAGTATAATATGAATGATTGAAGAAGCAACAACATTATTCAAAAGTTCAAAAATATTTCTCAAGAAAGAATTTGCTATGATTTTACCAGCTCACCTTATCCAAAACAAAATTGGGATAAGATATAAAAGCTTGTATACATCAATGACCAAAAGGCAATAGAATCCATAATGTGCACCTCTTAATTGGGTCGGTATAGAGGACAATTGAGGAGTGTCGGAGACCTCAATCCCGAAGGCCAAGTTCGACTTCGAGTTCATCATCATCTTCAAAAAGCTTGAGAAGACGGGCATGTTGTTCTTCTCTCTTCTTCTTTTGCCATAACTTGAACAGAATCACAGCAAAGGCAATGGTACTGAGCACTCCTAGAACTATGATTAGTATCTTGATCCCCGTCGATGTACTCCTTCGAGAATCATCCTTTTTAGTTTTACCACCATCTTTAGGACTTGAATGGTCATCTGCCAACACTAGAAAGACACAAAAAAAAAAAACCAAACAATCATTTATCCATCTAGATGTTTTATAACACATTCAAGTTCAAGTTAAGTTCATTGTCTTCGAGGGGCAGCCTCAATTGTAGAAGCTTAATGCTTTCGAAGCATTGCTCCTTGGACAGGCACAAATCCAAAAATTTAATTTGGGGAACTAAATTTAAATTATTTTGGTAGGTCAACTTCTATGTACAAAAATATTACAAGTTCCAAAACTTTTGAGGGGCCAGTATGGGTGTGATCTACTTTATGTAAAAATCAATATCAAAATATAAGATTTAGGGGGCATCTATACTATAAGTGATGTAAAAATATGGGCGGTGTGCCCTGACTATTTTCATGAAAATATAGCAACATCAAATTTGTTTAGGGGACCATGGCCGCCTAGCCCCTTGTCACTCTGCCCAACCTATAAAATTCTCAAATTCAAAATTCAAGAGTAAGCTTAAATCTAAAATCTCCAGTTGTCCCTCGGATTTGAGCCTTGGAATAGACACCGGTATCCAAGAGGAATGTAGTGGGGGAGAAGCTCTCATTCCCAGTTATCAAAAATAAGTTAAAGGTCATTGTATTTCATCTTTTTTTTTTCCTTTTCCACAATTTGAAAACGTATAAAATTATATGATCTTCATGTTAATATGCCTACTCAAGAAACACAAATATACAATAAAGAAGCCAAAAAAGGGGGAAAAGTAAAACAGTGTATTCGTGAAATTGAAGCAATCTTCAAAGCAATTGCAATCAAATTCTGGAATCATCGCACCCACCAATTCTTTTTTCTTATTACCATTCAAATACCATGATTCCTAAGAAAAGCTAATTCCCTGAACCATTAAGGAACAAAACAATGTTACCTCAAAAGAAACAATCACAAAGCATTGCGACAACATTCTAAGCAGAAAACGCAACAAACAAACAATCATCATAGCTACAATTCATGAAGAAATTGAACTCGGTCAAGTAGAAGAGCTAAAAATAACCAAAATCGAATTCAGAAATTGAAAAGCGAAAAGGGGGATTTGTACCAGAAAGACAATGGAGAGCGAGAGATAGAGGGAAGAAGAGGAATTGCAGAGATCTGGAGCTTTGAGATCGAGACATTCCTTCACCGATCTCTGCAACTTCTTCCGAGCGATGAATTGGTCGGAATTTGATCGGAAGGAAATTGGGAGATATTGAAAATTTCGCTGTTTATTTTTTTACTTTTATGGTGATTTGAGGGAGTTGGGTGTAGCGGTAACCGCAGCTAACTTCATTTAATATTTTAGAAATGTTTTTTTTTTTAAATATGGATATATTTTTAAATAAATTTTAAATATATATTTTAGAATAATGATAATACAAATTTAGTTTTTATTCCCAAACTCAATATATATATATATATATATATAAGTATTTTGTATCTACATTTAGACTTATAATATTTATAAGTTTATATTCAACTCGAAAGGAATGAATAAACTAGCCCGAGAGAGAAGAAGAGAGGGGAGGAAGTAAATCAAAACAAGAGAATTAAAGTGATTCAATAATATTATATGTATCTATAGTGCAAATAGAGACCAAATCGTTATTGTGTACAAGTAATTTGTGATAGAGTTACACAATATAAACGACTCGAAAATCTATTTTTCAAATTGTTTTAATAGAAACCAGTGTTGATGTAGTATGAGACGACTCACCTACAATTGTTGTACCATTGAGTACATACCAATTCATAGCAATTGTTAGAATCGATCCTTCAAGTTTTTTTTTATTGGATAAAGATTTTGATGCATACATTTCTTCCACATTTATGTTACATTTTCTAACTTAGTGATTCTTCTAATATCTCTTAGATGAAGAATAATAGTTACGTAGGCAATTTTTTTCATCTATTTCCTTCTCTAAGTCTGATTGAGAATCATCCATTTTTCTAGGTCTTGAAGTTCATTTGAAGTTTTTTCTTTTGCAAGATCAAATTCTTCTAGAGCTTTTGACACCTTTAATTGTACTACCAATGTCTTAATCTTACATTTTCATAACACGAAATCTCCTTTTGCCATCGAATCTTTTGACTTCAAACCAGCTTGCTGACAGTTTTAAGAACGAACTTGAGATAAATCGAAAAAACAAGATTAAGAATCTAAAGTTATGATACCAAAAATAATGTAGAACTCAAAATCGATGAATAAACTAGCTCGAGAGAGAAAAAGAGATCTAAGAGCAAGAGAGAGAGAGAGAGGGAATAAGCAAATTAGAACAAGAGAATTAAAGTAGTTCGATCATATTTATACTTACATCAACTAAGCAAATAGAGATCAAATCGTTGTTATTCAAATAGTTTTGTGATGGAGTACACAACTGTAATGAACTTAGAACAACACCCCCACTCAAGAGTAGAAGAGAGTTATAGACTAACAACTAACACAAGTTGGTTAGCTCAACCGGAGCTAGAGTAAAAGAGCAAACCCAAGGTTAAGACTAACCCTATAAACCAATTTAGGGGTTAAAAATACCCAATAATTAATTATTTATTAGCTAAGTGTTCATCCCTTTATCAATACCAATTAAAAAAAAAAAAAAAAAAAAAAACTTTAGAATCAGTTTAAATTATCTGGTCGGACCAATGGTGACACAAAACTTGGAACAATGTTTTAGAGAAAATAAATAAATAAACTTTTAGATATATATATATATATATATAGTATATATATATATATATATATATATATATATATATAAAGGTATAAATGAATTGTAACCTCGAATACTCCCCACACTATTTCATATATAGAATTTAGAATGTGATTGGTTGAGAGTTCTCTTATGCTGTATGTACTTTCAAATTTAAAATTAATCCATCAACTTTTTTTTTAATTCTATTAATCCGATGCACAACCTTTTTTTTTTTCTTTCATGAAAATCATTAGCGTTATTATCTATTCAATTTTCATCATTTTTTATATCATTGATTTTAAAGTTTATAAGAATTAAAATATATATATAAAAAAAAAATCATGTTTTCTCTTAAGAAAAAAAAAAAAAAAAAAAAATCAAATTTGCTTCTTTTGTTTTGTGAGAAAAACGATTTTTTTACAATATTTTTTATCATGAATAATAATAATAAAAAAAGTCTAAGAAATGATAATTGTGGATGGTGTTTGATTTTGAAAGACTTTAGAATTAGTATTTAAAATAAGAATTAATTTTGAGTATTTAGAAGTAATGATTGCACTTAAAAACTTGTTTACATATGTGTTTTTTAAGAGTATTTAGAATGCGAATTTATTTTGAATATTTAGAACTAATGTTTAGGTCAAAGCGAGCATAGTTCAACGATGCACTAACATCTGATTGATTTGTGGTTCGAGTCCCCCACCCACAATTAAAATACTAATACAAAATAATTAAAAAATAAAGCAAAAATTGATTCACATGTACCAAAACAACAAGAGTACTCTCTTATATTAGAACGTACGTCCAATTACAAAAACATAAATCTAATTACATATTCCGTTTTAGGTTTATGAGGCGTTGCCTCGAGAGCTCTTATATCGAGCACTTTTGTACTTAGATCTCGAAACCCCCACACTCACTTATTGAATAGCAAGACTCTCGATAAAATAATCATAAAAACGTATTATAGTTCAAGACATATCACAATATATGTGTGTTACGGAGTTTTGATTCCTACCAAATTGAAAATAATAGAAGCAATTATTGAAGAGAACACACTAAGTGGAGTAATGGATGTGCAAGAGTATAATATATTGTGTGGAAGAAGGTTTTGAAAAGGCATCTTGGAAATGAGTGGTGGAGCTCATGGTTGTATACCAAAACTAGCAAAGCAGGGAAACAAACAGCCTTAAATTGCCTAATTAATTATTCAATTTTCATGTGCAACCCATTTATTCCTAAACCTTTCATTTATAAAGCCACCCAATCACAACTGCCTATGATGAAATGAGTTGTTTTCCTTTAAACTTTTACATTAATTTTTGAAAAAAAATGTCTAAACTTTTACCCACAAATACATATATACAGTACATGAAATATCGACAATCTTCTAACACATCCTAACGACTTTAGAGAGTATTCTAATAAATATCTTAATAAATCTTAGAGAATATAATGCGTTTCTCTTGCCTTTTAAGCTATGATTTAATTTGTGGGTGTTTTATAAATAAAAATAATCATTTACTAACTGACTTCAAGTAGAAAAAAAGAGAGGTTAATTAACAATGGAGAACCACGTAACAAGATTTGATCTTAAAGTTAAAAAGATATATATATATATATATATATATATATATATATATATATATATCCCAACTTAACCGCAAAAGGTTGAATATCAACGATGAAATTGTTGAATCAGATCTAGCTCTTGGAGATTTTTATAATTAATGATGTTGAAAAGTTTTTATGGAATAAGATTCGATGAAGATGGAGAAGTGAGAAGTGAGAAGCACTTTTCCCTACTTTATATTTTGTGTTTTTTTTTTAAGTCAAAAGCTTAGCTTAGTTCAAGAGACCTTAGAAAATCAGATTGTCCACATTAAAACTAATCATTCACTTAATCTCATTATACACTAATAGTTAATTAGTTTAACTTATGTACAGTTAGTTTGTTAAGAACTAGTAACGATAACAACAGGCTTCTAATCAAGCACTGATTTGAAATATATAAAAAAACGACAACGTTCCTATAATACGAACGAAACCCTAGGAGTGATATATGAATGATTAATGAGTTTGGTAGAAACATTTAATAAAGATGAAAAATGCAAGAAAAAAAAAGAAAAGGGAATTTTTTTAGAAATTGGGGTTGTAGTGGAAGAAAATAAAATAATGATAAAGATGTGGGTTTAGAGATGGAAAGATAAGAGAGAAATAATAATAAAAAAAAGAAATAAAAGAGAGTTAGTGATGGATAAAGTAGGGATTAAAAAGAAAATGAAGGAATTGAATAAAATAATTTTTATTTAAATGGGAAATGGGAAATGGGAAGTATATATAAAGAGGAGGGGTTTGGAATGATAATAGAGAGAGTTAAGGGGGGTAGAGAGAGCAGCGGCCTGAAGCTAGTTCAAACTAGTGGAAGGACGTTGTGTGCAAATATAATATAGTATAATGGCTCGTGGAAAAGTTCAAATGAAGAGAATTGAGAACCCGGTTCACAGGCAAGTCACCTTTTGCAAGCGCCGAGCCGGCCTCCTTAAGAAGGCTAACGAACTCTCTGTCCTCTGCGATGCTCAAATTGGTCTCTTCATTTTCTCCCCTCATGGCAAGCTCTATCAACTCGCCACCAAAGGGTAATTTCTCTCTCTCTCTCTCTCTCTCTCTCTTATTTAAATATTAATTCAATTTCTCTAAATCAATACTCTTAATTTCTACTAAAAAAAAATTCAATTTAATTCTTTGAAGAGAAATAATTGCCATTTTTTTTATAATTAACGAGGCAATTCCTCCTTAAGGGTACTGTTGACATTTAGAGATGTTGATTTTTCTCACGAGTTTAGGACGCACCCCTAATGGAGTAGTGTATGAGAAAGTGAGTTGCGATGAAAAATTTCTCGTGAGATTAATAGGGATAGGGACAGAGAATGTGTTCTCCATCTTTGATTCTCCGTTCTCCTCCTTGTTTACGTATTGAAAAAAAATATCTAAAATCTAGTGAATTGAGTTAATATTGAAAAAGTTTGGGAATAAAAAAGAATTAAACGGTGAATATATAATTCTCCCCACGCGGAATTCCACCATGTTTCTTGCAAAAATTTTATTGTAAAATTAATAAAGATGAAACTAAAATGGATAGCGAAGATGAAGACGGTAAAATCATCTCGCACAGCTCGTGGACATCTATAGTGGCACCAACTGTTGGTGTCAGTTTTTTTTCTTTTCTTTCATTGAATATTAGAAAAATAAATTTGTGACATTAAATAATGTTGGTTCGCGTTTAAAAGAGCTTGCCTATTTAATTATTATTATTTTGTATATTTGAGTATTTGGTATGATTATTTATGATTTAAATATGATTGGAGGATAGAAGCATGCAAGGGGTTATAGAAAGGTACATGAAGCACACCAATAGGAATCAGCCACCAGACCCACCCATTGATACCCAAACACTGGTTCTCTCTTTTTCTCTTCTTTCTTTATTCTTCTCTTCCTCTTATTTTTATTTTATGTGCCAAAAGCCTAATTAAATATTTACAGATTCAAAAAATATAATTTAAATTAAAATCACATCCAATATTATTATTATTATTATTATTATTAAAAGATTGTGTTTTGGGAGCAACAATTAACAAAAAAAAAAAAACATCTCTCAATGTTGCATCTGATGCTGATTAATTATATATTAAATATTTATATTCTCAAGAATTCCCCATTCATGTGATTATGAATTAAAACCATTGGAAAAATAAATAAATAAAGACAAAATTTATGTTCCCTAATATTATTTGATGAATCCAAACCAAAATTTTAAAATTAATTTTATGAATTTTAGAATATCAACATGTATATACATTGATGCTGTTGAACTACTGTTTTTTTTTTTTTTTTGTTAATTGTCGTAAGTTTATATACATTTATACTAATATTGAAGCTAGGGTTAGAATTTTCTAAAGGTGATGTTAGATATATGAAGCTAAATAATTTTGTTATAAGAATATATGTTTTTTTAAGAAATTAAAGGGGAAATAAAAACAAAGAATTAGTTTAATTGTTAATGAAAAATTTAGGTTGATTAAACTTTTATACATGTTTAATTAGGAAGTAAAAGAGGAGGTCAACAGGCTGAAACAAGAAATTGAAGTCTTAAAGGGTCTCAGGTATTATTATCTTTTTACATTGCTTTTAAAACTAATGCTTACACACCTCTGATAATCTCTTGTCTCTGTATCATATTTAATTATATTAAATCATTAATCGATCGAAAAAACTAAATAAATATAGTTATAATATTATTTAGGATTTATTAGAGAATTAATGAATACAGAGACTCGAATACTTGTACGGATGTATGCTAATGCATTATTAGTGTCAGCTGATTAGCTATATATATATATATGTGTCACGATCCAACTTTGTTGTCGTTGCAAAGCGATCGTGAGACACTTACTATAACTCGGCAAGCAAGTCAGCCAAACGAAAATCGCAGAGCGGGTGGCACGACAGGGCTAACCTCCCCCACGGACCTCGTGAAAGGTTTTCGAAAGAGAGAAAGAACGTTTGAAATACGTTTTTGTCTATGGAAAGTATATGACAAGATGCAATAAGGGACGCAATAGCTAGCTTGCATTCGCTTGGTAGGAAGGAAGTTTCAAGAAGTCATACTCCTATAGTACATTTTGGACCATAATTGATGTGACACTCTTGTATATGAAAATGGCGAGGAGTTAACACCTAAACAAAAATAAAGGAAACTATCATAACATGCAATATTAACAAAATAACATAAAAATATATGATGAAAAGAGTGTAAAAGTTCATACGGCCATGTGCAACACACACTAAACAAGCAAGACCGTGACACTATGCTCGCTTTTGCACAATTTTTTTTTTTTTTTAATAATAAAAAGGCATAGAATTGAAATTCAATAATTGGTTCAAATATACGTTAAAAGACATATGTAGTAATTGAGTTCGAAAAGGGGAGAATTTAAAATAATAATAATAATAATAATAATAATAATGGTGCGTAGGAATGGTTTTGGAAGAGGAGTGGAAGGAATGAGGTCAATGGATGAGCTTGATATGTTTGAAAAGCAACTTGAGATTTGGATTTGGCAAGTGCGTTCTACAAAGGTAATTAATAATTATATATAAATTAATTAATTTCACTCTCTTTAATTTAATTGTTAGATTAATTAATATTATGCACTAATTCAATTAATTAATTAGTTTGAGTACCCCTTTAATTATGCATGCAGATGAAGTTCATGTGTGAAGAGATTGAAGCATTGAGAAACCAGGTTGCCTGCTTTTCTTTATTAATATACTTTTTAATTACTACAATACTATATTAATATTAATATTAATAATATATTTATGATCAATTATTCCAAATTTTCTCTGTTTGAAGGAATTAATTCTGAAAGCTGCCAACAACTATCTTCATGACAAGGTAATTAACTTCAACATCAATCTCTCATTTCCAAGTTTCATACTTATTATTCAAAATTATTGTTTTAATTTTGTTTTCAAAAATACACCAAAATACTATTTTCATCTCTAAACTTTCTCACCATTGTTTCATTTTGTTCCATAAACTTTCAAAAGTTCAATTTTAGTTCTTCAACTTTAAGTTTGGTTCCATTTTAGTTCCATGAATTTTCAAAAGTTCAATTTTAGTCCATAAACTTTGAGGTTCGTTCCATTAATTCGGTCCCTAGACTTTAAAAAAAATCCAATTTTTTTCTTTATAAAAATTAGTATCTTCCTCTCTAAATTTTAAAAATTTCTTCACATTTTATCTTTGATCATGTTAGAACTATTAACATTATTGAAAAAAAATCGATTAATGTTGACTTAAATTTTACGATAGAGACCAATTTCAAGTTTTTTTTTTCAAATTTAGGAATGAAAATCGAAACTTTTGAATGTTCAGGAACCAAAATAGAACAAAACTGAAAGTTCAGGGACTAAAATTTGACATTTCAAAGTTCATGGACCAAAATGAAATAGAGATAAACCTTCGGGGACAAAAATGATACATTACCCTAAAAATAACATGAAACATACCTATATCACATTGTTTCTTCCATAGAAATTATTATGATTATACAAATTTTGATAAAATAAAAGAATGTAATCTTCCGAATATAACATTTAGGATTAATTAAATTTGAAATTTGGTTGTGAAATTAGAATATGAAGTAAATTTTGACAATAGAAAGGTAGATGGAGTGAAATGAAATGAATTATTATTTGAACTAATTATTTTGAAATAATAATAATAAATTAATTATTGGGAATTAAATTGTGGTGCTTTAATTGCAGATAGTGGAGGAAAACATTAGCAACACAACTGACATTGAAGCTGTGAATAATAATATTACTAACTTTGAATATCCACTAACAATACAGGATGAGTTATTTCAGCTTTGCACTTGATTAATTACAGAAGCTACAAAAAAACATATGTGTTATCTATTTTAATGTAAAAAAAAAAAAAAAAAAAAAAAAAAAACATAAATAAATCTAGCTGTTTACTTTGTGAGGTTTGAGGGTGCTGTTTTATTATTTTAGCATACTTTAATGATGTTTTTTATGCAAATAATGACAGTGTACATTGCTAATTTACATTGTCAACCACTGTGATTAATGTTAATTATGTTGATTATGAAATTTGGGAATTAAGTCTTTTCATTATTAATATTGCTACTAGATCGACTTGAATTATATTCCTCTCTATAATTATATTAAAAGTAAATATATAATATATCATATCAATGTAGAGATTTGTGAAGAATTATCATAATTATATAGACATTACGTAGAATTTTGATCTAACTTAATCATGCACAAGAAGTGATTACAAAAAAGCTCTTCAATTTAACTTCCAAATGGAAAAAGTTGAGGAATAAGAATTGAATTTAAAACAACACAGAAATTTACAAGAATACAAACTCAATTACATATTTTTTCTAGGATGCGGGAGTGTTTCCCCCAAGCTCCCATTGGTTCTTTTGTCCCTAGACCGACCCCTACTTGCTAACTGTGACTCGACTACGCTCGCTGACCAATAGGTGTAATTCTTGACTAAGTATTTGTGGGATACCATATATATAGTTCAAGCATATGGAACTAGGTTTATGAGTCTAGTGGTGTACTCTCAATACAGAAGATGATTTTTTATTTAGAGATGAACTAAACAGATTGACTAGTGAGTGTACTGAGTTAGACGTTGGATATGTAGTCATGACAGAAATCAATTCTATGGATTAGTGATGTAGTCACAAGAAAAGAGTTGAATTCTATGACCTTTGTTTAGAGAGAGAGAGAATTGAATCTATCCAGGTTTTGCCAACACGGACAACTAGTGACTATGAAAAGACTTCGTGGAACTTTGTTCAATGGAGATCAACTATCGGGATATTACAAACAAGTCATCCTTTATAACATAAGGTGAAAATCATAAGATCAAAAAATCACAATATACTGCAGAAATGGTAAGTTGCGTATGAGTGACGTTATGACTGAGTATTAGAGATACTCACCTGATCAAAAACACTGAGAGAGTCCATACTCATAGCCATCTATCTAATCTACTGTGCGCCAAAGAATGCATATCCTTGATCAACCTCACAAAACTCAACACTTGAATTAAAAGCAATAGCAAAAACAATGAGGCTTAAAAATCCAAACTTTATAATTAACGATGGTAGCGACGAGCAACAGCTGAAGCTGAGCAGGCATGGCTACCACCCCATTTGGCTCCACAACGACTATAACAAAACTGACATCCACACCTACACTTTATCCATTCGCAACCCTCGATTCTCGACACGTAAATGCTACAATGCGGACATCTCTTCCACTTCTCCTTCTCCGCCAGCTCTATCGCCATCAAATCCTCCGCAATCCCCAAAGCCTCCCCCCCACTCCCCTTCCGTACAAACTCCTCGCACGTCATGTCCCCATGCCACCCCACCTTACACTTGGCGCAGAACATCCTCCTGCAGCTCATGCACTCCGCTGCAGTCACCTCCTCCCCCTCGTCTCCATCGAGGATCATCGTAACCGAGCAGTTGGCAAAGGGACAGAACAGTTTCTGCATCCCGACGATGGAAGCCTCGCACAAGGCGTCTCCCCAGCGGTCCAGCGTGTCCTTGGGGAGGAAGGAAGCGCATGCATCCGGGTGGAGGGGTGCGTGGCAGTCGGGGTCGGGGCAGGTGACGTTGGAGATGTTGAATTGGAGTTTGGCTTTGATGTGGTGAGAAATGCATGTGATGCAGAAGGAATGGGAGCAGGAGACGCTTGTGAACATGTCCATTGAAAATTTGGTGTCCGTACAGATGAAGCAGGTTGTTTGGGTGGACGATGGTTTCTTTGCCATTGATTGTTTGTTGTTGAACAAACAGATTGGATTGTTGCTTTCATCAAATATATATATATATATATAAAGGGAAGATGAATCTCGGAAATTATGCCAACGGGATTAGGGTTCAAGGAAAATATCAAACGGAACGCCATTCAAAACGGACGTGACCGTTGGGTTTTTCATTAAATTAATTCTCTTTTTCCTAGGCTTCCAATTTTAATTTCAATTAAATATTTTCACATCTTTTTTTTTTTTTCTTTCTTTGAGATACAACAATATTTTTACTTTTAGTTGTTGTGCATTTTTTACTTTATTCTTATACTTATTTTTCATTCAAAAATTAAATTCACTTAAAATTACAATAATACGTGATAACTATAGATATTTTATTTTAGGGTTCAAATAAAATGTATTTTTCTCATCTTAATTACTTTTTTCATATGGTCCAATATTTTGAGGAATTTCATAATTTTGTGTGGGTAATTACAAACTAAAATGACCAAAATTACATATGGATTCAATTTTTTTTTTTTTTTTTTGAGATTAAAACATTTAGGGTAAGAGAATTCGAACTTTCCATGATCCCGAATCTTGGGTTGTACACTAAAGTCAAATGAATTATGCTTGTTTTTGCTTGAATATTTGTAATTTCATCTTGATATAAACAAAGTAATTTTGTGTGCTTTGTTTTTTTGTTTATTTTTTTTGAGGTTACACCATTTTTTGATTAAGATTCAAACCTGTGTGAAACTTGTAGTCTTTCTAAACAGTATCGTTGAAGTTCTGTTAATACATGTTCATCAAAGTCAATAAATTTTAAAAAATTGTGTTACTGTGTAAAAACTATTAACAAATTAGTAATGAATCTGAAAAGGCCAAAACAAAAGAGTAATACTCGGTACTTGCTTGTATGAAACTTCTAGTATTATTCATGGATTTCTTACGAATCAATCTTTAGTTACAGATAGAAAGAAAAACTCGTATGCAATTTGTGAAACAAACAACAACAAATCTAAAACAATCAGTGAACCAATTTTGAGATTTTAACATGGTTTTCTGGACAATAATTCCCTAAACTGTTGGCCAAGACTAACAGTTTTCTGCACATATTCGTTAAACGTTTCAGAAGTTCGCAAACCTGAATCAGATGGAGCAACATCAGCATCATGATCCGATCCTTTGAAGTAGTCATGTTCTTCATCAAGATCTTCAGGACTCTGTTCTTCAATTTCAGGCTTTCTTCCGTCATCTCCTGCTTCGTGATCTGGAATGCTTGGATGAACTTTACAATCAACGTCCTGACCTTTATTCATGCTATCAATCGATTCCTTCAACATATTGTCGAGCCGTTTGAAAACGCTTCGGTATTTTAATAAAATTTCATCCATCCCTTCCAGAGTGTTCATAAGTGACTCGTCTTCATCGATCTCTTCTTCATCTGTTTTCTTCTTCGATTCGACAAATTCTGAACGATTCGATTCTTGTAGGTCTCCATTAACCGGAAATTTCTTTTCATCGTGTTGAGATGCGGCTATTTCTTGATTACTGTTCTTGATCGGAACTTTCTTCGTATCATATTCAGATCGAACTTCTTCCTGGACATCCTCTGCGATTTCTTGATCCTCTTCAATTTTTTCTTCAGTTCTGTTCTTGAATCCGCCGTTAAACGGATCTTCCTTGATATTGTACTCACGTTGCGACGACTGTTCAAGACTGTGCCCTAATCCGTCTTGAACTTGTGATGATTCTTTGGAGAACTCTGTAATTTCGTCTTTAATATTGTTCTTGAATTCTAAGTGCAATATTTCGTCAAACCGATTGGAAAGATCTTCGTCTTTCACCATGGTTCCTTCAAACCTAATTTTCTCTTATCTATCAGTAATCGTAACGCCAATGCTTTCTTCAGTATCAGAATAGTGCTCTCAGTTCACGATTCTTTTCCTATTTATAGCCAACTCAAATTGGTTTCAGTTTTTTTTTTTTTCCTTCGCATTTTCAGGAGTAGGATTTTTTTTTTTTTTTTTTTTGAAAATAGATAATGACATTATATACTGAGTAATCATGCTCGTCCATAAGCTAGCCACCGGGAGACATCAGAGAAACAGAGACTACAAACTAATGTCAAAACTTTTAGAACTCAAGTCATCAGTCAACTACGTCATTTGGAGACTTTGAGGAGTAGGATTGGTTCTCCACAACTAACTTTTATTGAGCATAGCATCTACTCCATCAGTAGTTCAAGTCTCCCTAATGTCTTTTAAATAGGGTTTGTTTTTCTCTTTCTCCAACTCGTACTCAAACAAAACTTCCTTTGTATTTTTCGTTTCTAGTTTTTTCTTCTTCTTTATAAATACACTAAATAATATTAGATGAGTAAAATTTTTAGGTTCTTAGTAAATAGTACCTAGTACATACTTCTCTTATTTATGTGTGAACAATAATGTGACAAGTGAATATAAACAAAATGTATTAAAAATGATGATTTGACTAACGAAAGAAATATAATATATTGAAAATGTGGCATAATAATGTCTTATAAATAAGAACCGGAACTGTGTACTAGATACCTAAGTATTGCTCTTTTTAGATATTCCAAATTATTACCTTTATCATTTTGAAAGCTGAATATTACAAGATACTAAGTAGATTATGCAAAAAAAAGTTGTTTGTTTAAAATGATCAAAATGCTCTCGTTTCAATCCGTCTAATTGATAACCTTCTTACACTAATTCAACTGAAGATAAACTCAATGAATTTGTCAATAAACTCATTAACAGTTTTCAATCAGTTTGGAATATAACAGATAAAATTAGAATTATTGAAAATAAATAAAAAAATGTTGCTATACATGATAATTTTTCAAATAAAAAATATATAACACAATAACTTCGTAAAATTTAAAAACAAAATAATGAAAAATATCGCATCAAAACTTGATTCCCGTCACTCGTACATAACCTTCCATCAGCCATGCATGCTCATGCAATCTAACTGTCCAAGTTATTTTTCTCTCGCATGCTTTCCCATTCTCACCGACTAGGTTGTAGTTATAGTCTTCAATTAATGGAACTACTTTGTAGTCATATTCAAACCACTCGGTTACACTTTTCAAGGATACACCCAACAATGAAAGCAACACCTCTAGTAATTGTTGATCTCAATGAAGTTTGGGACGGGAGACACATGATCTATTTCAATTTCAAGACAATGCCCATTGAAGTAGATGTTGATGTGATTGTTTAATCGAATAGAGTAGAGTCACAACTAGATCAATACACTTAGAATAACAATAGTAATGAAAATGAAGAAGAGAAAAAATGCACAACAATTTTACATGGAACTCCCTAAACAAAATTAGGGTAAAAACCACATGAAAAAATAGAATAACTTTATTATAGATGTCCATTTTCCCCGGGCGCGGAACAGGGCCAGGGACGGAGATGAATTTTCCTTGTTGCCTAATCGGGGCCAGGGACGAGGAATGCATTTCCCGTCCCCCCGATCCCCACCTCGATATTTTTATTTTTTTTTTAATATTTATTTCTTTACTTTTTTATATTCAAATGAGTATTTTTGTTTAAAATTAAAATATAATTGAAACCTTATGTTAAAAATATTTAATTATTTGAATTTTTTATTTGAATTTTTTTTTTATCTTAAAAAAAAAAAAAACTCTGATCCTCAGCGAAAATAAACGGTGAATTTTGCAGGGACGGAGATTGATTTTGCAACCGGGGACGAGAATGTGAAGTCATTCCCCAACCCCGACCCATGGACATTCCTAAGCTTTATTATAGAAATATAAGTTATAACTTCCTCTTTTATACAAAGTATATATAACACAACCACTCTCCATTTTCATTTGACTGCTTCACTATTTAGGAAATGAGATGTGTTGAAATGGACGGTCAACAATAGGCTTCCACTTATTTATAGCTCAAAGTAAATCAAATAGTCATTAATTAATTGCCACATTTTCGTGTGTGATGAAGTAAATTATATGGTTTTAGTTTTGCCACATCTTGTCTTTGTACTGAGTACATATCAAATCTTTCTTGATAAAGAAATATCTAGATTTTTCTTGAAACTATATAAGTTTAGTGAAGTCTAGAACCTTCTTTGCTTTTTCTTTTAATATTTATTAGATGTTGGCACGACAATAATCGAACTTCTTGAATTAATTAATTGCAATCCCACCCGACAACGATGAAAGCTCGATGATTGTAAGGATCTTTTTACAAAGGCGATTCTAAAATACGCAAATTAATGGAGGACAGAGATCTACACCGGATGATATACGTACGTACGAATAATATACACGAACAATCACTTATAAAGTTTGTGTGTTTTATTGATGACCATTAGAAATAGTGTGGATTACATAATTTTGTCACAACTTTATAATAATTTAAAGTAGATATATAATTAGAAAGCACGATTGTTCAAAGCTGCCTCAGCCAAGAGGCTTACAAATTTGGGTATTCCATTTGTAGAAGTTTCAGCATATGAAGCAATGTCACTAAAAGCTGCAAAACAAACACATATTGTAAATTTTAATTTACTTCTATTTTATTTCTAATTTTAAATTCATTTTTTTTCCTTTCTTATCAAAAATATTTACCTCCAACTTTTAATAAATTATAGGTACATATTATGGATTTCCTAACTAATGTAAATCTATGATTTGATATTCTTTTTTATTATAAGAGATGGTATTACTCTTCAGTGTTTGGATGTGGATATATTGTAAAACGATTATTTTGAATATTTGAAATTTAAGTTAATTTTTAGTCATATTTAGCTTGTTTGGATGATAATTTTTTGTAGGGTGATAGTAAAGAAATAAGTAGTTAAAAATAAATTATTATAAATAAATAATTAAAAAAAGAATATTAGAAACTAGTGGTTAAAAATAAATGAATATTTTAAATTATAAAAAAATATGTGATTATCGTAAATGATTAAAAATGAGATATTATTTTTTGAGTGATTATATTAACCGGGATTAAATAGAGAAATATTAAGGTCAATGACGCAGTTCACAACTAACTTTGTATTTTCCACTCTCTCTCAATGATGACAACACCAAACATTCTCTTTCTCTCTCTAACATGCCAAACACCAACCATTTCTCTTTTTTGCCTTTTGTTCTCTCTCTCTCATACATGCAAGACCAAGCTAACTCATTTTTGTTTCTCCCCTCTTTTGTCTTTTTTTATTTTCTCTCTCTAACTCATCACCCACCTAGTTTCTCTTCTCTCTCTTACATGCAAGACCTTATCTTTCAATGTTTGTTTTGATGTTTTATAGAACTATTAAAAACGATTTTTTATAATTATTCTTTAAACACGTCATTACAAACGATCACTCAAAATAATCTCTCGTTTTTAATCACGATACAATTATTGATCGAGTATTATGCAATTCACAAATTTGAGTATTTGCTTGAATTTGTAAGAGTAGAGAAAGGAGTTAGAAATTATTTAATTAGTAGTTTAATTACCTTTAGAGTAAAAATGGAAAACAAGGCAGAAGTAGAGAAGCACAAACGCAGCAAGGGGAAGATGGATCAGCAACTTCATTATTGTCGCTTGATGATTTTTCTCTTCTCTTTTCTTTCTTTCAACGCATCTACTCCGGCTGATAGATATGCCTATTTATAGACACCTTCTATATTAAAGAAGCTTAAAATTATAAATTTATACCTTTTTAAGGACCTAAAAATTTTACCAGGTTAGAAAGTGTGGGCATCCATCTCAAAATCAATTGACAATGAGAGAAGTAGCCCACCTTGTATTATATGTCGTTGGAGGACTCCCCACCTTACCGATGTCGGATATTTGAGATCATCAACAAGAATTGTTCAACATAAAATAAAAACATAGAATTGTTCTACATCAGCTAGAGGATAGCTAACCGCCTAAAGGTTAGCTAGGTTCAGAGTTCAACGACCTCCTACGGAATCATCCAAGGAGCTAACTTCTAGGAGAGGTTGACCACGAAGTAGCCAACTCCATTTTGCGGCACATCCTTACTCGACAAGGTTATAGAGTCGTCCTTGGATCGTTATATCTCTAAGAAATCCAGAAGTTTCCTAAAACTTATGAGAAGGGGAAGAGAAGTATACCCAAGAGTCCCAAGTTCTAACTATAGATACCAACAAGAGGCGAGTCTTCGATCTCTCTTAAAAAAATGAAAGAATGGCAAATTTTATTGTTTGACGTTACAACAGTTTCTCATTTAAGCACCATAAAAAGGAATATTAAATGTATAACTTCAATCAATATAAAATATATCAAGTTTCATCAATTCAAGTAAGTGATTCTGGATCTAAGCTTTAATTATTGTATATCTATCTCACATCGAAGGTCACGTGTTTGTTATTGAGCTAAAAGAAATCCCATGAAAAGAAAAAGGAAGATATTTGGTTTGAAGAAAGAAAAGGCATTTAATGAGAGAAAAATCCATTTCAACGGTTTGTGCGATGTGAAGCTCAACCAGAGCAATAGAGCAGCTCAATTTTCTCTAACTCAAAGGTATTTATTTCGCCATTTTCTTAAATCTTCATACCCTTTCGTTTGTTTCAGAAATCAAAACTTATAACTTATACAACTTGCTTTGCTTTTCTTCATTTTTTTCCCTTAAATCGGGCAAACGCCAAACCATCATTGAAGAATCAATTCAGAGCCATTGCGTTGGTACGCTCCTCTCCATTCTAAATTGGGATTGTTTCTGTTAAATTTTCGGAATTGATTTGAACCGAAATCTCGATTCTATGTTTGAATTGTTTATATTCCTTTGAATTGTTTCCTACTAAGTTCTGCATTGATGCTGCTGCCATAGATGGAGGTTTCAACTTCAGTATATGCCCAAACATCAACGCTACATCATGCACCACTTTGTTCCTATTGTAGAAGAGTAAGAGCAGAAATGTAATATTATCCACTCTGCTTTACACTTTCTAAGCAAAGAATTTGAGGATATTTCCAAGGTGTATAATGACCTAGTACTTAAATAAGAAATCATATAATTTTGGGAAGTTAAAGGACTTAGTCTATGGTGGTCATTTAATTAAAAAGTCAATATCTTTGCCCATGTTTGGAGGGGTGGCAAGTGAGCAGAAGGGAAGAGATTTGTTTCCACCATTTTATCAATTAGTTGTCAGTGTAATGATATGTTGTTGAAATGCCAATTCCTTTTTAGAACTTTCCCTATTCAAAGCTTCAAATCCAACATATGGGCAATCACACGATTAAATGAGTTAGTACTTCACTGTTGAATTTCTGAATTAATATAGTTTCATCCAAGTATTAAAGATGTCCATTTTGTAGGGGCGGGAGCTTGACTTCAATTTTGAACCAGAATGGAGTTCCAAAGGGGAAGGATGTCAAGATTCAAGATCCTCGAGCGGTAAGCTAGCTCGTATCTTTTCCACTTTTAACTTAAACTATGTTCTAAACTCCGGGAGTTTAAAGTCCTGAAGAGACAGTCTCATAGATTGAGGTTTGAGATTTCTAGAGTATGCTCTCTTAGAGATCTTGGATTCGAATTCACTTGTGAATTTAATTGTAAAATCTTTTGTTATCTCTCGTGTTTGATGGGACAGGTATGAGCGCCCTCAAAATTATAGTGGAGCGAAATTTCGACAAAATGAAAATTATAGCTCAAAAGCTTTTATACAATCATTTTCCTAAGCTATTGACTATGATTTGATACCATGGTTATGCATTATAAATGATGATTACTTTAGGGATTTAATGTCTTTTGCAACTTGATCACTAGTAATGGATGCTATTGGCTTAATTGATATAGGTGCAAACAACTCAATATTGATGGAAGGAAACATATTACAACTATTGGTTAAAGTATCTTCATATCTTAGTGGCTTGGAACCTTAATAAACTAACTTTTGACCCTTAGTTTTTCCTATTCTTATACTTGATCAAATTTTATAGATGGTTTGATGAGTTGCTGACTAGTTTAAGTTACAGTTCAAGATTTTATTACCATATAATTTATATTTTGTTCTTTAGCTTCTTTCTTTATGTTCTACATAATCACTATTCATTACAGATTATAGATAGACGCCAAGTGCAAGAAAAGCTTCAAAGTTCTTTAAAAGGACTCTGCAAAGATAAAATGCATTATTTCACGCTTGCCTGTCCTCAATTACCTCCTGTAACAGTAAGTTTCTTGTTCTCACTTGGAAAAGTGATACCCTAACTAACTTATCTATTCTCTCTTTTTACCTTTTTTTTTTTTACTCTGTCAGGCTAGACCAACTGCTAGTTTGACAATTTTGGTTCCTCTTATAGTATTATGTGCTAGAAGCATAATCAGTGCCTCTTATGTTAGAGTCTTCGAATCATCGAGGCTTAAAACGGTTAGTGAACGAGAGGGAAAACGCCACATGTTCAGAAATGGTCATTGGAGATCTGCTCTTCGTGATCTAAGGGAACTGGACGATTTAGATTTAGAGTCAACAGTAGATTCCACTGTAAGTTATGTAAAATTTTGCTCCTTTTACCCAATTCAGCCTTTATGTGAATGCTCTTTTGTTCGTAGTGTTTTCTTGAGGAAGCTGAAAAGATGAGAATTCTTCGATACATTTATATGATATGTAGATTACTCCTCTCATTATCAATTGGTTTTGAGGTGGTACTCCATGATATCTTATCGATATTATGATAGAAATAAGTTATATTCTATTTAAAGAGGGTGATGGTAAGATTATAAACATAGGGGTATGTAAGTAATTAGTTAAGAGTTTGTTAGGAAATTAGTTATAAATAGAGGGGGAGGGGAATGATTAAGGTATCAAAGTATTTTGACTATTTTCTCATTGGATCTTGAGTAATCTAAAGAAGAAGACAGTCCAAGTACCTTGTAGTTTGGTTCTCTTTGTTTTGTAACAATCCATGTTCTATCAAAGCTGTGTTTATATTTTGTAGGGCAAAGGTAATACTTGCAATAATAAATGGGAGATAATTTGACTACCAATAAAGATGGTGAATTGTTGCTTTCATTTCTTTGAGTACCCAACTCCCTAAGCCTTTGCCAGATGATCATTCAATTTTGTCTATCCTGATGGAGGTTTCTGGCCATCCACTACCCTTTCTTCTGGCTGGCCTAATCTTTTGTTTCAATCAGTTGATAATACAGCCAAAATGGTAAAAGTGTCTTCAAATAACAACATTGGATTTGCACATGGTAGGGTGAACAATCATATGTAGCAAGTATTTTACAAAAATATGATTCATATCAAAACAATACCCTTAGAACCTCATTCTAAACTCACATGAACCTGTTGCACATAGGAAAAAAAAACATGATTATGAATTCATGCTATGTTCCAGATTAGAGAGAGCTGCATATCTGCTCGATTCAAGCTTCCAGAGTCTTCGTTTGTCTTCGAGTTCCATTATCGCCAAGGGTTTTCAGTTTGGTAATAGTTTATAGTAATACTCTTGCAGAGTCCACAAGAAGAAGAACAGGTTTCAGTTGAAGAATTGTCACGTGTTTACAAAACACTGGACCAGGATTACAAAAGATTTCTATCAGAATGTGGCCTTAGTAAATAGGGCTATTGGTGTGGTGGACTTGGAGGTACTAGAGACCTGAACAAGAATAGGCAATATTTGCAGCATAGAATTCTCTTGCCAACCAAGAGAGGCTAGGCTATGGAGTTTCTGAGTCTAAGGAGAAAGAAGCATAGAATGCACACTGTAGCAACAGTTTCATTGTATTGAACCAAATTGATGTAATTAAACTTTAAATTGGACAAAATTTATGCATAATGCATCCCTTTTACAACAACTCTTAACAAAGTTTCAATCCAAATACAATCATAGAAAATGCATAAACTTCCCAGCTATTTCTGTTATTTCTTCCCTTATCGGACGCGGCGAGCTTTTTCTTCCTGCCCTAGTCCAAGTGATTTCTGAGCATTAGCAATACCTTCAGGGTCTGAATTAAAAACAGATATGTTAGTGTACATAACATCGAGTAATGCCTGCAGATTATTTTATCACAATGGCAAAGGTAACAATGTATCTCATGATAAACAGAAGTGACAGAATGTGGAAATCTCAAACTTAAAGAAAAGAAATTAATTGCCTTGATGAGTGAGATTCAGATGATAGTAAAGAAACAATGCACATAAGAACTTAAATACGGATGCAGGAAGGAATTCTTCTTATGGGGTTTAAGCCTCAAAATATATAAATGTCAAATAGTAGATTATGAGAAGATGGTCTCTCCTTCAACGCAGTTAGATCCATATGATCCACAACGTTAAAGAAGCAATCCTAACAAGACAAACTAAGAACGTTTGATCTTTATCTTTTTGTCATTTAAACCAAAATCAATATCATTGAACACCTAAACTTTTGTGAGAAAAATTTCGATTGCATTACCATATGAAATAGTAGTGATTGAACAACCTTATTTAAAAAAAAAAAAAAAAAAAAACCCTACTGGGATGCAGTATAATACATTTGATTACTACTAGCAACGAAGAACAAATTGCGGTCCGATTAGAAAGCAGAACAGAGTAATCGTGGAAACTTAGAAGTCATATACCATTGAGCCATGGAGTGCACATCCAAACTTGCAAGAAAAGAAGATTGAAGAAATACACATACCAAAGAACTGTGTGAAAATGCGAGTGAAAAAGTGCAAGTTCCGGGAGACATTGTAGCCCATGGCCGGTGGGAGAGGTTTGACAATAGTGTCAATGCTAAATACTCGTTGAAGAAACTGCAGCAAACCAAAAGATAACTAAGAACTTGTAATTTGTTAAAAAACAGTTTCATAATTTAATATGAAAACATTCCAAGATTATTTCCTTCCAAATTAAAATGGCAAGTACTCTTAGTAAGGTCTACATATGCTACTACTTCGATGTGTGAATTATACAACAGCTAGGTAAAGACGGGAAACGATGAATTATGCGATTAAAAGCGCACAATTCTCAGTATAACTCCAATTAAACCCTAACAACACTTTCAGAAGCCATAAAAATTCAACATAAAGAGAATTAAACCTGGTAATTGCGCTGGAAACTGTAGCGGAGCTCAGGGTCAATCTCGAGGGAATCATCCTCTTCTTTGGAGCTCTTCGACTTGACGCTCTTCTTTCCAGGAACGTGCATCACCGGAGTCTCGCCGGGATTCTTAGTCACTTTAAGCTTTGCTCCGGCGAACTCATCCACTTCCTCCTCTCCCCGCCATGGAGCTGAAGCTGCCAACTGTTTCTTCTTCGCCATTTTCGCTTGACCCAAAATTTTCAAGACTACCGTAGTTAAGAACTCAAAGAAAGATAGATAAGGCCCCCGTTTGGGAATAAGAATATGAAACCCCTAGTAGGATATTCACTTCCTAAACCGGTTTTGATACTCTGTTTTTCGGCCCAAACCCAGGCCCATTAAAAATCCCTGAAATTTCCCTCTTTTCTCTCCGGCGAGGCTCAGTCGGTGATTCAGAAATGAGAGGACCGTCGCCGTCGACAATCATAAGATCGTTTCAAGCGTTGAGGATAGAAAGACGGCGAGATTTTCCGCATTCAATCTTATGTCGTTCTTTCTGTACTGGGGATAATAATTACGGCGATGGAATGCATAGCTCGAAGGTCAAGGTTTTTGATCGCGATCTTAAGCGTAAACAAGTGAGCCTAATTGAATCACATTTTCTTTTGTAATTCGTTGATTTGTCTTCTATTTTATCTGTGTGTTAACCAGACTAGAATTTTGGAGGAATATTTTGAGATATTGATGAAAATGTTGTGGTATATTGTGAAGATAATTTGTAATGGTCGTTTGTCCAAAGAGAAATTCTTGAAGAAATATTGTGTTTCTGCGATGGGTTTGTTAATTTACTGTTCTATATATTCTTATTCTTCTGTTTTGGTTCTGTTTATTTCGTGTGCAATTGTGATTGAACAAGTTAAATTGCAAGGCGATTTCTACTACATGGAACTTGAATATCCTCCTCCATAAGCTTTCTGATTTGTGGTGCCTTCATTTTTCTTGTAGGACTTCTTTTCTTTTATTTTTTTTTTTTCCTTTCTTTGCTGAAATTGTTGCTTCTTGGTGACAGCGTGACCGAGCAGCTTGGTTGATGCGTCCAAAGGATTCTCTTGTTGATACGGTTGCAGATAACTTATTGGATCGTTTGGAGGTATTAGAAAGTGATATTTTGAAATTGTGTTCATTTGAACTTTTGTTGTAACATCTTGATTAGCATTTTTTGTATTATGAATGCTCTAGTCGTAGTTGTAGCATCTTTTGGAGGTTAAATGGAACAAGAACTAGGTTCTATTCCAAATCTCACTAGTAGTAATATCTTCTTGCTACTAACAATTTGTCATTGACAACTTTGATTGAATTAATTACTGTTCTATTTGTGATATGCTTATTTATGATTTGAAATGTAACTTACCAATCTCTTCCTTTTCCCTAAGCTTAAGAATGAAAATGATATTTAACTCAAATTTTATCATATTATGGATTTCACTTTCGATGCACAAATCTTAAACAGTTGACTTTATCATCTTTAAGATCTCAAGTGACTTGACATGGGTATTTTCTAATTAATTTTACGCGTCTCATATTGTGCTTTTTGAAGGATTGCAAGAAGCCATTCCCTACAGCATTATGTTTGGGGGGTTCATTGGAGGCTATCAGACGACTATTACGTGGCCGTGGTAATAACCTTATCTACAAATTCTTCAATCATTAGAAAAAGAAGATTAAACTTCGAGAGAAAGAGAGGTAACGGGGCTAATATAAGGCCTCCAATTATTCATACTTCATCGATAAATGGAAGGGAATAATAATAGTTGTTGCGGGGACCGTTGAGATCGTGCGAGTACAGAAGAAGAGATTGTGGGAGGTTTATGTAGGGGTTTTCATTTGCAGTGAAGTAGACAAGTTAGAAGGAGAGTAGTTTTACATTTATGGTGTCACGTTTCCTTTAATTTTGCCTCATCTCTTACAATAATAATAATAATAATCATTATTATTTATTAATATTATTAATTTTCTGTCCTGCCCTTTTTTCTTTTCACCATCCATCATCAGTGAAATCCGGATAGATTGTCCTTTTTATGGTAAATTATAAGTTTGGTCCATGTGGTTTAAAGAAAATCAGAGTTTAGTCTCTATGGTTTAAAAATCTTGACTTTTGTCCCTATAGTTTGGAGAAATATAAAATTTAGTCCCTATAGATTGGAGAAATATAGAATTTAGTCCCTATGGTTTGAAAAAATAGAATTTAGCCCTTATGATTTGATAAAACCTAAAAAATAGTCTATGTTGTTCATAAGGAGAATAATGTATATTGATGTAACTTCTGATGTATGAATGATGTGTTTTTTTGTCTCTTATCTCACACTCTCATCATTAAACACAAATATAACTAACTTATTGGTATGTTATTCACCAATAATTATGAACAATTGTCTATTTATTAGATTTGATCAAATCTTAGGGACTTAATTCTAATTTTTCAAACCATAAGGACTAAAGTCTAACTTTCTTCAAACCATAGGGACTATAATTTACTCCTTTTTTAATATGGTGTTAAGTTGTAAAATAAAATTTTATCCATTTGTCAGGTTCAGTGGAAAAGCTTATCATGATGGATGCATCACATGACATGATAAAATTATGCAAAGATGATACTGGTGCGCATGTTCAGGACGTTGAAACATCTTTTATTGTTGGTGATGAAGAGTTTCTGCCCATCACAGAAAGGTGTTCTTACAGATTGTTTTCTTTTCAATCATGTCCGTTGATTGAATGAAACTAATGCTTTATCATTTATTCATTTCTATCCTTCTACTTCTGTTTTGAAGTTCAGTAGATCTTGTTATAAGTTGCTTGGGTCTTCACTGGACAAACGATCTTCCAGGAGCCATGATTCAGGTTTGTCACCCCCTGCCCCCAATATATATATATATATATGGAAAGATACTTCATTGATTATCTTTCACATCTAAACCCAATAAATCTGTAATGGAAAACCTTGTTACTTTTACAATTTCTTTAAAAAGTTATTTTCCTTTGTTTTTAAACATCTTATTGCGAGTGGATGTTGGAATGGAAGAGTGAAGTCACAATTTCAACCTTTATATTGGAGAGGTCTTACACAAGATTTTAGTAGCATGATTGGTGTATAACACTGTCAAATGTATTGCAAACTTGTTCTTGCGTTGTGTGGTATCTTGTTCTTTTATTTCTTTTCAGTATTTTTTGAACCCTTATTTAAATTTTGCCTGATCTTCTTATACATCATGTCTGTATTTGGAAGCTAGTATGTTTAGTGGCTTTTTTGGTATCTATTTTCTTGACAGAGTAGATTGGCACTGAAGCCAGATGGGCTATTTTTAGCATCAATCTTTGGAGGAGAAACCTTAAGGTTTGTCATGTTTCTTCTGGTTTGCATTTTCATTGCTTAAATCCCTGCCTGATTTCGTTTGCATTTACTTGCATCAGGGAACTGAGAATAGCATGCACTCTTGCCCACATGGAGCGGGAAGGAGGCATCAGTCCACGAGTATCGCCATTGGCACAAGTATGTTATTGCAGACTTTCCTGGTTTATATTATTGTGAAAGGCTCGCACCTTTCTTTTCTCAAGGAACTCCATCGGGAGTATTTCTTACCTATAATTTTTCCTATTTTGTAACCTTTCTTCATAGTACCGTTTACACACACATTCAACTGCATATGGTGGGTAATTGGTTTGAGTGGTGATTTGAAATATGAAATAAGAGAAATATGCGAGTTACTTTTGTTACTCAGTTTCTATTTCTAGAACTAATTAATTGTTAGATTCTGAAAGAGAAATAGCATGTTCAGACATGTATCATGTACTTGACTGAATTAAGTACATTTTGGTCTACTTATTTAGGTGAGAGATGCAGGCAATCTTTTGACTAGAGCTGGTTTTACCTTGTCTGGTGTTGATGTTGATGAGTATGTAGTTCGCTATCCAAGTGGTGAGCATGCTTTCTCCTTTTTTTTTTTTTTATTGTTTTCTTGTTCGGTAAATTTCTTGCCAGTTAGAATAGAGGATCTGTCGTTTCCAAGGGGTGGCACAGTGATTAAAGGCTTAGATTTTGAAAGTGTTTTCTTTCAAGGTCTCAGGTTTGAGACCCATTTATGACATTAATTTGTAGACACTTCTCATGTCTCCATTCTTTTGATGTCTATTGGTGCCTAGCGTAGTGTGTGGTTATCCCGGGTATAATGGAGTAAAACTTCGATTTTCCAGTTTCAAAAAATAAAATAGAGTGTCTAGATATTTATAATAGGAAGTGATAGATTAAGCCTGAAGTTTAGTCCAAGTGATATTACACCCTAAAAGAAATTATGTGATGCTTCAACTTGAAGCAGTGTACTACAAAGTCTTGTATCTAATGTTTAATGGATTTTTTTTCTGTTCCCTTCATATTTAGCACTGGAGCTGATAGAACACTTGCGTGCAATGGGTGAAACAAATGCCCTTTTTCAAAGGAACCCTGTAAGAATTTTACCTTGCTCGTTTTTTTAGAAGTATCATTGACCTAATGTTTCACTTTTGATAGTATCTCGATTCTTGTGTTTATCGACATAGAATTGGCAAGTTTATGTTGGTGATAAATAAATCATTGATGTTTAAAAAATGAAACTCAGATCCTGAAGAGAGAAACAGCCCTTGCAACAGCAGCTATTTATGATTCCATGTTTTCTGCAGAAGATGGAACCATTCCTGCAACCTTCCAGGTTAGCTTAGTTGGTTTAATTTTCTTTTTTTTAGTACAAATTGGGGAAGTGGAGACAACAAACCCTACATGAGAGCTAAATACTGATTTTCAAGATCGAATTGTGACCGTGGTATTGAACTGAATTTGAAACCAACGCACCACCCATCCTTTCGGTGGTTAGATTAGTTAGTTGAGTGTACCCAACTAAATAGTTTGAGTTTGTGACATGACGTTCATGGTTGAAGTTGTTTTTTGGTCTGCAAAAATAAGCTCCATTCATGCTAAATATTGCAATAATATTCTTCTGTAATTATAGAAGAGAAAACAACTCAAACTCATCCACAAAAAAAAAAAAAAAAAAAAAAAGGTTCAAATCCTCACGATGTCTCAAAACTTATACGAAAATCAATGTGAAAGTGACCTTGAACGGCAAGGGTGTGATTAGAAAGCTCTCTTGGATTAAGTTTGAAGGATTGTTGACTTTTTGCCTAACATTCTAATGGATTTTCTATGTCAAATGATAGTTTTTGAAAGATTAGGTATGACGACTATAAAAGATTTAAGCCTACGACTACTACTCAAATAAATAATTTTCATGATTTCGATTGAAAGCTAAAAAAATAACTTCCAAATACTTGTTTTTGTTTAGGGAATGTGGTTAGGATTCATATACTTACTTAAAAAGAGGTGAAACATACATAGAGAATTTAGGTAAATAAAAGCTTAAATTTAAAAAACGAAAAACAAAAAAAATCAAATGGTTATCAAACATGGCCTTAGTTTTTACTTTTTCTGTTTTTGTTTTTTGAAATCATAATGGACCAGAAATATTTTGAAAATATTACTTAATCTGATTGAATGGATTTATTTTTGTTGACCTTGAATTTGAGTTACTATACATGTAACTTTGGTTTGTAAAATGATGGAATGTTTAAATTGTGAAGAAAAAGAGTTAAGAAATTTATTTTAGTTGTGATTGGAAATTTGCAGGTGATTTACATGACAGGATGGAAGGAACATCCTTCCCAGCAGAAGGCCAAAAGAAGAGGATCTGCAACAATATCCTTTAATGACATCAAAAATGAATTTGGAAATGCCAATTGATCTTCATTTTTCATTCCAATGGCAACATTTTCACTTTTCTTTTCTTTTTTTATTTTAATTAATCATGCATGGTAAACTTGAATGAAAGAGAAAATTCCAATAAATTGAATGGGGAATTGTCAAAACCAGTCCTGAAAGGATGGTTTATAAGGTAACTTAAAACTTTTGTTGCTAACAAGGACACCTCAGGTTATGAAATTGTTGTACCTAGAGACTCAATTGCTAGTTTCTAAGACTATGTTTGGGCCCCATCTATGAAAACGGGCGGTTCTGTTAAGATAACCCAACCCATGTTCGGGTGGCCGTTTACTTAAACTGCACCTTCGATTACTAGTTTGCTGCCATTGTTTTTGCTCAAATCGGATGTCGATTATGTAAATACTTCGACTGCTTATGATAATCGTAAGGATAACCCACTTATTCTCTTCTTTCGATCACCCTCAAGATTTCTTGATCAATTTCTTCTTCTTTGTGTATTATATACCATGTTCACGGGTTTGTGGTCAAATGGTCCAAATTTTTATTAAATTATATTTCGTAACAAGTTGCAATAAGACATGTTTGGAAACAAAGCAACTTGTTTTGAAGGCATAGAAAAATTACATGCCTACAAAAAAAAAAAAATAGAGATTTTCTTATTTTCTTATATGTTGGTAGTAAGGCATAAAAAAAATTTAAAGGCCCATGATAAAAGAGTGGAGATTGAAATGCAATTTTTAAAAAAAAAAACAAACAAAAAAGCATAATAGTTAGTTTTTAATTAGAAATTGTTGATTTTTTCAACTTTCTATCAATTGTTTCATAAAACTTTGAAGTAATAAACTAGTTTTTGACGAATATGACTATTTATATAATAAAAATAGGCTTTCGAATGTTTTAAAATTTGAAGCATTTTATGTAAAAAATGAAGTTTTTTTCATGTGTTATACTGCACGTTTATGGGTTTGTTTTTATTTTCTTATATGTTTATAGCAAACTGTAATAGGACATCTTAAGAGTTTTTGTTTTTTTTTTTTTTTTTGAGATAAGGACATCTTAAGAGTTCAACCTACATGTTTCCGAAGGCATAAAAAAACTTACATACTAACCAAAAAAAAAAAAAAAAAAAGAGATTTCAATGTAAAAATAAACACAAAAATTGTAGTTAATTTGAACTTTTTGAGTTTTTCAATTTTCTGGCAAACTTTTTCATAAAACTTTAAATAATTATATTCATCAAAATAGGTTTACGGAATGATTTAATGCATTTGAGTATTTTATGTGAAAATTTGAGTTTTCTTTTTGTATTATCACGTTCATGGGTTTGTAGTCGAATGGTTTAAATTTTTATTTTCTTATATTTTCGTAGCAAATTGTGATGAGACATCTAGGGAGTTGAAGCAACATGTTTCGAAAGCATAAAAGAACTTCTTTTCAATTTTCTATGACGGTTTAATAAAACTTGAAGTAATAACATTAGTTTTTTTATGAATATAACTATTTAAATAATAAAAATAAGTTTTTAGAATGTTATAAATATTAGAATATTTTGTGAAAAACAGCACTTTTTTTTCATGTATTATATTCCTTGTTCATGGATTTCCAATGGAATGGTCATGTTTTTATTTTCTGATCAGTTCGTAGTAAATTATAATAGTACATCTTGAGAGTCAAATCAACATGTTTTCGAAGGTATAAAAGAACTTACAGACCCACCAAAAAAAAAAACGAAGACTTCAATGCAAAAAAAAACACACACAAAAATTGAGGTTAAAACTTAACATAATAACTCTCATTTTTTTTTGTTATGAATATAACTATTTATTTGATAAAAATAACTTCTAAATATCAATAAACCATCAAATGTACAAACTGCAGATATGTAAGAAAGTAGAGTATAAAATTAGATATGATTTGAATGATGTTATCTTATGAAGCCCTTCCCCCTCCCTCCCTCCCTCCCTCTATACAACAAACCAATTCCCCACCCTAAGTATTTTGTCAACTACACAATCTGACCTTATGTAATTAGAAGCTGTTCTATTCTTCTTTTGAGGCAAATGGAAAAATTAATAATAATAATAATAATAAATTAAAAATGCTGTAAAACCCCTGAGGTAAATTTGATCTTTAAATCTTATTATTTCATTATATACAGCACTAATATTGATATTGGTCAAGGGTTTTGATGGTTCTATCCAAGACAGATTTGCAGCATTGAGTTTGAGAGCAGAACCCTTCTTGTAACCATTGATGGTACCCTAAGTTAGTTTTTGATCTCGTGAATTACCGGATTTGTTTCAAAGACGATCGCCTCTACCTCTTGTTCGTCTTTTCTTTGTCAACGCGTGCCTTTCGAAAAGCCTGCTGGATTTGTCTCTCGTGCTCTTTCAGCATGTCTTCAATGTTTCCTCCGGCCGGCACCAACGGTCCTGAGTAATGCATTCTGTTCTTCTTTTGGACATAACCCTACAAAAGTAGATGTTCAAAGTTAGATTCGGTGTTAAAGAACTGAATGAATAACTAAATAGAATCCATTCCATTGTACTAATATGATTTTAAAAACGAAAAAACAACTGTTTTGGTCTCTAAATTTATTTTAGATCTACTCGTTGACTTTCTAGTTACAATTATGAGGCAAGAATCTTGAATATGTTTCTAAATTTGAAACTTCTCCAGAAATAATATGGCTTCAAATACTTGCCTACGCATCACAATCATGTATTACTCAAACTTTTCAATATATTTTACAAATAAATTAGAGCAAAAAAAAAAAGATCTTTTAAGTTTAGAATGAAATATAATTAACGGTTCTAACAAAATTGTCATTCCCGAAAAGAACCTTTTTATAACCGAGAATCGAGCTCAACCCACTACAAACCCAGGGGCACTAACACCTATCTCAAGGTTCAAATACGGAAGATAACAAAAGATTTCACAATTAAGTTCACTTGTAGGTTTCAAACCTAGGACATCTAAAAGAACCGTTAAGACACAAAGAGCCTTAACAATAACAAGAGAAAAATAACATACACGAGAATTATGAAAATGCTAAGATATACTAGAACACACTATTATATATAAAAGTTACAATACCGAACCCTTAGCCAATAGTCTTTCGAGAGGGCTACTCTCTCCCACCAAAGTCTTCTTCAAGACAATGCTTCCAATATTCTTTTCCTTTACAATAACCCTAACAACTCTATTTATAACCAAGAACCTTAAGCCTAATTACTATTTTACCTTTACACATAATATACCAATATCCCAAAATTATCACGTCCTAGGGGTCTAACGGATCTCATGCCTCCGTGCTACCAACGAAGTCATCCCTTCGAGACAATCCGCCAAAAGAATTATTAGGATAACTAATTTGAAAATACTTACTATATAATGATAATTTTTAGTATGATGGTAACACACCAAAGAGAATCAGTAATCAAAGTTAATTAATGAATTTGAACAAAGGGTGGAAAGAGAGTTAACTTCATACCACTCCAGAATCTTTAATAGACGCACTGTCTTCCTTCTTGAGAGAAGACATTGACAAGTCTCCCACTGACTTATACATCTCAGATTTCTGTGTCTTAAACTCTGCACCATTTCTTGAGGCCCCGTTAGGTTTACACCATGAACTTGCAATACTTGGGTGCACCATAGATGTTGAATGGGTGTACCGATTCTGAGCTACTCTCGAATGCTCACTGTCCTCTTGATGGTTGTATTTTGTATTCATCTTTTGAGTAATCGGGTGTACCTGCCGTTTTTGTCCATCAGAAAGGTATGTTCACGGGTGAATAGTGCTTATTTCAAAAGCATTCTTTACGTTATACATTTGAACAAGTTGGTGCAACTAATGAACTAATAGCAATTTTCACAATTTTTTCAAAAGAATGAATTGAAAAACTGATGCACTTAAAAAGCACTACACTCAAATGTAATCAGAAACTCATGAATGAATAATCTTCATTTTGATATATACCTTTATTGTAATGTCTACTCGAGCATTGAATTCAGGAGTTGGAACCGCCTTGTTTTCTCTCGAGCCCCTTCTTACTGATTCGGGATGACGTCCCTTCACAGCTTCTGCTTTTCTCCTGGAATCAAGAGAATTGTATGTTAGTGACAACCCCGAAAAGTAGTTTAGTCACCTAAAGTTCATTTTTACTTCGAATCTTCATAAATATTTGATTGAAAATACAATTTTGATATTAGACTGGTTATGAAATATGACAAAAAAGAAAAGTAATAAAAAAACATATATAGCAACCCACTAACAAAAAAACATCTGGAATCATACTTTCTTTCTTCTTCATTCCGCAGCTTGGCATCAAATTCCTTGCTCGGAGGATATTTTGGTAAGCTTGACGGGTCACAAGGGAGCGGTTCAGTTCTGAAAAACTGCAAAACCAGATACACTTAGAAAGTTACTGTTACTATAATACACCAAAATATATGAAATAACGCATCAAGAAGAAGCATTGTTGTTTCTAGCTAGAAAAAAGACTAGTGTGGTTAGAGTAATGTCCATGGTCATGACTTAAAAATAAGGAAGTGAAAATACCTCACTTCTTAGAGCTGAAGCAGCTGATCCTCTGTGCTCTGGTTCAATAGCAAGTAGTTTGTTAACGAGAGCAAATGCTGAAGAAGGGAAACTTTTAAACGTCTCGGAAAGGCAGCTTTTATAACGGTGTTGAGGTTTGAAGCTGGTTGCATGTGGCAACTTTGTTCTCTTCCAGAACTCCTCAGACGGTGAACCACAGAGCTTAAAAATCTTGTGCATTTGTTCCACCTAATAAGAAATCAACTTTTAGATTACAATAATAGTGATTTCTAAAGCATGTATGAGAGGACATACTGAAATATTAACAACTACACACACTATTCATGGAAACTAACAAAACAACCTATTGTTTTCTCTTATTTTTTTTATAAGATCACAAGAAACAAAATAAGATAGCGGGATCTAAAACCTCTGTTCTTCCCGGCATAATGGGCTTTCCAGCAAATAGTTCAGCAACAATACAGCCACAACTCCATAGATCTATGGCAGGTCCATATTCAGTAGCACCAAGCAAGAGCTCGGGTGCCCTGTACCATAATGTCACTACTCGACTTGTCAATGGCTGCTTCTGATCAGGTTGATAAAAGGTAGCAAGACCAAAGTCCCCAATCTTGAGCACACCATTGTTGTCCACAAGTAGATTTGAACCTTTGATATCCCGGTGCAGAATTCCCCTACTATGACAGTGCTCGAGTCCATGCATTAATTGTTGCACATAACATTTAATCTGCAGGAAAAAAAGACACATCTCAATTACAAAGGTTTAAGTCATCAGTTCCTTCGGCTATGAAATACCTTTACTACTTCCTTCTGTTTCACTACTTATGCTCCGTAGCTCGGCTTGAATAAGTATTGTTTACAAAACGGTTCAAGACCCAAAAATTGAAAATGGTCAAGAGAAGCGAAGAAGATACCTGAGCCTCGGTAAACTTATGTCCAGGAGCTGCTGCAAGACCAGCAAGATCATGCTCCATGTACTCAAAAACAAGGTACAAGCTGCCCGACATTTTGGAAGTAATTAGACCCTCAAGCTTCATAACATTTGGATGGTCAAGTTTGCGCAAAATATAGATTTCCCTAGCCATAAAACGGACACTTTCGGGATCCATATTAACAAATCTCACTTTTTTCAATGCCACAGTTTTACCCGTTTCAAGGTCACGAGCTTTATATACACTGCTGTAAGTTCCCTGTCCAATCTGCACATTATACACGAATACAATGTGATGATTAGCACACACTTCAACTAATCTAGCCGCACAACCATTGACTCTATTACGTTTGGGTGACAAGAAACTTGTAAAATATTAAATCCTAAGTGAGCATTGAGTTATTAATGAAAACAAAAGATAAGAGCACTCCATTAATGAGGATAAATAGTTGAAACAAAAATAATTGGTTAGAAAGTCATCAGAAGAAAAAAAAGAACATGCTGTTCGTGTTCAGAACATGAACCGGATTCCTATACCTTGTTGTTCCATAAATACAAACAAGAATCATTAAGTCATACGGTTCTACAAAATTAAGTAAAAGAGAGCATGATGAATGAGACTAACTTTGTCTAACTTCTCAAAGGAGTCAATCCGACGAGGCACCCACCCTTTGATGGCTTCTCCAGCAACAGAAACTAACCATGAAGGCCATCCAGCCAAGACAAGTTCAGCTTCGGCCTCTTTAGAGATGCTAGCTAATCTAAAAATGTCAACCTGTTTTCCACCAGCTGAAGCGTTATCATTATTTGTTGCAGATTTTATCGATTTATTCACAGATTCATCATCCTCCGATCGATGAACAGACCCTCCATTGGCCTTTGATTTGTGACTAGAACCCCCATTTGCTTTAGATGCCTGCCTTGACAACTCAATCTCTAATAACAAATCCTTTCCTTTTGAGGAAGAAGGAGCAACCAATTGAACAGAAGATTTGTTCAAATCCTTTTCAATTTCAGACTCTTTTTGGCTTTTCTCTTCTGGTTCTGATGAATCTTTTGAGCAAATGCAGCCCATAATCCTTCAGAATTTTCCACTCTATTTTCTGGGCTTATTCAGAAACGTTTTCTACCATTGATAAACCTGCATTATCCTGGGAAACTCCCCAAAGTTTCCCTCCCCTCTATCAAAACATTCACACCTGTTTCATCAATCTCCCCTTTCTTAAACATTCAAAAATAATCCTCAATCCCTTTGCATAAATTCAAACAAAACATAAATCCCAGAATTCTCAACCAAATTTCCTAAAAATTCAAATGAAAAAACAAATGGGAAGGAAAAATCACACCATAAATGCGCAAGAAACAATAAGAATCCACCGCTTCTCGATAAAAAAAGCACAAAGAAAGTTAAAAACCCAGATGAGAAATCCTTTTCTGGATTAAAAACTTTCAATGTTTCCCTCCAGAAAAAGAAAAAAACGATTAGCAGAAAAGAAATAACATGGGCAAGATTGAGGAAACAAGAGAAATAGAAGGAAAAGAGAGGAGGGAAAATAGAAAGCGAAACAAAAAAGAAGAAAATGGAAACCGGAATCGAGAATAATGAAACTGTATATGATTGAGAAAATGGAAGAGGTAGAGAGAGTTGAAGTGGGTTAAGTGATGAAATCCTAGAAATGCGAAGGACCAACCATGTTTGGGAATTGACAGAGTGGTTAGGGTTTTCTTTTTCTTCTCTTTGTGAAAGATGAAAACAGAAATTGAATGTGGACGGATGAGGAAGAAGAGAAGAAAAAGATTTGTTGAAACCTTCCATTGACAATCGAGGATGAAGAACACAACAACATTTTGTTTCTTCCCTCTCTGTTCGAACGTGCATTGCAGTACTGTCGTGCTCAAATCGTTCTTCTTTGCCTACCCCCTTTCTTTAACTGATTTTTTCCTAACTCTTTTTTTTTTTTAATAATAAATTTAACTTTTTAGAATTTATATTAACAATAAAAATTTATTTTGAATATCTATAATTAATTATTACAATTATTTGTAATGGTTTAAATTAATCAATATTTATAATCACCTAAAATATCTTATTTATTTTTAATTTTTTATTCAACTCAATTACTTAATATCTAGATTCAAATCAATTATTACGATCTTAATTACTAGAAATAATCGTTCATCATATTACAAATTCAAACGCCGATTAAAAAAGTCAATTAGAACTAAGATTAACTGACATTAAATATCATGTCATGATAATTAAAAGGTGAGTCTATTAATCTCATAAAATTTTTTTAAATAAATGATATTCAATTATGGGTTAACTGATATTTTTTTTTATTTTATCTAAAATTCACTCTCTTGGTTCAGGCTTTAGTTTTAGACAGTTAAAATTATAGAAATTATTAGTTTTAAAAACATGAGATAAATTCAAAAAGTTGTAGACTATGAATCCAGTTTGGTTAAACTTGTGTTTTAATGTCAAAATTAGTGGGTGCTCAAAGGATGATTAACACAAAAAAATATCTAGTTTTTTTTTTTAGATAAAAAAAAAAAAAAAAGAAAAAAAAAAGAAAAAAAGAAAAAACTACTTGAAGCTTGTAACTTTTACCTTTCAATTTATATATATAATATTAACAAGGGCAAAGAGCGGAGGTGCGGAAAAATGGAATGAGATTAGTGATTGTGAATGAGTTCAAAGGTATTAGGAGGCTTGTTCTTACTATGAAAGATTGAAATTTCTAGTGTTATGTTTAGGTGATTGTAATACTTTGAACTAAACTTAATAGAAACGTGGGGGAGGAAAGATCGAGTATGGAGTGAGATTGTAGAGTGGTTTGGAATGATGGAGATGGAAGGAACAAAGAGAAGATGTTTGATTCAACACAAAGACAAGACTGATGCATTTTTGATAGGTTGATTGGTTTGCTTGCATGCAGAATCAATCGAGAGAGTTTGAAGACTTGTGATCGTATCTACTCTTGGAGTGTTGCTTATATATATGCTTATCATGGTTCTCCCTCTTTTGTTATTATTATTTTTCTTTTTTATAGATTATCTTGGTTCTTCATGTGAAATTGATGATGATTCTGTAAAATAAAAAATTGCCCATAATATTCCTATTAAGTTGATGGATAATTTGAAAGTGTTGATGATTTTCTATAGTGGAACTTAGTTGCTGAGAAATTTTTTTATAAGATTAGAAGAATTGGAACATGCTCTAGTTAATACTGTTATCTATTCAAATTTGTTTGTTTCTTTGCTTTGGATTTTGATGGGTTTTGTTTTATTTAAGCAACCGGGATCTGTTTTTCGATGCTTTCTCTTCCAAACATTCATTTTTCAATGTTTATTTGAGAGCTGAACCTTCAACTTTGGCATTCCTCTACAACACCTGAGCACAATAACATCATTGTTCTCTAATTTTGCCTCAAATCTTCATGGGTTAGTTTTTTTTTTTTCAAACAATCGCCCTCTAATTTGAGCTCTCAGTGCCATCTTCAACAAATTCTTCATTGCTTCTTGTGAGTTTCAACTTTTCTTTTCCTTTTTTATTGTTATCCTTAAAAGTACCATTTTGTTCATTACTTGTTTATGGATTGATTTGAATTATTACTAAGCTCATTTTGAAAGACCAAAATAGTGTAATAGACTTTTGTGCCCTATGGTTTTAGACACTATTATGTAGACTGCTATTGCAATCTAGTTTGTTGTTTTTAAAAGAAAAATATGTAAATAGAGAAGGGTAATAGAGCAAAAATTATATGCCAACTAGGAGGATTACCTTGAGGCCATGTATTTTTTGGGAGAGAAGTGAAGATGACATTTTAATGAGCTTGTTGCAGCTCTTGGGTACGAATTGCATTATTTATTTCAATTATCCACTACTATTTAAATAAAATATTGTATAATGTCAAAAAAAAAAAAAAAAAAAATATATA
>JBBMEG010000027.1:275019-304463 GCA_037832605.1 Cyclanthera cordifolia
TTTTTTTTCTTTTTTTGCTATACAAAAGAATCCCCTTAAATTAAATTGAAATATTATACTGTGTGTGAAATATTTTTAAAAAAATTGTTATAAATAAAATAGAATACTTGAATTTGTTATCTACTTAACCATTTTTCAATAGATAAACAATAATAATGATGACCCAAAACATGACATTGTCTGTTGATGCCAAAAATAAATAAATAATTACTTTACAAAAATTATCATTCAAACGAGATATTACTATAGTAGTCCAACAACATTTTTATAGTGAAGAAGTCATAAGTTTGCATCTCCTATTAATGTTTTTGGTAGGTTTGTCACATTAGAGTTCAACCAATATGGTTTTTAGAAAGGGAAACCTCTCAAGCAAGCAGGCTACCACATTCATTGGAATTTCCATGGATTTGGATTTAGCTTCTTTCTTCAATATCAATTGCAATGTTGAGTTTGATCGAACTGGCTGTCGATCGACTAGGATTGTTGGGAGGATTAACATGGACGTAACCACGTTCAACCCCTATAGTATCAGATGGCTAGTACATGACTTGTCTTCCCATAAAGTTGACAAACCGACTTATTTATGCCACTCCAACGACTCACGTCCTTTGCCACGACCACCTTGATCCATGTCCCCTTCTAGAAGGATTGAGATATGTAGAAGAAGTTGATCATGAGGATTTCGAGTTGTTGATAGCCATGTTAACAGATGGCTGATTTATGGATATGGTCGGTTTAATGGAGTGTAGATACTTTTGTCTATTTTCAAAGTTGAGTAGTTGGTTTTGAACAACATTCCGGGCCATTTCCTTGTTCTACATGACCACTACCCAAGGAGTATAGTCATCATCCAACCCTTTCATAACATAGAAAATCAGGTCTCGATTATCGACGGGGAGCCAGCTAAATGAAGGTGTCAGCAAAGCCCTTCATAATATTTAGGTAATCCATCATCTTCAGGTTGCCCTTTCTAGTCTGTAAGAGCATTCTCAGTAGTAATCCCTTTGAGATGAGGCATGGAAACCATAGAATTCTTGCGGTGCATTCCACAACTCAAGAGCTGATTGATAGTTCATGACCTCAGTAGTAATTTCTGGGGTCATAGAGTTATAAAACCGACCTAAGATGAGTTGGTCCACTTGAACCCATATGTTGTACTCCGAGTTATGGAACGTTAGTCCTTTCGATTTTTCTTCTTACGGAAGAATTTCAATTGTTGAGTCTGGACAGGTATGTAACTTATCGATATGATCTATTAACTTATAACTTCTTAAAATTGGAAGGGCTATATTATGTCAGAGAAGAAAGTTGGTTCTATCGAGTTTGATCGATGTTATTTGGTTTAGGATAGTTGCAAACGTAAGGCTTCCAATAGGGACACAACCTAACAAGATCGGGATAGCACCAGGAGGTCGGGAGAATAAGTGGCTGAGGAAGGTTCTTAGGTTGAGGTGTGGATATCATGGATTCTTGGTAGGTGACCTCTGGTTGGGGCGAAGCGGTTTGATCGACGTCAGTCATAGTGGCTCTGATACCAACTTAGATTTTGAGAGACTTAGAAATGAAAAAGAGAACATATAGTCGAAACAGAGCAGAGGTGAGACAGAAGGAAAAAATTTAGGAAATAAGCTTGTTTTTCTTATTACCAAATGGAGGACAAATCGTCAATAAATACAACCCTAATAATATATTAAATAAGCTCTAAGGTACAAATAATAAATGCAAAGGACCAATCACATGGTAAGTTAGAGTTGAAAAAGTACATAATATCAAGAGGAGATACTTGAAGAAGCTGAAGATCATGTCACAAGGAATACGACTATAAATCTCACACACACCACATTGTTATATTTATTCACTACCTTTTAGTTATTTAATCTTTTTTATACATAAAAAAGCTTTGATGTTATTATTTGGAATAAATCCCTTCGAATCATATGGAAAAGTGGATTATTAAGAGCTCATTTAATAATTATTTAGGTGTATGATAATTATTTCGTTTTTCATTTTTAATTTTTGAAATTTAAACTTATATTTATCTAAAATTTTTACCTATGTTCAATCTTTTTTTGTAAGTAAGTATATAAATTTTAACCAAATTTCATAAATCAAATATTTAAAAACTATTTTCTTTAGCTCTCAAATTTTGATTTGATTTTTAAAAACATAAGTAAGATATAGATATCAAAGTCAAGAAAATTATATCTAAGATATTACTTGTAGACTTAAATTTCAAAAACTAAAAATAAAAAAATGAAAAGGTTACTAAGATGTAATAATTTTGTTTTTAGTTTTTGAAATTTAAACTTATATATCATTCAATTTTTTATATATGTTTCATCAAACACAGTGAATTCAAACCAAATTTTATAATAAAAGTATTTGAAACTTATTTTTTTATTTAAATAAAAATAAAAATAAAAATGATGAATTAGAATAATAGTTATAGATTAAATTAAAAAAAACAAAAAATAAAAAACCAAATTGCATTTAAAGAAAAAAAAAAGGAAATTGGAAATTGGTGCGTCAATTAAATTAAGAGATAATCCACCTAACTGCACAAGCTGTTCTTCTCTACGGTGTCATCTTCCTCCATCGTTGGCGCCTCATTCTGGCGGCGTTTTTTTTCCTTCTCCGGCGACCCGCGGATTTCAACAGCGTTGCCCTGCCACGCGCAACATCTCTGACAGCAGCGTGAATTCTCTTTCAGCGGCGTAACAGCCTCTCTTCGGCGCGGTTCGGGTCTGCTCGCGAGTTTTCGGAGTCTCGTTCCAAGCAACCCCACGCTGACAGATTCGCGATAATCTCTTCTGATCTGTTGGAGAAGACCTCACAGTTTTGAACTGCAAGTATTTTTCCAGATATCTCTCCAGATCTACGACGCCATACCTCCAACGGTGAAGGGCATTTTGACCTATACTTGAATTTTTGATAAGTTTGAGAAACATGAAGTATGAAAAGGGCATTGAGCCCAAATTTGAATTTTGATTCTGTTAACTAAACCAAAAATGGATTTTGGTTGTGAATTTTGTAGATGGCAATGACAGATCAGAGCCTTGAGTTGCAGGAGTTTGGTTGGGAGGAGCTTAGGCGTGATGCTCGGAAGATCGAGGGTGATCTCGATGTTAAGCTCTCCTCCTATGCAAAGCTCGGTACCAGGTTCACTCAAGGAGGTTCAGTTTCTTACATTTTGCTTCAATTCGCCATTTTCTGATTCTTTAGCCCTTTGCGCATTTTAATCGCTATACTTAGTTTTTATCTGGTTGAGCTGTAATTTTCAGTCGGTACTATTCTCATCCTGCATACATGGATGGAACTGCCCCTTTCCCTATGGTAGAAGAAGGATTACTCTTGCTATGCTTCCTAACTTTTATTTAATATAACCGAGATATGAATAACCAAATCAAAGATGTAACTAGGAAATTCGCTATGATGATGATATTTGCCTGTTATCTATTGTTGAATCCTTTAACTGTAAATGATTTTCCAAAGCAACTAATGGTTCCTGTGTGGCTTTAGACTCTCGTATCATTGTTCTTTGAGAACTCTAACATCAATTTAACAGCCCTCTGTTTAACCTCTAAATAGACATTAGTTGTTATCTAATCTAACCATGAACTTTGAGGAACTAAGAGGTATTGGATTCAATCCATGGTGGTTACTTATTTACGAATTAATTTCCTATTTTAAATGTAGTAAGATCAGATGATTGTAGTGTGAGAATAGTTGTGAGTGTGGACCGATATAAAAAATGAAATCAGCCTTTTGGATTTTCTAAGTTAAAGTTGTAACTTGTAAATAATTTTAAATGTAACTTATGCCTTCAATACTTCGAAAGCATATTCATCAATAATTTGTTTAATGATCCCAAAGCATCACACCAGCTTGGAGCATATAAATTGGTCCAGGACATATTTAGTTTTAAAGTTGAGAAAATAATATCGAGAACGCTAATAGTCAACAAGAGCAATAGTTCAACTGATATAAGTGCGTGTCTATGACCAATTAGTTACGAGTTCAAATCCTTCCATCCCTAATTGTTAACCCTAATCTTTCTTATGCTCCTATTTAGCGCCACTAAATGGAAAAGAATATTTAGCCCCAATCCAAAGAAATTTCTACATTACCTTGATTAATTGTGCTGTATGTATACCCTGAATATTTACTTTTTCATTGAGCCACACAATTCTCTTACACATTGTGCAGTTCATACTGGTTCAAGAACTTCTCCCCTTTTCATAGCCCAAAGGGATTGTAGCTTCATTAATTTTACTGGATTATATGGTAGTCTTTTAGATGAAATTGTATGGAATATGGATGATAGTTTACTTTATTTGCTTGTGATCAGGTTATGTCGATGCTGGTTCACCTTCTGTTGGCGCCAATAGATCATGGAAGTCTATGGAAATGGAAATCCAATCTTTACTTGAGAAATTGTTGGACGTTAATGACTCAATGAGTCGATGTGCTGTATCTACAGCAGCAGCTACCTCCATAAATCAGAAACTAGCCAGACATAGGGATATCCTCCATGAATTTACGCAGGTTTGGCCTTTTCTTCTTCTTCTTCTTCTTTTTTTTATCTTTTTAATTATTATTACTATTATGACGAAGTTCTTCATGAGTATTGATGATCTAAAGTTTCAAATTCTCTGATTCAACTTAATGGTAGTCCTGCCATTATTTGAGGTCTTTGGTTTGTTTTTATTTGGGACATGAAACAACTCTTCTCATTGATATAATGGAAAAGAAATAAAGTTCAAGGAATATTAACTTCTAAAAGAAATGCTTAAGAATTCAAAACAAGAAAAACGACCAAATAGAAAGAAAACAGAAAACTAAAGGTGCATGGATTATTTCAAGTCGAGGGGATGAGTGTGGGGGCTATTTAGAGACTGCTAAGAAGACTTGATGGAAGTAAGCATGAAGGTACAAGGTAACATGATTGGTTTCTTTCCAGCTTTGATCCACATCCCTTCACCCTCAAATGCGCCTATTACATTGAATATCCACCCATTCTTTGTCAAATGGTTTATTCCAAAATTCTTTGTCAAATGGTACTGTCTTAGTTATAGAACGGCCATGGGGAAATCCCGACCACAATGTAAACTAACATTGAGGCTTTTGGGAACAAGATCCACCATTGAAGGTGGCATCCTGTGCGTGTGTGTGTGTGTTTTTTTAACTGAAAAACCTAACTTCATTTATAAAAGAAAGAACATACCATAGACGCGGTTCACATAAACATCAGCCCACAAAAGAACCACCATAGAATTTAATAAGGGCTCAGAAACCATTCTCCAATCTTTTCACTCTTTAAAAATTCTATTGTCTCTGTCCCCATATCCCCATAAGATGGCGCAAACACCTGACTTGCCACAAAAAAGTCACCTTCTCTCTAGAAGGCGGGGAAGCAACTTCTGAATCAAAGATCTATAATCTCTCGATCTCGCCAAAATAAAGCCCCAAAGAATTGATTCCACACCTTGATAGCCAACTCATTGTGCCATAGAAGATGATTGAATGAATTCCTTGGTTGCTCTACACAAATATAACACACATGCCCTATTAAGGGGGGGCCGTTTTAATCACCGTGTCTTAAGTGTTAAATAAGTAAAAAATTAGATAAGTGGTAGATCATGAGTACATGAGTGAAGACAATCATCTTCATTGATATGAAATCACTTGGTGCGATAAAAAAATAAAGTCACGAAAGTTTATGTCCGAAGTAGACAATATCATATGGTTCATACCAATATATAGATATGTCGACGACTGGTTGTTTCAGCCAACAATAGAAGCATTTGAGAAAAGTTATAATGCATCTGTAAACTCTGATATGGTGTAATGATAAGAACTCGTGGTTCTGATGTGCGTATTCCATTTATTTTTCATTTTTTATTTTTATTGAAACTTGAAATTGCGTGCGTCATTTTCTTTCATGATTCTTGTATACCTCGCTATTTTCTTCATAGAAATGTTTTATTCAACAACATTGAAGTAATAAAGAACTAATGACGTCCGTGTGCTTTAGGAATTCAAACGAATAAAAGGAAACATTAACTCGATGAGGGAACATGCAGAACTTTTGGGTTCTGTTAGGGACGACATCAATGAGTATAAGGTTAGCACAACCGAACCCATTGAGATTTTTTCATGGAATATTTGTACAGAGATATTATTTAATGCAATGTTTGAAAGTGACTCCCACCAATGCGCGTTTCATACAGTCACCTGGAACCATGTCTCCAAGGATGCAGTTATTGAGGGAAAGAGCTAATATTCATGGAAGTATCGCTCATGTAAGCCTTCTGGTGATCTTGTCTCTTTGTTCAATTCCCTCCCCGAGTGCTTTTTTTTTTCGGCTCAGGAACGGAACCTTGCAGCAAAATGTTTTTTGGTTAGGTTGATTTTAGGCGTTATAAACCCAACTCCTATAGATAGTAAGTAAATTACTTGATAGAAGATAATTATTTCAGTGCATCAATCCTGAACTAATCTAACTTTATTTATTGTTATGGGTTTGTATGAGTATAGTTTTAAGTTTATTTTTGACAATGTGTGGGGATGAGGATCGATACTCTAACCTTGAGTCGTTAATACGAGCTCTATGCAAGTTGAACTATAATCACTTTGGCAGTGTGGTGATACAACTTTCACTTAAAACCGAAGAGCCAGACCATTATTAAACTTCAAATTTAGAAATGCCCAACCGTCCAGGGATTTAGATGTGTAGTTTAGCATTAATATCGTATTAAACAACGATTTTATTCGCTGATTGTAATGTCGTTTCTTATTATTATGATTTTTTTGTAATTTGTTCGTTTGAAGATGGATGAAGTAATAAGTCAAGCCCAAACTACAAGGGCAGTGTTGGGCAATCAAAGGACATTGTTTGGAGATGTTCAAGGAAAAGTGAAGCATCTAAGTGACAAATTCCCACTTATACGTGGGCTTCTAGGTAATTTATAAAACTATTGGATAATGTTTTTCATTGTTGTTTTTTAGGCTAATAAAAGTTAATATTTGATGTGATAATCAGGTTCAATTAGAAGAAGGCAGTCAAGGGACACTATTATTCTGTCTGCAGTCATTGCAGCATGTACCTTGTTTCTCATTATCTATTGGCTTTCAAAATGATTTAGAGAAGGTGCAAAATTTGAAGATAATGGAGTTTTGCTTTTCTATCCTCCATTTTTAGTATTATTATTATTTTTTCTCTCTTCTTCTTTTTCTTGTCCAATTATATTCGGATGTCTTTTTCTTCCCTTCAATAATGTCACCATTTTGCCGATTTCAATTGGAGGTGAAACTTTGAAGCCTACATGCAATCTATCTCCATTCTATCCTCGACAACCCTCTTAAATTAGTTTTGTACATACTTCAATACATTAGTATAATCATGAATATCCTCATTGACTACTATCGTTAGACTTTATTTCATTTATCGGATAAATCTATTTGACTAGTAAATGTCTTAATGTAAAGTTAGTTGTCTCATAAGATTAGTTGAAGCATTTGTTGCAATAACTATATGATCAAATGTTCTTGAATTTATGACACATAGGGATAAATTAAGACATGATAACTTTTACCTTTTGGAATAGTTTTAGCAACGTTAACAATAGACGTAAATTACATGTGTCAAATACTTATCAAATATTTGTTTATGCTATTAAACTAAAGCTTATAGTGTTTCATAAGAAAAGATAACCAACTAAAAATATGTTGTTTTGTTAACTGTCCAATTAGAGCTCTGATACAGGTACGGTACTATGTCCTCGAAGTTATGCCTTATTTTGAGTATTTAGAAGATAAGTACTTGTTTGGATGAAAATTATAATTTTTTTAAGAGTATTTAGTAAATATTAGTTGGGGTAGGGAGACAATACATATTTTCATGATCGAACTTATGACACTGGTATTAAATTGAATTAACACAAAATAATGAAACTACAGTGCCACTGATCCTTTCGGTTGAAAAGTACGATATCATTTTAAAAACTAGAATTAAATATTTAATTAAAAAATTGCGGTAACCAATTTAATATGTAACAAGGTTGTTTAGTGTTTTTTTTTTCCTAACCAAGGTGCTTAGAATAATGAAAGATCTGGAAAAGAGCAGCATTTGGTAAATAGAAAAATGGAGGTGAATAGTCAAAATAGGAGAGGCAATGAAATATATACACATATATAGATATATATATATATATTTTTTTTTGAGTTCAACCAAGAAAATTGAGAAAACTCCATGGCCTAGTGGTTATAAAGAACCTTGACATCTAAATGTTATAGGGTCAGACCATGATAACCACCTACCAAAGAATTAATTTCCTACAAATTTCCTTGACATTTAAATATTTTAAGGTCAGACGATATGGCTTGTGACAATAGTCGAGGTGCGTGCAAGTGGACTCGGAGAATCACGGATATCCAAAAAAAAAAAAAAACAATGAAGATTGGGGATGCCAAAGAGCAAGTGAGCAATGAAATAGATTGTATGATGCATATTAACTTCAACCTAGGAGCATTATACCATAAAACCATATCATTTTTAATCTTGATTAACATAATAATAATACCTGTAAATACACAACCAACCCCAGTGTCAAGCATTGTAGCAACTTTTAATGTTACCTGGTTCATCAATTTAAAATGCAAGGATCCAAAACAAATCAAGTGTAGATTCAAAACACGAGACAAAACAAGAAGTTTTAAGATCAGATACTGCATTGCTTAAAGTAAGAACACCAAAAAAAAAAGTGCATATAAACCAGATGGTACAATAATAATAACCCAGAAACAAGCTTCACCTGGGGCCACCAGTTTTCTGCTTAGCCTTCTCGATAAGCGGTTTCAACTGTTTCTTTTCCGCTAAAATCTTCAGGAAGTTGAACAAAAAGGGGATGTAATTGTGTTTCCTTCTGATATTTTCAGTTCTCCACTTCTTCTGTTTTTCTTCCTCCATCAAGATTTTCTCTGTGGCACTCTCAATCCCAGCATTTACTTCCGATAACGATTTGTTTAGAAACTCATTGTTACTATTTTCCAATGGTGCTTCGGACTGCAACGCAACCAACTGCTGCAATATGCGCTCCCTCTTCTTCTGGAGCTCCTTAAGCTCAGCAGTGTACATCTCTTTTCTGTTCTTAATTATCGCCATCAGGTTGAATCTTATCTCACTCTTTGAGTACCTTTCGATCCGTTCCTGAATCACGGGTTGAACCATCTGCAGCCACTCTAGGTCACCTTGAGTACCTGGGCAAGGACCATGGCTAATAGGTCCTTCCTTTAACCCATCAAGTTCATACAATACCCCTTCGATCGGTAAGTAGCTTATAAAATGGTACACATCATCATCCTTGCTTGCAGCTTTTTGCTCCTCCGGAACAAAAGGTTCTGGCCTTGCGAAACTATTATGAGCCGTACGTATAGCTTCACTATTATTAATAGCCAAACCTTTGAGATCAGGGGGGAAGTTCTTAGTGAAATCCTTCAACTTGGATAATTCTGGGCCTATGTCGACATCGGGACAGTTCATCAGAATAGACAAGATTGCTTGAGTTGCACAAGCATTGTTAATTACCTGCGACACGGGCAAAAGAACTGGAAATAAGAAAAACAACTCAACAATATGAGCTATACTTTCGTATTTATTCCTTGATTAGTTCGGCCTTCAACGATCAGAATCACAAAACTGACCTGACTAGCAAAAAATAGATTTGGGTTAGGATCCTTGATAACAAGGCGATCGTCTGTTTCCCCTGGACGCCACTTGAATAGAAATATCAATCCATATATAGGCCTGAAGATTATAAAAGGATGGAATAGATTATAATACATTTGCTATTTTTTTATCATGCATGCCAGACACAAAAATTGAACACCATACCTCATATTGTTAAGAGAGTCGATATCTAACGAGTACAGCTCTTCGACCTGAAAAAAGTATTGTTTTCAAAGTAACCATGTAATATTACAACTCCCTAACCCTAATGAAAAGAAAAGAATTAGGGAAGAGAAACGTGCATCAAGTATATAAACTTCTTTTTCTGGAAAAAGTATATTGAAATCCTAAACAATTCTAAAATGTAAAATGAAAGCAGTCTTTGTCTATTAAATGCATATACTGTTCCTGAGAGATGGCCATGAAATATAAAATCCACATGGGTGTAGTGGAGTATTTTCAAAGTGATGCTAGGTGAGTAAGCAGCAAAAAATTTCTCATTAAGCCAAACAATATATTTGGTTCTTAGAAAAAATTTGTAAACAAAAATGCTAAAAAAAATACTCCAACATAATCACAAAATGTCCTTAGTACAATCTTGTGAGATACAAGCTCTTAACAATTGAATAAATAATCCTCAACCTTCTAGTCAATGCTGGACACTATCAAGTGAGCAATATCAAGGGGTCGCTCAAATGATGGATGCAACAGGTTATTTGAGTTGGATTTCTTCATATCATAATAGAAGAGTATGTTTCTTTTTAAATTAATATGGCAATTGGATTCCTTCCAAGTAACCAATAATTGTATCCATCGTGATCAGTTTGCATATTTTATTATAACCAGGATCAAAATTTTGCCCCACTACATACCCAAGAGAACCCTCGCCTATCACAAAGAACATACCTTGAAGACTCCAAGTCTCTAACAACGAGGCCACCCCTTGGGAAAACTAGCATGTTTGCGTAACAAAATTGCAATTCCAATCATGAGGTAATCAAATAAAAGAAACAAATTTAAAGCCCGTTTCAATTTGTCCAAATTCTCTTCCATCTAATTTTAGAAATCAAAGAGGCATCTGATCTACGTATCTGAATATAATTGCATGCATAATTGGAGATACATGCAAAAGAGCAAGCCAATGGCATATGGAAAGACAACAATATTGACATCCAAATAAAACCTACTTGAACACCTTTTACTTGCATCTGTTGAATAAGCTCCGTAAAAACACCTGCATGGGAAACAACATGATAGAAAAAAAATTCTTAATTCAATTGAACACTAATAATTAATGACTACACAACCTTCTTTTTATTTTTTTTTTCACAACCTTTTTTTTATATTTTTGAGTACTTGAACCAACTTACATGCACTTCAACTCTTCCCAAGTGCAACCACTTGATTCTACTGTAATTAATTGTCAAGGTAATTTGTAGGAAATTAATTCCTACTTAGGTAGCTATCATGGATGGAACTCATTCTTTGAACACTTCATGATTTTGAAGGCACTTAATTTGACCACTAAGCCAACACATGATATGACATAAAAACTACATAACCCTTTTTTTAATAAAACCGGGAAATCGAATCGCTCCACTATACCCAGGGTAACCATGCCCGTTCCTAGGCTAGATACCAGGAGACATCGAAAGAATGAAGACACGGGAGATTTCTACTTTCTACAAATTAATGTTACGAGTGGGTTCCAGACCCTAGAACCTTGAAAAGAGCACATCTTCAAAGCTCAAGCTTTCAACCACCGCACCACCCCTTTGGGACAAACAACTACATATCCCATTTATAAGAGAACTTTAATACTACGAAAATTAATTAGACATTACACTTCCACAAGCGTGTTGGGCAACAAGTTAACTACTTGTTTCCTGAAATTTAATCTAGAGGTAAACGTTTAAACAAACAGACCGGAAAAACATGAATATAATAATACTTGAATAAAATAAAATTAAAAATGGAAAACCAAAACCAAATGAAAAATTATACCAGGGTCAGATTCAATTGTGCACCAAGACATGATGATTCAGAAGCTGCACGACAAAAAGGGGTCCTCAATAAATGCACCAAGCATGCTTTAAATTATAATACTTTAAGAACATATAACTAGCAGCACTTATCGGTACTTGATCAATATCCAATCCATCAATGATAACTAAAAAATTATGCGCAAAAATGTAGAGAACAAGAAGATGATATTTTATTTTGAAAAAAAAAAAAAAAGATCAGTGATACTGTAATTTCTCAAATGTGAAAGGAAGATGACCAAAATTCTATCTTAAGGATACAAATATGAGAACATAATATCATGGACTTCATAGTCCTTTATGCCATTTCATGGGTTCATAAATGTCATCATTTTAAAGACTATAATCTCTCTATGCTCATATCTCATTGGAAAAGTTTTTTCTTTTAAACCCAATTTCTCATTGGAAAAGTGTTCTGTAACTATCTTATTTTGATATTCCTCATAGGCTTTTTGTAACTATTTCATTCATCAATGAAAGTTATCTTGTTTCCTATATAAAAACAATAAAAATAAAAATAGAGTTGGGATCTAAAGCATCCCACTAGTCCTACTTCACCCAAGAGTTTTTTTTTTTTACCAACAAAAATGTCTAATAGGGTAATCGTGATGTTCTGCTAAATAACAGGAAATTCAAGTGGTCTGTGCAAAAGAAAAAAAAGCTCCAAATTGCAAATTCTCCATATTTCATTATCTAAAATTAAATCTATGGTATCCATAACACCTAAACGATGCATAAAACACAAAAAATATATATAATTTGTTTAGTAAAAAAATAATAAAAATAAAAATTTCTTCTTCTCCCAACTATACTCAACAAGTCAACAAAAATAAATATGGTTGAAGTGGTTCCGTCAATCAAAAAAAAATCCCCTACAAGCTAGGATTTAAAATAGAATTAGATAATGAGATAGATTACTTCGACTAATTCTCTACGAGAGATGTAGGAAAATTCATAGAAACAGGCAATAATTCAGCCGGAACAAAAAAGATTAACAGATCAAAGCCTCAATAACACATGCGACAGATCAAAATGGCGGAACACCCTCGTCCGAATCGGAACAGCCAAAGACAGCACACGTCTCAAATGCCACAAGGCTTCATGCTAATCGGCAATTGCTTTTAAAAAAGAAAAACAAAATCAAACAGTTCTCCTATTACGTCATTTGGCAAGTCCTAATTTATGTTTTTCAATTGAGAAGAAAGACATAGATAGAGATAGGAAGAATACCAGTAACTCGGTGCAAAACCACTACGAAGATGACTGCAGCGGCACGACGGCGGCAGCAGCACTAAACGGGAGAGCCGGAGACGGAGTCACTGAGCTGTTGAACGGAGGAGCAGACGGCGTGAAGAAGAAGGTGGTGAGAGCTTGAAGGTGAGAGGAAGACAAAAGAGTTAGGTTTTCTCTTTCGTTTACGCAGAGTAGTTTTTTTTGTATCGACACAACTACAAGGTTTGTTCGATTTTTGACTACTTTTCCTAATGTTTAATTAAAAAAATAAAAAATAAAAAAAATCTACTATTTAACCCTTATCCTATCAAAATCTAAAATTTAATTTTTATAATTTAAAATTTTAAAAATTTAGTATTTAAGATTTGACAAAATCTAAAAAATAGTCAATCATATAAATAAAATACGTATAAATTAGTTATTTTTTATTTAATAATGAGGGGGTAAGATAAGTAATTAACTGAAAAAACAAATACATAATTCATACATTGTATTTACCTACTTGATTTACCAACGATTTTCGAATAATATGGACTGTTTTTTATGTTGTATCAAACCATAGGGACTAAACTCTATTTCTTCAAACATAAGGACTAAATTCTATATTTCTTCTAATCATAGGATTAAATTATATATTCTTTCAAATCATAGGGGCTAAAGTCTAGATTTTTAAATAATATGAGCTAATTTTATAATTTATCCTAAAAATAATAAAAGAGTACTGTTTCTAAAAAAAACTAATTTTTAATAGAGAATTATTTTTTGAATAGGCATGCATTAAAATTAAACATTTAAAAATTTAAAGATCAAAATCAAATAATTTGGAAAGTTTAAGAATAAAAATGGAATAAAACTAAAGTAAAGACCACCAAAATCATATTTTAAAATTTAATTTTTTTTATTGAGATTAAAAATACGACAAATACACACAGAATCCTCGAGATTGATCTAGATTACAAATATACCCAATATCCCTGATCCTCGAAACTGAGCTTGTGCATTGCTGAAATTCGCTCAACAATGGCGGATTACCACTTTGTGTACAAAGATGTTGAAGGAGCCTCCACTCAGTGGGATGATATTCAGAGTAAGCTCGGAAACCTACCTCCAAAGCCTGCTCCATTCAAGCCCCCAGCCTTCACGCCTGCCCAAGATGAGTCCTCCCTCCCTAAAGACAAGTCTTGGATCGATCACAAGACTGAAGAGGAGCTCGAAGACCTTGAGGATGATCTAGATCTTGACGATGATAACTTCCTCCAAGAGTACAGGTTCGTTTTCCTTCTTCTTTTGTTGTTTTTTTTTTTTAAATTTCTGTAATTTGATTCATCGCGAAGCAACTAAAAGATGTAATTAGAAAAGCAAAGCTGAGATCAGTTGATTGATGGCGAGGAGGAGATCTAATGACGTTGATTGATTTATTATACAAGGAAGTATAAATTTGTCTCCTCCTTTCGACATCTTGTTGTTTAGCTTTTTCACTATCTTGTTCATTAGTTAATTAATTACCTGATCTTTCATTTTCATCCAATTTCTTACTCGAAGCAATATCCTTGGGGACTATGTGACATAAGAATTCCGAAGTCTCTGAATTTGTTGCTACCTTTATTTTTGGGATAGGAAAAAGAGGTTGGTGGAGATTAGAGAAGCGGCTAAAATCTCTAAGTTTGGATCGATAAATCCAATATCAGGGTCGGATTTTGTGCGAGAGGTTTCACAGGCTCCATCTGATGTTTGGGTTGTCGTCATTCTCTATAAAGAAGGGTACCATATGCTTTTTATGTTCTCTATATTCTGTTGGCATTTACTTTCAGGTGTTAATATCCATGTTATGTTACTTATGATTTCATGATAGAATTCAAGAATGCGATGTGTTGATGAACTGTTTGCAAGAACTGGCCTCGAGATATCCAGCCACAAAATTTGTTAAAATAATATCTACAGACTGCATTCCTAACTATCCAGATTGTAATCTTCCTACTCTGTTAGTTTACAACAATAGTGCAGTGAAAGCAAATTATGTGGGCCTTCGTAGTTTCGGCAGAAGATGCACGCCAGAAGGTACACATTGATCTGCAACTAATAATGTCTCATTTTCTTTAGTTTGTGTCTTCTGCAACTTCTTACCTTGTTAGTATTTATCATTTGCACTAATGTTAAACTTAAACAGTCAACACTCTTATTTGGCTAGTTATTCGAGAGCATGTTATCCTTTGTTATGCCAATGATTTTATCATGGCATGCTTCGCATTTGAATTCGTGTTATATGGTTGAGTTGTGAGCCAGTGAGTACTTCATCTAATGTAGTATGTTTGCTTCTATCGGTTCCGTGAAGCCCTATGATGTTGAATTCATGGGATTCTTTGGTGGGTTGTGAGGCGACTAATCTATGTTGCTCTTCTCTTAACTTGTACTCCCTTTGGGTGGTGAGCCCAAGTGTTAATCTTTTTGAAACCCTATGGTTGAAAAGGTTTAGAAGTGTTTGGGTTCTTGGACAAGGGTTTTCTTCTCAAAAAGGGGAAGAGGCTCATCCCATTGGTCCTAAGTGATATCACAACTACGAGTTATTTCCTTATATTTGTCTAGGTTGCTGGTTTTACACTTTAGTGAGCTAGGCTTATGAGAAAATGATGAGGGATTTTTTGTGATAAGGGGTTGAGGGGGAGGCTCCATCTGGTAAGGTGGGATGTAGTTGTAAAACCTTTGGCATGGGTGAGTTAGGTATAGGAAACCTAAGATTGCATAATGAGCTTTACTACCAAAATGGTTATGGCGGCAGTTATTCTTAAGCGTAAGGACCACCGCCAAGATTATTGTGCATAGGTATGGGCTTTATCCCTTGGTGCGGTATACAGAGCATGGTTTAAAAGGTTCTAGTAAAAACTTGTAGATTGCTATATTTTCAAGTTTTCCTTCTTTTGGTTGTATTTAAATGATCTGTTGTTGGGGAAGACTATAAGTTTACTTTTGTGAGGATTGGTTGGTTGCAGAATCTTTACTTTGAACCTTACTTCTTCTTTTCTATAAAATTTTCAACCAGAAGTTGTATTCGGTGGTTTATTTTTTTACTTTTCAGACCCACTTTCTTAGCTTTCCTTGGAGGTGTTTGTTTGAGGTTATTAACCAGCTATTAACAACCAATTGTCTTGGGATTCTAGATTTCTCATTCTTTATAGAGCAAATGCTTGAGTTCATTTGCGTTATGTTTGGCTTAAGGCAAGGTTTGTGGCGCGAACCTTTCACTGTAGCACTATCATTGTCTAAAAGGTTAACCTTAACATTAACCTCGTAAACTCTTGAGGAGGTGCTCCTTGTCACGGTCTTGCTTGTCCAGTGCGTGTTGCACATGGCCACATGAACCTCTAGACCTCTTTTATCATGCTTTCCTAGTATAGGATTTACTTTTCTTGTTATTATAATTTTTTAATGTTTTGGAGCTGTATGACTCCTCGCCATTTTGACGTTCAAGCCTGTCACATCAAAAATGGTCCAAATGTAATTATATGATGAATGCAAGCTAGTTGTTATGCCCCTTATTGTATCTTGTCATATGACTTTCAAAGACAAAATGCATTTCAGAACCTTTTTCCTCCCTTTTTGAAAAACTTTTTCACGAGATCCGTGATAGAGGTTGCACCCGTTGTGCCACACGCTCTGCGATTTTCGTCTGGCTGACTTACTCGTCGGGTTAGAGCAGGTGCCTCATGATCGCTTTGCAAAGACATGGAAGTCGGATCGTGACACTCCTCTCGCATTTGGACAAGGGAAGAGTTTTGTGGGAGGTTTTTTTCATTGTTGTTTTATGGGGATTTTGCCTGAGAGAAACGGTAGAATTCAGTTTCTTACAAAAAATAATCCATTGGTTCTATAAAATGTGTCACGGGAAGCTTTACGAACTTTGCTCATGGAGAAACTAATTACTTTACAACTCAACTGTAATGAACTCGCTGATTGCAATTGGATGCCTCGTCAAGTTCCAAGTGTTTTATTTGATAACTATTAAAGTATACTTCCTGATGGGAAATTTCTGAAATCATTTATCGCACTATGTTGATCATATTTTGGTAGTAAGCTCTGATATGCTGGAATTTTTTGTTTAACCAATAAGTAATGCTTTGTTGACTACTTTCAGGTGTTGCATTAGTTCTTTGTCAAGTAGATCCAGTGCTTAATGATGGTCAGTCTGGAAATGATGGATCGAGGAAATCTGTGCTCGAAGGAGTACGAAGAAAGATAATCGAGAAAGTGGTGAGAGATCATGAAGATGAGAATGACGATGGGTACACGAGTGATTAGTTTTTTAATCAACTGCTTTCTTATTGACATCGCCCTCTGTTTTAGTTGTTTTAGTTGATAGTTAAGAAGTGTTGTTTGAGCATGCACGTTCTTGTTTCCATCAAACATTTTATCATCTAATGAATGCTTATGTGTTGGAAAACATTCAGAGTTCTCGAAATAATTTAAGTTGAATGCTTTTTGTATCTTTTGAATGTAGTGAAGTTCAATGATATTTGTATCTTGAGAACAGGCTCACCTCTTTACTCATTAGCTCATTTGCGTATGGTTTATGAATTTTTTTTGTTTGCAACATCTTTGGTTGGCCCCTGGGAATATGCATAATAGTGATATTACAATCTTCTTTTCCTTTTTTTTCTGATTTAAGGCTGTGTTTGTTTTTGGTAGAAATAAAGAGAGCGGAGAAGAGTGAAAGTCTTTTGAAGAAACTATTTTGTGTCTGTCAACCAACCTTTGTCTTCTTTTCTTGCTAATTAATTTTGAGGTGAAATCTTATATTATTTTAAATAAAATTAGAGCCAGAATATATAGATATTAGATTCAACAAAATGAACAAAGAATCTGAAATACATGATTGAGAGAGTATCATAGATGAACTGTTGTATTCTTTAGATGGAACTCTCAGTTATTTATGATCACTAATAGAACATAATATTAACTTTCAGGCTTGGGAATCTTTTCCTTATTTAGCTTGTTGATTTCAAGTCAATAATTTTATATTTAAAATCTGAACAAGGATCGAGGTTCTCAAGCTAAAATATAATATATATATATATATATATATATATATATAATATGTACAATTTAGCTCTTGTACTAAATACGAGAAATTTGTTAACTCTTTTTTCTCACAATCTTAATAACTTTTGGGTATTAGTTTGTTAAAATTGAATTTAAAAACAAAAATTGAACCCAACCTTGTTGTCAATATTAAGACTCCATGGTTCTAGTTCTAAAAGGTTCCTTCATGAAGCTTATAATTACACTGTTGTTGTTATCCAAGTCTTGAGACAAATACATAAGACATTACAAACACAGAACTATAGTTGCTAATGCTTGACTTTTTTCAAAAAGTATCAGAAGTCAAAGTACAAAATTACACACCTAACCATTGTAACCAACCTCCAAATAAGTTGGCCAAAATTACAACACAAGGCATCTAAAACATCTACCCAACCAAAGGGCTTGAATTTCATCAATCAACCCTTGAAGTTGATTTTAAGGGCATAACTTCAAAAATGAGATGCTGACCTAAAATGGAGGAAGAATCCAAGAGAACACAGATATCAAAGAGCAAGTACCAGAGAAAAACTCTGTCATTGTTTCTTTGTTTGCTCGACAAGGAAGTTCTCTTCTGCTTGCCTTTTCCAGAAGTAGTTTGATGCTTCGATCCACCGTGGATGGACCAGAAATTTCTGCTCTTTCACTGCCCAGCGTGACTTTTCTGTTCCAGCTTCCGTTGAGACCACGTGTGTCACATATAGGTCGAGTTCAGTTGAGCACGTGCCTCCCAGCTGCTCCACCATCTTCCACAGATGATGGTTTTCGGCCTGAAATTTGGTGGGAAAGACTCGGCTGAAGACAACCTTGCATCCTTCAAGAACTTTGCTCCGGACTGTCTTCAATACCTGTTAGAATTTTTTGAACAGGAAACAACACCAGCTTTCATGGAAATGATGAATTGCAGGCAACTAATATTAAGTCCACGATATATATGTAAAACCATTCGTGATGCTGCATTTCCTTCTCACGTTAAAATTTTTCTTCAAAAACAGAAAAATGCAGAAGAAAATGTCAATATTCAACATTTTCTGGTAATACTTCGATGATATATTTGACGTAACATATAATTGAAAGTTTAGAGACCAAAGTTCAAAAACCTCTTCGACATAATTGAAAGTTTAGGGACCTATAGAAGTTCACAAACTTATTATACATGAATTGAGAGTTCAAGAGATTGATTATTTTTTTCAAAGTTTGAAATATTGGTTACAAAATCTTTTAGTTCAATGATTAATCACAAATTTAACCGATGTTTATTTGTGAACAGATGGCATAATGAATTTGATCAGAGTCGAAAAAAATTAAAATCAACTAGAAATTACAGTCACCACAAGAAGCATTATGGATATCCAAACATTCACGAGGAAACAAACTTTTACCTGCCTCTATTTTATTTTATTTTTTTGATTGGAAAGAGTAACATTTTCATTGATGTATGAAATGGTACAAACAAAAGTGTATCAAAAGTTCCGAGAATCATAACTATAGTCTTCAAATGGTGTAATACTATGACTATGAGCCCAAGACATAGCTAAGAAAGTTTACCTGCCTCACATCTCTATCAACCAAATCATCTGCGAGTTCCTGCAGAGGACATCCTAACAGTGAATAGAAAGAAGAAAAAAAAAGATGGAAATCGAAATTGTAACAAAAAAGAAAAAAAAGTGGGGCAAATACATTAAAGAATATACTATGAACTTGCTTGAGAACTTTGAGAATGGTTGCCAGTGCCCCATCAATTTCACTTTCGTCACTTTTCAACTCGGATAGAGATTTACAGTTGAAGCCAAATTGGTGACAACTCGATGCAAAAAAATGATATCTCTCCATCAATATCAAGTTTTGTTTATGCTTTGTCCATGCCTATTATTACAATTGACAACGTTTAGCTTAAATGTACGAAGAGCAGGTAGTTTAGGAACCAAAAGATAACGATATCAATGTTCAGAGGCTCAGAAAAAGTATTCTAATTCAACATCTAAGACAGAATAACAAAGAATCGAAAACAGGCTAATGAGATGTATTGCTGAAGGAACTTTGAAAAAATCACTAAGTAAGCATTTACAAGTAACCTTACAAGATTTTATTGTTTAATATGAGAACCACATTTGACTCAGAAAACCCACAGGGGTAACGGAGGGAGGTCATCAAGAAGAAAACAAAACGCCATTTCATTAAGATAAAATTCTCTGGAATCTGGATCTAGTATGTATATGGAGCAGTGGTTGCAGTGAAAGGAAGCTTCTTGAGGAAAAGGTTTGTTCTTTCCATTCTTATTGGAAGGTGTCGTGGCGTCTAGGGGGAGGTGAATCTCCTTCTAAGGTTATCTAGGAACATTGGATGATTATGTTTTGCCTTTGGGGATTTCTCCCCCGGTTATTGCTTAAGTGAGAACTTTTGGGTATAGATTGGTTGAGAATTATGTCTCCTTGTGACTTGGATGTCCTGGCTGCTTCAAAGAGTTTGGTCTGACATATCTTTAGCATCATTTGGAAGTTGAGGATGTTATCGCTTATTTAAAGTTTTTCCTCAGTATTACTCTCCTTGAGTTTGAATGTGATTCAAAAGGGGAATCTCTCAAGCTTGCTGTTTCTCTTTGTTCAATTTTTTAGAATGTTGGTTTGGTTGCTTTTATACATCCTTGTGCTTCCTAATGAAGTTTGTATTTTTTGTGCACTAGTCACTTCATTTTATCCATTAAAATTTTTATTTCTTGTTAAAAAAAAAAGCGTAAACGAAAGAGCAACAAATGTTGGGTTGGACATTTGAACTTCCAACCTCATGGCAACTGAGTACATGTCAATGATGAAAGAAACAAGAGATTAAAAACATCTCATCTATAAATTATAAACGCACAGGATAGATAAATAAATTGTTAGGGAGCCAAAATGCTGTATCAAGTTTACGAATTACAATCCTTACTTTGCTTGAGACATGAACTATAAATTACCTATTTGTTTTACAGATTAAACTTATCTGGCAGCTTCAATTTATGAATGGAATCTCACGACTACAAACTCGTTAAATGATGATAACTAAGCAGCACCAACAAATCAACGGCATGAGAATATCAGCTAATTCAAGATACACTTACATTTTCGGTATCATCGAGGATCAGGACAGCACTCTCCTGACCTAACACCACATCTAAACCTTTTTGATGTTTTTGAGTGCCATCATCTCGAGAAATAACTTTGGAACTAAAATACTCCCTCTTGGAGTCCAACAACTTGGCCATTTCGTATGCATATGCTCGCTCCCCCATAGTGTATATATACATCTCGAATAATTGGCTAGCTTCTTTCAAAAATTTATGGACAAATGGCCTCAATTTTGTCATGGTATGCACGGAATGCAATAGGAAAAGGCTGCCTTTAGTGACATCTATTCGAAGTTTTATCACATGGCATAAAAAACCAATAGAATAACCAATATCAGAAAGTTGTAGAAAGGTTAGATGACTAAGACAACTTTAAATTAATTACAAGAGTCAAGCGTGTAAATTAGAAAACCATTTTTTTACGGTTATATGACATAATAATTTATAAAAATTCATGGTGGCCACCTACCTATGGAATAATTTTCATCTAAATATTATAGGGTCAAACGATATGTCCCTTGAAAATAATCAAGGTGTACGTAAGCTGGCCAGAACATTCACATATATTAAAAAAATAATGAATAAATAATAATACTGCTGTTTATTATCTGATACCATACTGGGTAAAAGAGGAAACTTCTACGTGTATCAATTAAAGTGAAAACCTCTTCTTAAATAGAGGCTATACAGCTTATAACAGAAAGAAACTAACTATTAACTAATCTTTACAATAGAACTAAAATAACCAAACTAACAGCAAGTCTAAACTGCTGAAAAAAGGCTTGAGATGCACATTACAAAATTAAGTAAATTATGTCAGGCTCCTCATCATCTTAAAATAGGCTATTGAAACCCAATTCTTACCGGACCTCTCAGAAACTTCTGTAAGTCAGAGTGGAAAGATGCAAAGAGATAGCCTCATGAGCCGTGCCGAAAGAGTGATTATACTGATTGATTCTAGTTTTTTAAAGATGAATCAAACTTTCACAGGGTCTAGAGCGATGTTTTGGCCCTTGCAAGGTTTTATCAGTTCAGAAATATAAAACCCACCTTTTTTAATGTTTCTTGATATGTGAAAAAATAGAAAGTCCAACATTCCAAAAGACTAAGAATTACTAACAAAGAACCCCTCGTTGATACATCTTGCAAAAAGAATCCTAATTTGAATTAAATTAAAAAAAAAAAAAAAAACTATTTAACTCATGTTGACTCAATTGGTCCATATCATAGGGACTAGATTCTATTTTTTAAAACCATAAGAACTAAACACGTATGGACCAAATTTATAATTTATCCTATTAATTATTTTTGCATTCATTCTTACGCCTCACTTCACTCAAATCTAGTGTGACTCTAGCCTTGCCTTTTGTTGCCTTCCACCTCGAGATGATCAAGGAGAGTTTTGCCTGGCATTGCAGATTGCAGATTGCAAATACCGCTCTACCGGTTGTCTTATTGGTGCAAGTTGTAACTTCTCTATGACATTGATATACATGCTTTTCTTTTCAAAAAGAAAAAGAAATAACCTATTAAACTAAATGTTTCTAATTCAATCATTTTTAATTAGAAGTCTTAAATTTTAAAAAAAAGGCGGTTCGCCAGCCTATTAAACTATAGCTGCTCAAGGTGCTAATAATTTAAGACAGTAAGTACAAAAGCTCAGGATTTTGGGGATGTACATATGTATCTTGGTCCCAACAGAAAAGGGAGAAAAAAGACAGCGAACAGAAAAGATTCGAGGTAATAGAAAAAATCACAATGGGAATGAAATAAACACAATATGAAGTGACTTTAGAAAGTAAAGCTATCAGGTACAGATGAGAGGACATTGTACCTTCTAGAGAATCAGTTTGACTCCTTAAATATTCCTCTTCAGGTGTTAAATGCCCAAGCTGAGTTGAATTTAACAGTGTGTGATCCAGATCAAGAACCAGAATAAGCTTCTTATTCTGCAGCAAGCTCTTCATGTCTATGTTACGTAGCCGGTTAATTTCAGCATTATTAAGTTTGAGTTCCTACAAGATTACAAGATTATCAGAAAGGGCAATATATCTAGCACATAGTTTGATCCACTGGCAATTACAAGTTATTAGTACTTCTCCCATCATGGTCTGTTCAAATTCATAGTTCAACTGCCATTATGAATGAGAAAAGATACAGCAGGGCATGATATCCACAAAATAGGCGAAGACTTAGAGATCAGTTAGACGATATCTTCAAAAATGCGTTGAAGGGTGCACGAATATATACCTCTCTAACAAGTAGGGCAGGAGAAATATATATGCTCCAACTTGAGGCAGAGTATTAAGAGTTCTAATATTAGTGCAATTGTGTAATTTGTTAATATCTTAATAATGTTGACTGTCAACCTTGTATATTTTTCTATATATATTTCTTGAATAAATGGAATGAGGTATTACAAGTCTCTCAAACTTAGCGTTAACTGTCCAGACGGGTAATTTCAGTCAGTAGTAAATACTTCTTAGTAGTAAAACAACCAAATTTGTTTTTGTCTATTTCTTAAGAATCTACTTCAAGTTCAAGCATATCAATTTTACAATAAAATTGTTGCGTGGCCAACCCTTGTTCCACCATTGATAATCAATCGTAGGAGAGAAAGCTTGATTTTCTAACCACATGTTTTTCAAATGGAAAGGTGTTCGCCCCCGTTTAAGTATGCCAAGTTGGTCTATCCACACGTTTAACACGAGCATAGCATTACCCATGAGAATTAGTCGAGGCGGTATGTCCTACGGATTTCCTTGACATTCAAATGTTGTAGGGTCCGACATCATGTTCTGTCTGTGAGAATAGTTGAAGAATGCGCAAGCTAGCCCGAAATTCACAAATATAAAAAAACACCAGCATGACCAAATTTCAATAAGGTAGTGATCCCAAATGAGAGTTTCCGTATCCATTAACCAAGAACCTGTCAATGAGGTCATGGTAAGGGGGATCTAATTGGACCATGTGCAAAGCCCATTTTTCTTGCGTGCGAATGCAGATGAGCTCTCCATCTCTAATGAATTGAGTTGATTGAAATGCTTCATACCTCAAGTGACCTAGCAACTAGATTTTTTGTGAGCCCATCTAGATATGTTTTTTTTTTTTAAACTGGGAAATCGAAATTTCGCTCCACTATACCCGGGGTAACCACGCTCGTCCCTAAGCCAAGCACCGAGAGACATCGAAGGAATAGAGACACGGGACTCCGGGAGTTGTCTACAAATTAATGTCACAGATTAGTCTCAAACTTGGGACTTTGAGGGAGCACACCTTCAAAGCCCAAGCCTTCAACCACTGCGCCACCCCTTGGAGACAACCCATCTAGATAGGTTGACCAACCAACAACCAATTTTCATGTAGAGGCAAGATAAGTCATAAAGTTTCTGCCAAAAAAGAGGTTGATCTCTATATCACAAAATGCAAGTCATCGACAAGAGTGATATGATTGATTAACGAGAACAAAACTTTTGTAACTTTTGATATAGCTCTAGTCAAGTCATTGTCATTTCACATTATGAGGATTCCCTAGTGATCCACAAGCATAAAAAAACGACCATCTAATTTGTCCGGCAACTTCACAAGGATTCAATGATCCAACGATCAATATGTTCCAAGTTCCAACTTAGTTAATTGAAGCATAATCATGGAAGAATTAAACTTGAGGAGAAAAGTTTTGATCAGTAGCTAAGAGGTGACGTGTTCAATTCATGGTGGTCTTCTACCTAGGAAATAATTTCCTATTGGTTTCCTTGGGTATGTCTTGTGAGAATAGTCAGAGTGCGTATAACCAAGCCTGGATACTCACGAATATAAAATAAGTGTTTTTTTCCAATCTCGCAATCATTGTATGTTTCAAGAGATAATAATCGGGTTAGAGATAATAAGTAGCTGGGTAGTTTTTGATTAGCTTAAAAAACGCTTCTCACTGTCCATTATGTCTTCGCTGACTAGTAGAAAGAGCTTGTGGAGGCCCCTCATGTCTATGAGAAGGGTGCTTTAAACCAACATTCCCTTCTCGTTTGTACATTTTTCCTCCCAAAGGGTCAGATCATTGGAAAGCTTTTCTCCAAAGAGTTTTTGGCTCAAAGATGTGAAAAGGAGGGACTGTCTCTATTTTGCTCCAAAAGTTCAACCTCATACCTCCAAATCTACCATCTATCTCAATTGTGTATATTTTTCTTTTGATGTTTGTAGTGTATTTCTTCAAAGGGCAAGGTGCCAGTAGAGAAGGAGATAACAAAAAGTAAGCTATCAAAATTTCAAAATAGACCAATAAAAGGCCAACGATGCAATTGATTGGAGAATTTGTATAGAGGCGAGAAAGAAAAAATGCTTGATAATTGTTTTCAAAACAGCATAATTGACCATTCTATACAATGTAACAAAGAATAGAAGAGAATTAGACATCCATACAAAAACAATATACCTTATGTATGTACCCAAATGTCACGCCAGATTCCCCATCTAACCTCTGGCCACAGATGATACACATGTTCCCAAATGAACCAGGATGACTGCATAGTTGTTGCTTTGATATTACTTCTGCATTGATTATTATTTCCAAAACAGCAGGATTCAGTAGATAGAGAAAAGCAAGCAGAGATATAAAAAGTCAAATAGTTGTGCTTTAACAGAGAATTTATATCTAAAGTTAATAAGTTGGAATTTACATGAAAATCAATTGGGCACATAGTAGAGGAAGGAACCAAAATAAGAAATATATGGTGAGCAGAGGACTGCTGACTGAAATAGTTCATCCATTCAGATACATGAAATTTGAGATGCACACCTATTTCGCATCTGTGTAATTCCTAACCAGGAATCTACAATTGACTATTTTATTTAGACCAAAGATCGTTCACTACTAGCATTCATAAGAATAACTCCCATCCTATGTTAAGTATAACCCGGATAGCATGTTATTTCACTTTTAGTTAAAGGGATGTTACCCTTTGTCGGCTACTCCATCCAGGAGCTTTTTTTGAACTGGGATGCTTTCCTTCAGACATTGTTTTTTAGTCATGTTTTGCTTTTCATCAGAGAAATGACGTTGCTCTTTTATTTTGTTTTTCTTCTCTCTTCAGTCTCTTGTATCCTTGTTCTTTTATTTTTCATTTTCTTAATGAAGTTTTGTTTTCCTTTTCAAAAACAAAAAGTTAAAAGGATGTAACCTTTCCTTCCCCTCCCTTTTAACTTCATATTTTCAATGGAATAGTTTCTTACCGAAAAATACTAACAGTGTTTATGCATATATACATCATTATAAAAAAAACTTAATATGACACTTGTAGCTCATATAATTCAAATAAAACAGGATAAAAAACAGGTGACAAACGTCCCAACAGATTCATACACAAGGTACGAAGAAGCAACCAACAAAAACACAATATTCAACTGAAGAGTCAAAAAAGCTCTATAAATATAGAGAGCAGTGGGAGGGCTGAAGCAGCAAGTATGTCAAAAAGTTGTTATACAGTACAAGTGGCAGCCACAAATTAGCTACATTAGAAGTAAATAGTAGATCCAGTAAGGTGGCAAAAACAGGGCTAGTAGGAATAGTTCAATTTACCTGAACTTTGCTCTTCATCTCCATACAGAATAATGTCCTCTGAGTTTTCCAGTTTCTCCACCTTCCGACGTTTTATCCTAAAAGCAATAATTGAATTAAATGAAAATATTGCATCAGTTAATTTAAGAAAATAAAGATAAGCTTGCACAATTTAGTTATACCATATATGGTTATAACTTATAACCAATCCTACAAACCCTCGTTATCATGAGCAGAAATGAAAGTAACCTAACCTCTTGCCACAACATTTTTTTAGCTAATGAAGTTCGGAAAAGAATGAACTAACAATTCGAAGGGCATAAAAAAACCTTACGATTGCCTATAAAAAGGATTTTCAATCTAGAAAAATTAATCATAAAGGGTAATTACATAGAAGACTAGTAAATGAGACCCAGAAAGAAACAAGAAATCTAATAAGTGCCCAAATTATGAAACATCTAAGTCCAGATCTAGTGCAAGAATGATGAAGAAGACGGTCACCTCAATGTTGGGCCATAAAGAAACAGTTGTACGCTGCGAAATAAAGGAGAAGCGTGAGGAAGAAGGCAGGTGTGAGAGAAACCCATAAAAAAGGTGGGTAAAGTCGCACGAACTATTTTTCTGAAACAAAAGCCACATGAACATGGGAGGAAAAATATCAAACATATCGAAAGGGAGCAAAGAGGATGATAGACACCGTCACCTCTCGAAAAGGGGTGTGGTCGTAAGTCCCCCTCTGGCACCAGAGGAAGAGAGGAGAAGGTAGGTTAAGGTTTTTTAGAGAGTTTTAGAGATACAAAGTTCAGAGAGAGGTAAGCTAAGTCATTGCCGAGACATTTCGTTATGAAGGAAGTTTTTTAATACATAAGCCCTTCTGCTTCAATTATGTTATTTATCATGTTGTATTTGGGTGTAAATCTACGATTTTCTTTTCATCTTGTAGCTATGTTACCATTTTAATAAATTGGACAAGCTTTATGTAATTATTATGGACTTTCCATCCTTTTGATAATTTCAGACATCATTGAAATGGTTTTAAACCAAAAACAAATTTGAGCTTGAAACTAGAAGCTTAAAATCTACAAATTATTATAAAACTAGCACAAGAAAGTTGGATGTAGAAATCTGTAATGTTAAACCAATCAGGAAATCCTATTTCAATTTTCAACAAGCATCCTGAAATGTCCTACAATACCAAACACAACTCTTCTTTAAAAAAAAAGACCGTCCAGAAATTAAAAAAATGACCATTTTCCTTTTCTTACTTTTTTCCATCTGAGGATTCAAAAGATAGCCAGACACTATAAAACACTTCCCATTATTTCGACCTTGAAGTATTAAACACATTAGATTAACCAAAAATTATAATTCCAAAAAAAAAACCTAAATCACTGTCTTCCAACATTATGAACTTCAAATATCAAAGGAAATTTATTAGTTTAAAAAAAATAGCGGTACCTCTCACTTTCAACATCATTGTCACTCTCGGCCTTTTCATAGGGTGATGAGCCGGAGGAATGGGAATCTAGGGCTACATCAAGAAATGCAGCAAAATCGTCACTGCTCGATGAGTGAGCTGGAGAATTAGTAGCAAGGCTCATCTGAAATATCCACCAAAAAATATAAAAGAACCCTAAGAAGATTGTATCATAAATAATAAATGCCAAGAATAAGAACAATAGAGAAAAATTCAGAAGAAGAGGGTATCATCAACAAACTAAAGATTTGAAAGGCAAACTCTCTCTATCTCCTTACCTGAAAACCCTTAGCACAACCCTTTTCCAAACTAGCTGACACCAACATGTTAACAACATCCAATATCTAAAGTAATGAAAAAGGAGAAGGGTCATTCCACCTAAGCCCCCAATAGCCTTAATTCCACGATTCCTACCTCTATGCTTGCCATTAAAAAGGACGGAGAAACTAATATTCTTAACATAACTCTACATCTAAGTTCTCCATTTGAAGCAAAAGTCATCCTTTCTTACCCAGGATCTTGTACAATAACTTCACAAAGTCAATCTTTGAGTCGTTCCTTCCTTTTTCCTTCTCTATACCGCTAAATTGCTTCATTGATCATGGGCACTTGGTCCATAATTTTCCATGAAAGTGCCTTGAGGAGTAGAGATAGTTCAAGGAAGGGTTTTCTTTAAATAGATAAATATGATTAGCTAGGATGCAATGATCTTATAGATAGAGGAGTACGAAAACAAATCGAAATAAAAAATTCACAGTCCAGTTCTTGATTTAACCTAATCCACCGAAGGTTTCTCTAAACAGCAATCGCCTCTCATTTTCCTCACTTCTAGATCAAAAAGTGAGGATTGTTTAGAGAATTTGAAGGATTGGATGATCACAAACTTCGATCTATTTCTAAACACCACCATCGATTTATTTCACAATGCCGCACTTGATGTTGTCAATCTCTTTCCAACGCCCTCAATCACATACCACTCTCTCCCACAACGCCATTTTCAGTCAAAAATTGGAATGAGGGTATCCAAGGTGCTCTCTTCAACCCAAATTCCAATAGAAATAAAAAAGGGTAAATGTTAAGATTAAACCCAGCCTTTCCTTTTCTTTCATCCCCACTGCTCTTTCTCTTCTTCTCTTGCGTTTCAACGTTTTGGTGGTATGTTTTTCTTAATCAAAGGGTTTTCCTTTTCTCAAATTCCATTAATTCCCTCTACCATTAGAGACGCCCACAGGGAG
>JBBMEG010000027.1:312257-324589 GCA_037832605.1 Cyclanthera cordifolia
GAACCCAAAATAGCAAACAAAAATTGAAGATCAAACAACAGAGAAACCAAAAAATAAAATCCAACAAATAGTTTTATTTATTATTTTATTGGACATTATCCATCTATCCAATTCGATTGGATATTGACTCTCCGTTAAATCAAACCAATATTATTCGGTAACCACCTCTCTTTTAGAAAATTGAGTACATAAATTGATGGATTCAATTTACCATAGTCACTTACCTAGAAACCAGGTATGTCTAGTGACATTATCAAGTTAGCCCGGATAGTCAGAGATATCAAAAAAAAAAAACGGATTCAAGAATTACTAATACAGATTTTCAAGATCGTTCATGTGACGGTTGAACTGAATTACTTTCAAACAATAACATCAATACACCAGTTACACGTACGGTAACATTAAAGGAGCTTAAATGCACTAAAACAAACATTAGCATGACTCAGGAATCACAAGATGAAGGTTTTGGATACCTCATGAACTATAAAAAATAATAATAATAAATAAATAAATAACTGAGAAGATATAATATACCTTGCTGGTTTGCGATGGAAAGAGCAGATCTGAAGTGGTGGAGTAATAATGTGTGATGATAATGAGGCGATAATTATATATAAGGTCCAGATTCTGAGTCGGTCTCACCCCAGAAAAAATGTGAATTCATATATTCCAATTTTTGTTCTATAAAAGGTTAATAATTCACCATGGAAAGCTTCTGGGCCCACTTCTGCACTTCCGTAATCAAAAGAGTGTTTGGATGGATAATTACGAAGTAATTAGAAATGAGATTATTTTTAAGTGATTTAAAAAAAAATAATTAGATTTGAAATTATTTGGAGATTTGAGTCTTAGAGAGGAGAGGTTGGAAAAAAATTTTGAAATTTTTGTTTAAAAAATTAGATATTTATTTTGGATAAAATTTAATTTAAAATTTAATACGAGGTTGAAAAAAAGTTAAAAAAATATTGTAATATATTAAAAATAAATAAATAGTTCAACTCTGCATCTTGCTCACCTCTGGTTCCAAACACTTCTTAGAAGATGAGAAGCCATGGGCGTAGTTTTTTTCAATGGGAGAAAAAAAAATTGGAAAGTGATAAAAGAAAGAAAGTTAAAATAAATTAGTGATGGATAAGATATAATTTTGTGGGTAAGAGGAAGGTCAAAAAAATTTTAATTTTTTAATTAATTAATTCAAATAATTTAATTTAATTTTTTGAAAATATCTATCAAGTTTTATCTATATTATAAGTTATTAAAAATATATATATACTCAAATATATAATTTTCCTAACAAATATATTTAATATATAAATTATATTTTTTAAGACCGAAAAAAATATTCTTGATGGAAATGAAAGAAATAAAGATGTGTAACATTCTCGCTCGCCAACCATGTTTCCTGGGATTGAAATGTAATTGGGCTAATACTTATTCTTGTATGTGTATATATATATGTATGTATGTGTATATATATATGTATATGTATGTGTATAAATATACACGTATGTGTTGTACAAATGATTAGGTTCTACTATTAATTGTATTCACATGTTGCATTGTCCTGCGATCTCCTTGAAATCCCCAACCATAAATTTGGTAGGGACAATAATATTAAGATGGACTAGTTTCATTTGTATTCATACTTGGTGATGAGATTGGCACCCTTCTTCTGTCAGTGGTATATGTTATTTGAATTATAACTTGGACCTAACACAACTGAAGAATTTTGGCAATTATATATAATTTATTTATTTATTTATTTGACCAAATAAAACTAATAAAATATTTTATATTCAATTTTGAAACATAAATTAAACTAAAACTAACTCGATCAAAAATGAGCATTAATGAAATTTCAAAAAGTTCAATTATTCATTTTTTCAAGGTCGAATCAAATTGGAACTTGACCCAAAACCTAACACCAAAAAAAAAAAACTTTTCCCAAGAATTTTTCGAGATTAGGGCAATTCTTTTACCCTTGTTCCATTGGCAATAATATTATTTTGGTTATAATTTGGTGTAACTCAACCCTTCTTATCATTATAGTTAAATATTATATTATCCTTATTTCAAATTGGAGAGCGTTTTCCAATTCTCTCTCCAAGATCGCAGCTTTGCTCTATATCCAGTGACACCATATCCATAACTCAATTTTTTAGCTATATAAACAGATATGTTCTAATATTGTTATGGCTCATATGCTCATCTATAGCCATAATTAATAGCCATTATCAGTTATTAAGCTTAATTCAAAAAGATCTCATTTACAGTCCTTTGGGCCGCGTAACAGAATCCATCCGACATCAAACGAACACCACCACCCGACCATCATTGTTCACACAAGTTCAGAAAAAAAGGCAATTTCAATCGACATCAATTCGAGTGAGTCGGCGGCTGGATGAAGCATTAAGAATTATACTTGCAGACTACAAAGCTAGCTCTTAACTCCAAAAAACTGCCATGTTTAGAACTCTGCAGTGTCAAAAAGAAACTTCTATTTTTGAAAAATCCTACTTGAAAAACAACCATTCAGAAAGAAATAGATGTTTTGAGAGGTCAAACCTGAAGGAGAAACTGCAAATGATCTTTTTTTTACTTCGGTGTCCTTTCGAAGGATACTACCGCTGCCATTTATGAAGTCCCGGTATCTGCAACATACAGTTTTACGATATGAGGTTGGCCCATGAGATGGTAGAAGTAACAAAAATGATAACATTATATACAAACAAAGTCTTCACTTGTTCTTCATCTAATCCTTCTTCCAAAGGACTTAAAAAGATCTAATATCTCGCAATTACAAGATGGGGATATGATACTAACCTCGACACCGTGTGGACCTATACGGTTGTGAGATATGAAATTTAGTATCAGATTCGAAAACTCATTGGGGTCATCTTCCTGCAAATATGATAATTATAGCTCACACTCACAAAACATTGTAGCAAGATGGAAGAATACAGTTGATGTTTGTAATGAAGCAAACCTGAATAGCATGGCCAGTGTGTCTGACTACCACCATCTGAAACTTCCCTTGCATTTGACCAATTGTAAGTGTTCTGTCATAAAACATGGTGCAATTCTTTAGAACGTCTACTTATAAAAATTTAGATACTTGAAAAAAACAAAAATAAATAAAATTGAAGAATCACATTTTTATAAATAAAAACATTTTGAGAATGAAGGCCTAGACTGCAGATATCTCAAAGAACCACCACAAGAACTCAGACAAGCAAGGTACGCTCAATCATGAATCAACTATGCATATTTGAGGAGATATGGCAGACAATCTAACTCTAATGTCGTGCACGTGCAGGTGAGAATAAGAAGGAAATATATGCATATTCGGAGTTCAATGAATTGTGGTCAATCAGACCGAGATAGAGAAATTCAAAAAGCCCAAATAAAGATCCAATTTAGAAAGATGAGGGATATACAACCATTGCTGTATGGGGCGATGAGGAGGAATGGTGTTGGGTTTAATCTAAAAGGGGGATATAAAATTATGGGTGTTACTGTAAGCACAAAACAAGGCTAAATGACAAAGCAGATCCATGTTACCAATTTTCCTAACACCCACGATTAAAACCAAGTCTTCCTACACCAACCTCGGCAAGCCAAATCATTGTGTGCCATTATGAGCTCCAGAGGGTGCTTAGGGGAATTAATACCACACCGAAGAAATTAACAATTTCAACAAAACAGGTTTGTAACTCAACTCAAAAAACTTATGTCATCAGATTTGAAGGAGTTCCAATGGAAATTGGAAAAGAAGAAAATTGCAAGGTAGTTGTCGCTCATTTTCCAGATCTAAAGAGTCCGGAAAATTCACAATTCTCGGATTGTTAGAATTTAAGGCGTGTAGCATGTGCATCATGCACCTGGTCATTTTTACAGAAGTCTCAGATTATTTAGTCGAAAAAAATCAGAACTGATGAAAACAAAAGCAGTGGTGTTCCACTTCCACTATGACTCTAACAGACTAACAGTGATAAAAGCAAAGGGTGATATCAATCCTTCAAATAGTTGGCATGAGTGTCCAGCTGGGGAGAGCTCATCAATGCATACTTCTTGCCACCTGGTTGAAGAATTAATGGGTTACCAACAACTATTCATTAATGTGGTCACTACAGAAGTAAACCATCACACACTAAAGAATGAAATCAATGTCCTGCTTACAGCTCCCTGTCATAGTTGGGAGGTTCGTTTTGAGGAATATATCCTTAAGATTGTCGGAAATAATTTACACTTTGAAAGTGAATTCGGTACACCAAGAACTGAGGTTGACATCGAGAAATATTTAAAGAGACCAAGAAAAGGAATATATGAAAGCAAAGCAATTAATCTAGAGAGAAGTGAGGAAGCATAGACTAGAAAAGAAATTCTAGTAGAAGTTGAGAAATGGTTGTTAACAGAGGAGAAGTGTTGGCTTAAGGAGTACAACAAGGAAGAAAAGAGTAATACTACTCAAAAGGGGGGTCATTTCATTCTCAACTATGTAAATGAGACAGTAACTCAAGCTTTGGTTTATAAGCTTTCAGGAAGTTGGGTTCACTAATCTCGAAAACTCCGACTCCCAACAGTTGATCAAAGAGAACTCGACTTTTTTGGTCAACATGCAAGCTACACCAACTCAGTGGTCAATGAGTGAAAATGCGAGAGACGGAGAACGGGTATATTGTAGCAATGATTTTGTACAACCTACACCTTGAGGACAAGGTTTGTTTCGAGAATTGGAATTTGTTAGACCCCTAGGACGATGATAGTTTTTGGAATATTAATATTTTTGTATAAGGGCATGGTAGTAATTAGCCCTTAAAGTTTTGCTTCAATAGGAGAGTTGAGCTCTTGGAAGAGTATGTATGTTTTGGGTTTAGACTTTGTAAAAGACCTTGAGAGAGACCTAACCGTATCGAATGGTAATCTCTTTCTATACTATCATATTATATTGTTCTTGTTTACCATTTTCAGTGTTCTTTATCCCATGTACGTAAAGACTATCGGTGTCTTAACACATACATCCTCAACCATGAGATTGAGGTTAAAGGTATAGGTCCGGATGTGTGATTGCATCTCTAGAATAAACTTATTAATATATGCCTTGAACTTCGATGTCCCATGATCACTTAGTCGGAGTCTTGCTAGACGAAATTGAGTTTATGTTTTCGTATTTGGCTTTTATATAATTTGGCTGCTAGTTATGATATGGTTTTATTTTTTGAGAATGCACTATATAAACTATCTTAAAATCCTAGTCCATCTTTAATCGACATTCTTGTATTGGTTCACCTTAATAAAAATTGTTCCCTCTACTATGGACATAGTTAACACACTGTTAGTAAATTACGTAAATCTATGCGTTTGTCTTTTTCATTTTATCTTATCCTGATTGTTGTTTCAATTTCATAACAACACTAATCTGCAATCATCATTCATCAATGGAAAACCAAGGGAGATGTTTAAGTCTTAAGGCGTCCAGCGCCTTCAGTATATCTACACTTCTCTTTTCAATGATAGAAAAGAAGTAATTCTAAACCTCATTCAATCGAGTAAAAACGCATCAAGTAGATTTTGTATCTTAAAATCAACCTCGCGAAGTCGTGGAGAATTAGTCCTTCCCGCTCGTTTTTGCAATTATCTTTGGAGTCTAAAGGCTCCAAAGAAGTTTGAACTTTGAACTCTTCCTTCGACCCCTAAACAATACAAAAGATTGTCTCAGAAGAAATCTCTCTTGCTCTCTCAAATCAAAATTATGCTCCATTCGTAAGAAAGTTTTGGAGGCTGCAACCTTTCCTAGATAGATTGCTGAGGATTTGGTGGTCCAATGACTTTCACGACAGAATAAAAAAACACAAGGTCTCGTGGATTATTGTGTTTATTGGAAATCAACGAAAGAATCTTCCAGAAAAGAAGAGAAGGAAAAAATATATGAGGACATTATGATATATTACAAGTCCTTTTTGGTGTACCATAATTCATCTTTTTTGTAACCACCTTAATACTTTTGTGCCTCCACGCTCTTATCTTTTGTGGAATAAATAGCTTTATTTCTAGTCCAAAATAAGACTATATGTGTATATATATGATAATATGAATATGAATATGAATTGATAATTCAATCAAATGTAAATGTTTGGGACCTGCTCAAGTACTATAATAGAGACGGGACATGTTTAATAACCTGTCCAATCTATCTGTTCCCGCTAGTAGCAGAAGCTTTGGAACAGGACATGAAAGAAATTTTTCTGAAAGGCCTTCATACCTGCAAGATCCTTAACCAACTTACAAAATACAACATATCAAGAGGACATAAAACCATAAAAAGGTCAAAAGAGTTTGACCGATATGTTGCAAGTCATCTGAGAAAAAGTGTTAAAATAATAAAAACATGAAATTATGTTTACACCATTACGTCAGATGATACTGATCACGAAATTTAAAAAAGATTGCTTCACTTTCAACCTGAGATAATTACTTCCATGAAGAAGATAAAGATGTGTATATCAAAATCAAAGTCTGATTGCCTCACATTTTCTCTCTTGCCCATATATGGCCTTACGAAATGATGAAATGAAGAAAAAGAAAAGGAAAACAAAATATCCAACTAGCCTATTAAACTTATACTTCAACCTTCATAAAGATATAACATTAATTCACTTGTTTTTCAATGTTTAAAAGAGTAGATTAATTGTATTAATTACAAAATTGTAATAAAACATGCTAGAACTATCCACTAAATAAGAATGAAACTCGAATTATTGGAGATTGTTTTCTGAAAATAGAGATAAGATTTTTAATGCAATAACTTTTCTAAATCAGTTTTTTATTTTGTAAATGAACTAAATGCCAATACAAATAATACATTTTTAAAACTGAAAATGAAGATACAATACAGGTTTGAAACCTGTAATAAACTGATTTTCATTTTCATACCAGCTTCTCCAATACTGTTCCGTTTCTTCCAGCTTTGAGCGGTAAGTATAGCTGCACCAGAAATTCAGATATTTCATGGCTACAGAACTAAGATCTAAGAAGTTGATGAAATTGGCTAATCAAGAAGTTAAAGACGAACAAGCTTTTAGTATACTACTTGATGATGAACCATCATGGAGAAGGCAAGTGATCAAGTCAAGAATGCCATAAATAGTTAAGAGGTTATGATTTCAATCCATGGTAGCCACTATCTAGGAAATAGTTTCCTACAGGTTTCCTCGACATCCAAATGTTTTGAGGTCGGGTAGTATATCCCATGAGAATAAGTACACTATTTGATGAACAATATAATTGATCAAAAGTGACCTACCATTTCTTAGATTCATCGTATATAAGTGTAGAGGGAATTGATACGCGGGCAGAGTCCACATTTCTCAAAGAACCTCCTTTTACACTCCATTCAATCTGCAGATTCATGCATTTTCAATTGATTAACAGGGCCAAACTCTGATTCAATGAAGCTAACGTAGAGAAGACATCAAATTAGTGGAAGAATATAGCAGATCAAAATGTGATATTTCACCTATGGTCGAAAGGCTGTCAGATGAGATAGACATTTACTTTTAATATGAAATTCACAACGGGAGGTATTGAAAAATTAGTTGAATAAAAACTAATAAATGATATCATATAGCTAGATGTAGATAAACAGATCCAGTAGATTAAGAAAACCAGTGAAGATTCAAAGACGGAGAGAGAAAAAAATAAATATTAACATTTATATTTTCTTTTTTCAATAGCAATGGGCCATTAACGTTCAACAAGTAACAAAACACCAGTTTAGAAGCAAAACGTCCACAATTAGAGGCAATAGTGAAATGCCACTCTTAAAAATTGCAATTTATATAACTAAAAGCATATATGCATTAGTCTCGGCATATAATGTTTGCACTCTAGAGGCAGATGGAAGAACATATATGTTCTAGTCTTCAAGATGGGTTTTATCAGTTTTTTCAAGGAAAAAAAAACATTTATCAACCATTAAAACCTTTTTTAAAATACAAAACTATGTCAAAAACAAGATGATTCATCAACACTTAAATCACTTCCACTAACTGATTCTTTTGGTTCGTATAAGTCATTACCACAAAAACTATAGGACTCTTTTGATTGGTAAAATTGATGCTTCAGATTTATACCCACGGTTGATTTCATTTAGTACATTATCTAATTTCATAGGTCAAATGGAAAAGGTCATTTCTGTCAGACAGCAGGGCATGGGTAAAAAGATAAATGACCTAAGGACTAAAGCTAAAAAATAAGCACCACCTTGAAGGATCAAGAAACATCATTAACAAACATATAAATATTGTTCAAGACGAGGGATAATAGTGTACCGCTTTCTCAATACTAGGAAAATGTTGCATCCTGTTGGATAAGATTTTTTGCATATGAATCAATGAAGCCATGGCAGTTCCCTAAATCCAAAAAGTTGCAGGAAAGCTGAAAATTGCTTCAAAATTATGATTCATAACTCACAACTCTAGAAATACCAACATAACAGTAAAACGCACCTCCACAACGTCCACAACTACTAGACCAGCTAGGCTAGGTAATGCTCTCTGGGCAGCAACATGTACAGCAACTGAACCTCCCATACTGTTTTAAACATTCCATTTGAGCATATAAGTACTATAAAAATTGAGAACACAACTGGCACAATTGAGAACACAACCAGCTAGGCTAGGTAATCTCTGACTTAATTAGTAACTATAGTCCTTTTGCAACAATCCAAGCTGGGCAATTTCATATAAGCTTTAGCCTTTTGGGTCTTTCCCTCACTTCTGGGTCTTAGAAATTTGATCAATGCCTTACAAGTGGAATTCAATTTTAAATGAGGAGAAAGCGACACGACAGGGATTCGAACTCAGGACCTCTACTCTAATACCATGTTGATTTATGTGAATCACCAATTAACCTAAAAGCTTAAGCTGATAGGTTGGGGTAAATTTAATTATGTCAACTAACAAAGACTAACATTTTCTTACTTCTGTGTACCTTTTTTTAAAGGCAAAACTAGCTAACTTACTAAAAGATACACTACCTGTGACCAACCAGCACAATTGCAGGAGGTGAATCGCCAAACATGGTCTTTATAACTTTCAAAACATCGTTGCTCATAGTCTGCAAATTTAATTAAAAACTTCATAAATGGCAAATAAGTTCCCAGCACAATAGAAAGCTTACGAACTAAAGAACAGCTGAACTATCATTATGTCAGCATATCAGTAACCTCAATTGATAAGTCAAGATCATTCTCAGAAGATGACTTTCCATGTCCTCTCAAGTCCATTGCAACTACTCTAGCTGTTTCCTTTATTATACCAGCTGATAGAGCAAAAGAAAGCCTAGTGAAACAACTTTTGACGATTAGCCAGGTGAAAGAGAATTATATTACCGATGTTACGCAAATTACTGCTAGAATACTGAAAACAAAAGGCAAATCAATTAAATACAAAAAACAATTAACCAGAGTACAAATTAATGGAAATGAGGTACACTCAAACGCTGAAAATCCATAGAAAATTAATTTCCACATATATAGCCATTATAGATTGAACTCATCGCCTCTTAGTTCCCCAAGACTCCTCTGGACCACTAGGTCATAGTTGGGTGTTCATTGCTTAGAGCTCGGCCAATTTAAAGTGAAGAAAATTATAGAAGTACGAGAGAAATAATCACACACCCAGAGTAGCCACCTCCATGTAGACAAAATACAACAGGTCCTTCTTTTCCTGCCAAATATACATGAAACACCTAGAAGGATAATGCATATTAGACACAAAAGGACCAATTCCCTAAAAGTTTACTCCTATGTTTGTAAGTGTTTGTCTGAGTGTGTGCACTCTTGTGTGCTTCAGAGGAAAATGCAAATTAATACTCACAGCGTTTGAGTTTGGAATGGAAATATCATCCTCTTGGTCAAAATATTCAAGCCAATCTACAGGCAAGTACTTCTGTGAAGAATTCCTACAAGGCAATATAGAATCAAAAACTAAATTCAAATGCCAAACAAAAATATACATCCTCTCTATACCAAAAAAGTACTCAGCCCAATACGAACTTCATGCTTGCAGATCAAAGAGCAGTAAAAATGATTACATGAAACCTTAGAATAGAAGAAATCTTGTTCTCCACAATAAACGATAAACTAATCAAAGATGGAAAGAACTCTGTTCTTCAAACTTTGGTACACATTAACCACTAAGATCTTGTATTGAAATGAACCTAAACATGAAATAGCAAGCAAAGACACGCTCACTGATAGCAAAATATTTCGTCTTCTTTCCACTTGACAAAAAAGGCAAGAGCCGAGTGAAGCGAGAAGGTGCAACAAATAAATGCATAATTTAATACTATACTTCGAACATAAATTGATATAAAAAAACATATTCATATTTCCATAAAACTTCAAATCCTTACGGAATAATACTAAAAAAATTATAAAGTAAAACAATAATAAATAATACAAATTATTTTATTATTAGATATACAATACAAATTAAATTATTATTAGTTTAAAAAATTAAAGTCAACCAAAAAAACTAAGATTCTACCTCAAATAACTCCGAATAAAATTGAACATATAATAAATATAAATATTTTTTCAAAGAACATTTAAAAAGATCTAGTGCCCTTAAAAAAGATGTCATCATGTTTTGTTGAGCTTATTTTCATGGATATTAAGTTTGTTTATTAAAAAAATACCAGAAGGCATATGCCTTCAACTAAGGCAGGCGAAGACGGCGCAAGAGGCAAAATGACGAGAAAAGACGGGGGCTTGAAGACGTTTGCATTAGCTTCTTTAGAGGTGCAATATCTCCAATGCACTAGGCGAAGAAATGCAATGGCCTTGGAAACACAGTTTAAAAGAAATAAAACTAAAGAAATTCAATCGAGAAAATGACAGAAAAAGGATCGTGCATTAACAGATCTCCCGATTCAGCTCAAAAAAATTCAGAAACGTCAGATATTCTACCAGATAAAAAGTGGTATGTATATTTGGGAACTTACAGAGTCGGAGGGCGATCAGGCTTGGAGGAGAAGACCGATTTCTGATTCTCCGGTGTTTGCCCTTGATCTTCTGAAACATCTTCGGGAAGGGAGCCAAGGGTTGAAGGCGATGATTCCATTGATTAATTGATTGATTGATTGCTTCGAGATCAATCAATTGTTTAGTTTAGAAAAACTAAACGATGAGAATAATGAGATGTATTCCAGATTGCTGAGTAAAAAAACTACAAAACAAAGCAATTCTGCAAAAGAGGTAGAAAAGGAGTAAACAGATAGGAAATTCCCCCGTCGAAATATTTACTACACTAGAATGGTAGATTTGGCTTTTCCCCTAGTGGGGAATTTGAAAAAAAATAAAATAAAATTTAAAAAACTTGGACATGGATGGCAAAAATCAATAGGCTTTTCATAAAAATTTAAAAATCTTTTGCGAAAATTTCACAAATCACCTGAACTATGAGCTTAGAGTCGGGTTCTTGAATGTCTTCCAATCTATAGAATAATAAACTCACAAATACAATCACGAATAGCAGAAAAAAAGTACCAGAAAGAAGCATTAATCTATTTTAAAAAAACAATATCACGTAAGAGGAACTATAGCAAAAATCCCAATATCCATACAACGCAGTGGAGAAACTTTTGAAAAATAACAACTAAAATAAGAATGTCAATCAACCTAATTCGTTTAAATCAAATGTCACCGATTCTACAACATGCTCAACAATCCAAAAAGTTAAACTGACATTAGAAGTTGTAAAATTCAAGTAAAACAAATTTAATCCTTTGAAATGTTCGAGCTAGACGGATCAACAAAGGTGCAAAACACAATCGAAGAACACAATTAAAAGACACAGCGAACATGAAAAGGAGAATGAATACATAATTATAGAAATTGGCGATGTATGATTTTATACTTACAGTTCCTTAAGACGAAAACGTGGATCATGATCTCTTCTCTGCTACTAGGTGAATGATCTCGAATGCAAAATAAGAGAAGTGGGAGAGAAAGGAATATGTGGCAAGAATTCTTACAACTTATATTTTACAGTTGGGCTGTGGGCTCATTAAGGTGGAAGATGGGCTGGGCTGATATATCTGGGCCTTAACAAAAATTGTGCAACGACCCAATACAATGTTGGGAAAAAGTACTTTTTAGTCCTAGATTATGAGTGGAATTTTTAATTAATCTCTTTCTTTTCAAATTGAATATTTTACATACTTATTAATATTAAATTTTTGTATTCAAAATAACATAATCGTTAGTAAGATAATTAAATTTTGAACTAGATAAATTTTAATGGTTATTGACATGATTTTTTTTTTTT
>JBBMEG010000027.1:342870-364069 GCA_037832605.1 Cyclanthera cordifolia
TGAGTTGAAAATATTACTAATTAACATTTATTTTCATAAATAAACAAATAATAATTTCCACTTAAATTGAAATCATTCTTTGCTAAGAAAATCATTAAATTAAATATTTTTTATATTAATAATTTTGACTATAAATAATATTTTAAATAAAAATTTAAAGGTGAAAGAACAATTTCATACATCATTATATATTTGTTAAGAAAGATATTTTTAATTTTATGTTTGTATTAAATTGTATAAATTCGTTTCTCGTAAAGTAGATTATATAATAAAATGTAAAATTTAGATATAAAAATAAAAATAAAAATAATTAAGTGAAAAATAAACGCAAAGGAAAAAACATATAAAGGTCTATGTAAGGGATTCTGTTGAATAGGAGCAAAAAGAAAAATTGAAAATGGATAAAATCGAATTGAACCAAAGAAACAGTTTGATTTTCTTTTTTACTATTAGATTATTCGATTTGATATTTTAGAAAATCGAAATATATCGATTCGGTTTCGATTTTTGATGAAAAATCTAATAAAATATCGAACCGAACATATCAATAATAACAAAGAAAAATATGTTGGTATTTAAATTTGATTTAACAATCAATTTAAATGTGAAATATGATTGAAAAGCCGGTAAATATTGTAATAGTTATGAAAGTATTTTTTTTTTCTATAAGTAAAATGAAAGTTATTAGAATAAAATTAAAAATCAAATTCAAAACGAGACAAAAATTTTAGGTATAGAAAATTGAAATATATCGGTTTGGTCAGTTAGTGGCGCGTTGGTTTCATCGTTGGTTTCCTTTATTAGACATAGTTCGGACCTCATTTTTGAAAAGTATAGAATATTGGTTTTCTTGGAGCAAAGTATTATCCCTAAAAAAAAAAAAGAAATACTTGCCTACATTTGAGCAAGTAGGCAAGCTGAGGGATGGAGCAGGTCGAAGGATTCGACACTAAAAGTATGCTCTCCAAAGATCACGTTAAAGACTTATCTATCACATTAATTTGTAGTCTTCATTTATTTAAACCTAACGAGGAGCGTGCTTAGTCCGAATATTGTATGAATATCTCTCACCAAAAAAAAAAAAAACCCTAGCCGTTACAAAAGTGTCATATTTTGTGACGCATTTCTTATAACATAAAAAAATAAAAAAGCAATAATATGCTTGTGTGTAGGCTAGTATATCTCAAAAAAAAAAAAAAATACCAATAAAAAAAATGGGCGCGATACGAATAAGCCAGTTGGCCCAGTTGCAGGTAAGTTCCATAATTTAAAACAAGTTATCCACACTTTTTTTTTTCTCTCTCTCTCTCTCTCTGTTTTTGAGTTTCAGTTTCAGGGGAGGATCAGAGCCAGCGAAATGGAAACTGGCTACAAAGAAGAAGAATCCTGCAATGGAGCTTCATCAACTCAGGTTCTTCCTCTTTAATCTTCCATCAATTCCTTTTCCTTTCGATGCGCATTCTCCGTTCAGTCACCGGACTAGACTTCTCCTCTCTTACGTTCTGCAGGTTGATCCGGCCAAGCCGCCGCCCTTGTCCTGGCAACGCAAGCTCGATTTCACCGGGAAAACACCGGAGTCCTTCTCTTTCACTCTCAGCGATATGTGGCATCTGGTAATTTTAATTAACTCCTGAACTGGACCGCCATGAAATCGATTCCATCTTCTGAAGTTTCTCTGATTTCGATCGTTTTTTTTTTCACTTTGATTTTCTAGGGCGCGTTAGGATACCGATTATGGCGTCACGGCAAGGAGGAAGCTGCGAAAGGAAGAGTAATGAGAAGAGAACTGCTAATTTCTTCCTATCAATTCTGCTTTTTCTGTTTGTTTTGTTCTTCATTCATCATTCGTTTCTGGTTGTTTTTTCTGTTTTCGTTTCGTTTTCTCACGCTACCGTATCTTCTTTTTCTCTCTCCTCAGATTCCGCTTTGTGATCTCTTTTCCTCTAAGCCAATCACGAGTTACCACGGCGTTTCGTTAGGTGGCATAGGGTAGGTGTACTCCTCCGCCGTCAACACCGCCGCACGCGGTTGCCGTGGCCGGCTAATCATTAGTTTTTCTAACCTTTGAATTGGCGAGCTTCAATTTTAGTGCAGGAAGTATCGGGCGGAGTTACCGAGGAGAGTTTCAACGATTTCAAATGTTCTACGGACCGAGCGAAGATGTGCCAGTTTTAGCTAATCAATTCTCTGTTAGTCAATCTCCTCTTTGTGATAATTCCGTTTCTTAATCTTTTTTTGAATTCATTGAATTGTTTGATTGATGTCAACGCTCTTGCGTTTTAGGCATTTGTTTCACGCCCTAATGGAAACAAATTCTCTACCGTTCTATGTTCTGCCAAACCACAACAGTCCAAGTAAGCTAATGACAACTATTCACTCACCTAACATTTTGAATCAAATTAATACTCTCGTCTATACATGTAAATGACTATTGAAATTTTATTCAAAGACTAATTCTGACAAGGCAGCATAAAGTTTGTAGCTAATTAGGTATGGTTCTGTGTCTTGAAATGAATCTTGCAATATTGTTTCCTTTCTCTTGGTTTATATTTTGAGGCTTTTACCAGAGATGGAAATAACGATGGAATAGAATCATGGGATTGGAAATTGAATGGAGAAAAATGTACCTACCACGCTTTGTTTCCCAGAGCTTGGACAATCTATGATGGTATATTATTACTCATAATCCCATAGGGTATGTTTGGCTACGGTGGGAAGGAAAAAGAAAAGATTAAATTAGTGATCGATACAATACAAGTTAGTGGACAATAACAAGAGATCTCTTCATTCCCTTCCTAACCCACTACACCAGACATACCCTTGAATCCTACTTCTACATCATTTCTTCTTCTTCTACATGTGTTTTTTTGTTGTTGAACTAGGTGAACCGGACCCAGATCTTAAGATTGTATGTCGTCAAATTTCGCCAATTATTCCTCACAATTACAAGGAGAGCAGTTTCCCAGTCTCAGTGTTTACCTTCAATGTATGGCCATTGAAATTATGAAACTTGTCTCATCAAATTTGGAAAAAATTATTCAATAATTTAGCTACAATGTGGCTGCCTTTTATAATTATGTTGAACTTAAATTTGGGGGATATTTTTAAAATGGGGGTTTGGTTGTGTTGCTTTATCTGGCAGCTATCTAATGAAGGTCAAACTTCTGCCGAAGTTACTTTGTTGTTTACTTGGGCTGTAAGTACTTTTCAAATCCATATGCAATTTTTTGATGGTTTCATTTTCTTAGCGATAATGCATTTTCTTGCTGAACTTTGGAGCTCTGATTATTACCTTTTCAGAACTCAGTGGGTGGAAACTCTGGATTTACAGGCCAACACTTCAACTCAAAAATAGGGTAAGGAGATTTAACGCTTTGATTTTCTCTTATTGACTATACGGATCAGATTCTCTATTCTTAGTTTGAAACATATAGTGAAGTTTGTTATGGAATTTTTTTTCTTTGCATTAATTTAACATTTTCGAGTTGTTATGGAGTTTATCCTCTCTAAAGTGTGCAACTTGTGAACAGGGTAGAAAATGGAGCTCAAGGAGTCCTTTTACACCACAAGTTAGTAATTTTTTTTCTCTAGTTTAATTTATTCCCTTTTTTTAATATTTAAAAATAAGTTTATTCGTTCTCAATTTCTTTATTTTTCAATATATCTTAGTTGAATAAATAATAAAAATAGCTCAATTATAGAAAGAGTAAACTTAGCAACTTCCTATTCTTGTTAAAGATAAAAAGCAGCTTCTTCTTCAGAAAAAAATAGCAACTTTGTATGTCCTAGGACAATTTGATGGTAATAATGGGCGATAGAGGCAAAGTAAAATTAGTCAAATCATTATTTATATATTTTCAATACATCACATTGTTATCTTTATGTGTTAGAAATTGTGTGCAAAGTACTTAGGAAGTTTGTAAATTTTATTCTTACACAAATAAGATGAGCGGAAAGTTTATTTTCTATCTCCTAATACACCTAACATGAGATATTTGGATTGAGATTTTAAGAGTATCTAGAATTAATATTTAGAAAGATGATTTATTTTGAGTATTTAAAAATAATGACTGCAATCAAAAGTTGTTTAAATGTAGTTTTTAAGTGTATTTTAAATCAGCATTTAAAATGAGTATTTATTTGAGTATTTAAAATTAAAAGTAATTATTGCAACTAAAAGCTTGTTTGGATGTAGTTTTTTAGACTATTTAGAATGAAAATTTATTTTGAATATTTAGAGATAACGATTACCCTCAAAAACTTGTTTGAATGTAGTTTTTTAAAATATTTAAAATTAGTATTTAAAACACAAATTTATTTTGAATTAATTTTTTAAAAAATATTTACTAAATACTAATTATAAATAATAGTTGAAAATCTCAGGACAACATCCCATACAAGTAAAATATTTTATTTTTTTGTTTAGCTTTAGGTAAAATAAAATACGGTTTGATTAAAATAGTTGAATGATATTAACAGACATAAAAAGAATAATAAATATTATATTTATTCTTTAAAATAAACGAAATATTGTAATTTGGTCCAACAGAACCGCAAATGGGCGTCCAGCAGTCACATATGCCATTGCAGCAGAGGCAACCGATGATGTTGATGTCTCAATCTGCCCTTGCTTTGTAATATCTGGTGGTTCCGAGGGTATTTCAGCAAAAGATATGTGGCAAGAAATAAAAAACGTGAGTAGATCTTTAGCCGCTTTTCTGACTCTTTTTTTTTTTTTTTCAACTACAACGGCAGAGATATTTAAACCAATTTCTCATGCCAATTTTAATACTTTAAAATTATTGGTAGAACGTTACATTGTAGAACGTTACATTATCATTCTTAATCAAATCTATTTATTATATTAATTACTTTCAATTTTTTTATATAAAAAAACAATCTTCATCACATCACATTAACTTTTATCCTTCTCAATCCTCCACCTTAAACATATCATTCTTATTAACGTTTTTTTCTTTTCCCTTCCCTTCTGGACGTAGCCAAACGTGCGGTTAGTGAATGAGTACTTTATAAGTAATGCCTCTTTCCAAAAGAATATCTTGCTTTCTATGGCAAAAGTTCACTAAAAAGGGTGCTTGAAGAAACATTTTTCTTTAAAGTTCACCTCTTTAATTTGTCGTAACAAAAGCTCCCGTTTTTTAATTAAATAAAAAACCCAATCATAACTTTTGTTAAGTACAAATTTTCGAAATTAAACTCGTGACATGATGATGAACTGAATTAGCACAAAAAAATAATAAAAAAAATGAAGGCAACACTCCATCGACCCTTTCAATAAATCAATCATAATTATTGAAAATATTATAAGAAAAAACATGTATAAACGTCTATAGAACAAAACATTATCTCTTTCATTTTTAAAATAATAAAATTTGTATGAAAGCTAAAATAAATATATATATATACACACACACACCTGCTGTGTATTTCTTATTTGACTTAGAAAACTAAAAACTATTATTTCTTATTGCTTTAAAGCATCTCATGTCTATCAATGATTTCCATCCAATCATCGATTTTTTTTTTTATTTTAAAAAAACAAAGTTTTGTCTCAATTAGCTGGACTTCACTAAAAACGACAAAACTATTTAATATTATAAAGAATAATTTAGATAATCAAACAAAATAATTATAAATACGATCAATTTAAAAAAAAAAAAATAAATGTGGTTATTTTCGTATTTACTTATTTATGATTATAGATATAAATATTTAAAATTCGACTAAATTTATAATTATTGTGTGAAAATTGCATATTCGCCACAATTTTATAAGAATTATCAAGTTTGATATGAAATATTATTTTCCCAGCATGGGTCGTTTGGCAAGCTTGGGAGCGTAGGGGCATATGAGGAATCAAAGCCAGGATCTAGCATTGGAGCAGCCATAGCAGCCACTGTGACCGTTCCTTCTGCATCTGACCGTTCGGTCACTTTCTCATTGGCATGGGACTGCCCGGAAGTGAACTTCCACCGAAAGACATACCAAAGGTCAGCTCCAAATCAAAGCATTTACGGAATCGTTTGGATGAGGATTTATTTTAATAATAATAATAATAATAATATTGTTGTTATGTCAATTTATTGTAGGCGATATACTAAATTTTATGGAACTCTCGGAGATGCAGCTAAAATTATAGCACATGATGCTATCTTACGTAAGTCTTTGAATCATAATTCTAAAATATAATTTGGAAAAAAACCTATTTAAATTCTGAGAGGTACTTAAAAAAAAAGTGATTAAACTCAAATATTTGCAATGCATAATAGTACTAAAAAGATCTAAAAAAGAAAAAGAAAATTTTAAAATATTCGTCAAACCCTAAGAAGTGTTTGTTATATGGTTTTAAAAAGAGGAATTGATTTATACTTACTTTTTTTTTTCTTTTATTTATTCAAATATATTTTACAATTTTTTTAATTTAAAAATATTCATAAATGCCACGTCATATAAAAAACAACAACATTTTTCATAACTCCTTCATAAACACCCTACTAAAACCTTCAAACAAACAAACATTAATAACACATATTTTTAAACATTTTACTAAAACCTTCAAACAAACGATCTATTATTAAACATTCAAAATAACCCGTTCGTAAAAACTCAAACAATTTGCCAACATTATTCCCTAACTATTTACTAATATAAATAAATTATATACAATGTTGGTAATAATTGAGAAAAACAATGGTATATGATATTTAAATTTGAAAACAGAACAAGGAAAGTGGGAGAGGGAGATAGAAGCATGGCAAAGGCCAATTATTGAAGACAAAAGGCTTCCTGAATGGTGAGTGATAGAGATTCAAACAACACTTATTTGTGTAGATTTGGTTATGACATATTCATAAATAATAATTGGATTTTTGGTTAGGTACCCTGTCACTCTCTTCAATGAGCTATATTTTCTAAATTCTGGTGGAACAATCTGGACCGGTAATCTCTCTGCAAATACTTGAAAAATATTCAAACTCTCACCTTTCTCTCTCTTGGTATAACCACTGCCACTTAAAACAAAAGTAACCTTTTTTTCCTACCCTTCTTCTTCTTTTCTTTCTATTGATAAGTGTAAGATTTTTAAATGTTTGAGATAAAAGAGAATTAAAATGATTAAGGAGAGAATACAAAATTAGGAGAAATTAGAAAGAAGAATTATTATTTAAGCTTCAAGCTAATGAATTTATATTTGGAAAAACTAAATGGTGAGTAAAGTAAAAAAATAAGTATGAAAAAAAATAGTTAGGAAACAATAGATTTGATAGGTGATATTTCACATTAGTGTGTTTGTGTTTTATAGTGTGGAGTAGAGAAAGAGTCTAGTAACTAATAGTAATTTGGAGTAATTAACTTGTTGACGTGAAATATCTGGAAGGATGATAAACTTGGTTAGTGGCTTGAGTTATAAAGGTTTGAGAGCTATTTATGACATTAATTTGTTGGATAGGCGTGATCAGCCAGACTATAGTGTGACTATTTATTCTAAAAAAAAAACTTAAGATTATGTTTATTATAGACTTTTGAGTAGTGACCACTTCTTAGCGGCGTTCATACATTCTCCAAAAATTGACGAATCAACTGAATTAAGGGTTTGTCAGTATCGGCTAAAAAAAGTTTTAATCCATTTTTTGGGTACGTAATGAATCGATTTCAATTTTCACCGAAAACAACCCCAATTAACTAATGAACACTCCTACCACTCCTCATCTACCACAAACAAACTTAGCCTATATAACATCCATATTTATGAATAGTCTATTAATCAAAAGAGTATCGAAAGGGTTAGTATCGAGCTGGTTTAATTGTTCGATAGTAATTTAGTTAAACATCTACGTCACTATTTGATCTTAAAAATTGGTATTTGACCCTCATTTATTCGAGAGCAGCCCCTAACTCCAACTCTACTAAAAAAAAAATAATCAAAAGGTTTCCACAAAAATTAAAAATCAATTTCTTAAATTATTTTTAAAATTGTAATCGAAATCAAGTCTCTTTCAGACGGCTTATCTCCGCTGCAAAACCTATCGACCTTAAGCCAACAAAAATACTTCCTGGGAAGGTCAAAACCAGAGCCCAATGAAACACAAAACGACAACCACAGCAAGGACGTCGCCGTCGACATTCTCGACAGAATGTCACAGATCTTCGATCAAGCCCACGGCGGAAGCGCTGCCGGATTCTCAAACGCCGCCATCGGAACCAGATTACTTCTCCCGGGAGAAGAAAACGTCGGCCAAATACTCCTGGTCGAAGGAAGCGAATACCTAATGTGGAATACCTACGACGTCCATTTCTACTCCTCCTTCGCCCTAATCATGCTTTTCCCCAAACTCGAGCTCGGTATTCAGAGAGATTTCGCCGCAGCCGTTCTGATGCACGATCCAACAAAATCCAAGATCCTCAGCGACGGAAATCGAGTCCCTCGCAAAGTAATCGGCGCCGTTCCTCACGACATTGGATTCAACGATCCCTGGTACGAAGTCAATGCTTACAATCTCATAAACGTCACGAGATGGAAGGATCTAGGTTCGAAATTTGTTCTTCAGATCTACAGAGATGTGGTTGCCACCGGCGACAGAAGCTTCGCCAGATCTGTTTGGCCGTCGGTGTACGTGGCGGTGGCGTTTATGGAGCAGTTCGATAAGGATAAAGATGGCATGGTTGAGAATGAGGGGTTTCCTGATCAGACTTACGATATGTGGTCTGTGAATGGTGTGAGTGCGTACTGCGGTGGGCTGTGGGTGGCGGCGGTGCAGGCGGCGTCGGCGTTGGCTTATGAGGTTGATGATGAAGCTGCTGCTCTTTACTTCTGGGTTAAGTATGAGAAGGCGAGAGGTGTTTATGATACTCTGTGGAATGGTTCTTACTTCAACTATGATAATAGTGGGGGTCCAACTAGTTCTTCCATTCAAGCTGATCAACTGGCTGGACAATGGTGAGTTTATTATAAGCTTTCATTATTATTATTATTATTATTATTATTTAATAATTTGCATGTCAAAGAATATGAACAGATTAAAGTCCCCATGGGTTAGCCTCATCGGTAGAGGGTCTTAGGTATGAAATATAGTCAAATATATAACAAATGGTTAAGTGGTCGACTCGGACTTCCGGATCACCAATCAAATTTCTAGCCTATACCCAATGGTTTTGGATAGAAAAGTAGGGGTGAAAGGAAAAATAAAAAATCATCAGAACCGAATCGAAGTGTATCGGTTCGGGTTTTTAGAACATTGAATCTTTCGATTTGATATTTTAGACAACTAAAATATATCGGTTTGGTTTTGGTTCTTGAGGAAAGAAAAAATAAAAAAATCGAATCAAATATATAACTAATAAGAAAAAAATATTGGTATTTAAATTTGATGACAGAATCAATTTAAATGTGAAATATGAAGTAAAAGTATGGTAAATATTTAGATACTTATGAAAAATATTGTTTATTTGTTAGTAAAATGAGAGTATTTAGAATAATATTTAAAATTAAGAATGAAACAAAACATTTGAAAAATAAACCAAAATTTTTAATGAAATCCAAATTGAAAATTGAACAAAAACCAAACCGAACCAAATAAAAATCGAACCAATGAATTTGTTCTTTATTGGACATCGGTTAGGACCTAATTATTTAAAAACTTAGTTCGTTATTGGTTTGGCACAAAACCGACCGCCGGTATAGGTATGGTAGAGCATGTGGGCTTAGTCCCATAGCAGAGGAAGAGAAGATAAGGAGTGCGCTTGAGAAGATATACGATTTCAATGTGATGAAGGTGAAGGGAGGGAGTCGTGGGGCAGTGAATGGGATGCTGCCAAGTGGAAGGGTTGACACGTCAGCGTTGCAGCCTAAGGAGATTTGGGCTGGTGTTACTTACGCTCTTGCTGCCTCCATGATTCAAGAAGGAATGCTTCAAACCGGCTTCCAGACCGCAATGGGTGTTTATCAAGCCGCTTGGTCTCAACATGGCCTCGGGTGCGGTTCTTTCTTTCTTATATTCTTCCAATTTTATTCAACCCTAATTTATCATAATAATCATTTCAACCCTTTTTTTTTTTTTTTTTTAGGTTAAAATATCATTTTTGATCCCTAAATTTGAAGTTTTGTTTGGTTTTGGTCACTAGACTTTTAAAAGTTTAATTTTAATCCCTGAACTTTCAAGTTTGTTTTATTTTGATCCTTAGACTTTTAAATAAATTTGGAGTTAAAGGTTAATAGAGATTTGCTTAATAATGTAAAGAATTTTAGGTTAAAATATCATTTTGGTTCTTAGTCTTTCACATTTGTTTTATTTTGGTTCCTAAACTTTCTAGATTTTTAAGTTTGTTTCATTTGTCTCTGATCTTTCAAATGTGTTTCATTTTGATATTTAAACTTCCAAAAGTTAAATTTAGTCTTTTTTTTTGTTAATTTTTCTTATAAAATATATCGTGAAGCTTTCCATCCCCGAGTAGTGATGAATTGAAATAAAGAAAAAGTAAAAGTGGTGCATGATCCTACAGGTATTCATTTCAGACCCCAGAAGCATGGGACATTGATGACAAATATAGATCTTTGGGGTACATGAGGCCAATGGCAATTTGGGCAATGCAGTGGGCACTTTCAAAACCTGCCCTTTTGAAGAAGCACAAAATCCCAACAAAATCTGTTTCTGAAATTGAAGAATCATCTTCATATGCCACACAACATGCTGCTTTCCTCAAAGTTGCATCTCTCTTGAAGTTGCCTTCCAAGGAAGAAGCTTCTTCACACAGAAGTCTTCTCCAGGTTGCTTATGATTTCATATGTAGAAGAAGGTCGCCTTAATTCATCTATTCTCAAATCACTATCTTATTTTTATGGAAATAATTAAGTAATTGTCTTTTAATGTAAGAATAAGTAATATATTATAATACCCATCTTCTTCTTTTTTTTATTCTATTTTACTTTTTTGGCATTATCTATGGAAGTTTTGCTCTCCAGTCTTTATAATATTGTTTTGATGTTCTCAACGTTTTCTTTAAGGAACTTCTTCAAGCTTAATTGATTATGGCATTAAACATTTGTTTTGAAGGTTAAATATTTGAACCTCACTTGTTATTACATGAAATAATAATAATGGTTTAGTTTAATATTATGCATTAAACATCAATAAACTTTATAATCTGATAATAAAAAGGTTATTATCATATTTTTCATTTTACATATTTATCCATAATAGATAGATAGTCATGGTGTTCTACATATATACATGAGTTGGAGTTGGATTCAAGAGATTTTTATCGATCGAATCCAAAATTTGGTTAATTTACTTACCCATCCAACACTGAGCAATTCTTATATTTTTGGAATATGTTTATGAATTTTCAATTTCTAAAAAAATCATATTTGATTAATAATTCATTTCATTCTATATTATGATATGCATAGAAATCTGAATAGTAACAGAGCAAAAAATGTACACTTCATTCAATTCAATCAATGAATTGTTTTTTTTTTAAAATGCAATAGATGAAATATATTAGAAAAATGAAATAATTAAAAATATAGTAAAAGTTCGCTATATATATATAGCAATTTTCTTCAAAGTACCAACGCAATTTTCTAAAGTTACAAGTAAATAATATATTTTTCCATGTTAATAAATAAAATTGAATTAATTCTGACTAATCTAAATTACTTTTTAAGTCAACCCAAGAATCAACACTATTTAAGAAAGCCCGACTCAATGCAAACAAGTTGTGAAGTTATTTGATATGGTATCCTAGATGGTCCATTGTTTAGCAAATCAACATTTAATCTTTGATAAGTAATGATGATGTCTTTGTCAAAAGTACAAATCAAATGGTAAGTTGAAAGCATGTTAAATTTATAGGACCAAAAATTAATCAGACATGGAATCTTTGATAAGTAATGATGATGTCTTTGTAGTAAAGAGTCCCCAACCAAAAGAACAATATCATTCCAAGTTCTTTTGTATCAGAACTTTTACTTTGAGGCACTATCTTACGTCAGCTATTTCATTATATATTATGTATTTCTATTTCCTTAAGAATAAAAGTCGCAATGCTCTTTTAATTCAAAAAAAAGGGTTAAAACCACATTCCTTTTAAATTGAAAGAAAAAAAAGTGTAATACATTGAACTCACAAGTTTGTTGGAAGCAGGAGCTATTGATAAAGATATCCATTCCTGTTTCTTTGTTTCAAATCCCTGCCAGAATTTAAGAAGTAAAATCATTAGCATTCTAATTAATCCGTAATGTATAAAAACCGAATGCTTTTAGTAACTAGGTCCATATGATGTCTCCATGCAAAATACAAACAGGCAATGTTCCCTACTCTTCTTACAACAATACACAACAAATGATCCCGAACCTAATTTATCAAAATTTTCAACGACTGGCTCCATAAACTTGGGTAGAATCATACTGCTGATACCCCGGCTGTGGCTGTGGTTGTGGGGATGCAGTTTTTGCGTAACCTACAGGAGCATTTGAAGGTACGGTTCCGTACCCACCTGGTTGAGCAATAGACTGGTCATAGGTTGGCTGAGTTGCGGTCTGTTGGGCATAACCAGGCTGGCCGCTGGCCGGTGCAGTATAAGCTGCTGCAGCTGCAGTTGCTTGAGCACTGTACGCAGCTGGATCTTGAGGTGCTTGGTATGGAGCATATCCAGCAGTATTTGCAGCAGCCTGCTCCGGATAACCCTGTTGGGCGGTCTGATACTGCCCGTAAGCTGCAGCAGGAGCAACTTGTTGGCCATAAGCTGATGGTTGTTGTGCACCAGGTTGCACGTAACCTGCCTGGCCACCCTGCTGAGGGTAACTGGCAGCAGCGGGTGCCAGATTATATCCATCTGCACTTGCTGCAGTGCCATAGGGAGGATACTGCTGAGTAGAGCCACCAGTTGGGTATTGATACTGTTGAGGCTGCATATTTTGAGCATATGAAGCTGGGGCAGACCCACCTTGATAAGGCTCTCCAGGCTGACCAACCCTAGGCGCGCTATAAGACTGGGGAGGTGGTCCTTGTGTCGGGACACCATATGATGGAGGCTTATCATACTGTTGTTGTTGCTGTTGTTGTCCAGGGTAACCCTGCTGAGCACCGGTCTGAGGGTAATGTTGCTGAGCACTCCCATGTCCACCGTATGGATTCTGCAACGGAGCATGACCGTAGCTCTGATGAGGAGCTGCCTGCGAATAGGTAGCAGCATGCCCATAACCTTGATTTTGCTGCTGGCTATAGTTGTAACTGGACTGAGTTTGTGGTGGACCATGAGCTGGGGCAGGAGAAGGGCCAGAAGCATCTGAATAATGGCTTCTTCCACTGTAGTAGTCGTAACCACCTGAACTTGGTGGTGGCCCCTGCATACTGGGGGGTGGCCTTTGCTCCCAACCTGAGCTATAACTGCTTCGAGGGCCTCCCATTTGTTGAGGATAGTTTCCATATGCAGGATGCTGATACTGGGTATTATTATGAGATGGATAAGGTCCTCTCTGTGGATAATCATATGCAGCTGGATGTGAAGGACGAGGACCCCGTTGACCCCATTGAGTTGAGCCACCAGATCCACGGGGGCGGTAAGCCTGTTGGTTAAAACCAGTGGAGTGGTGTGAAGGCCTCACATTCTATTTCAAGGACAACAACAAAAGATTGAGTAAGTGAACAGTGGAAAAAATTAATTCAAGATTCGATTAAACAAGAAAATACAAGATAAATCACATCAATGTAAACAAACCATTGCATACAAGGGGAACATGAATACAACAGCATCCTAAAAACATTTGAATCTTTCACAACAGGAAAGTAATGTTGCTAAAGGCACACATAAAGATTAGAACAGGAAGCACCCAGGTGCAAGTACATGGCTTCTAAAGTGCGAAGAAAAGAATCGTTAATTACAGCTGCCCATATGATTCGGAAGATATTATAAGTAGACAGATTACAACTAACAAAACAGGACCTCCAATCTGCGTGACATTAACGAACTTAAAAAGATTTTAAAAAAATGAAATGAATACCGCAGAATGAGTCTAGAGATGACAAAATCATGCATCCAAGAGAGATTAATATTCAAACTCAGGCATCTCAAATAAGCATTGTTCTCTCCATCAAATAGATGAAAGATACATCAGCATCAACTTCACAACTAAATCTTAACTCTTTCATTCTGAAGTAGTAACCAAAATATGCGAGCATTTCACCGTCACATCAGATGGTAAAAAAATAAAAATATCAACATATAATTACATTGACATTAATTGTTATTATGTGTTGTAATAGAGCAGTTAGTGTGGCATACACCAAACCTCCAGCATGCCTATGTTGTCTGTCACTGGTATTAGCTTCAAATACTATTGGTCCATGCAAATGAAAGCATCGCTACTTCAACCAGGCATTACTTTCTTCCAACACAATCTTAAGCATAGAACATGGGTCCACTAATGAGCACTAAGGTGTTAATGCAATACATACTTGCTCAATTATTTTTAGTTTGAAATCTTGAAGCAGTCTTACCAACTATTAACATCCGCAAATCGCGAGACTTAATGCCTGATACCTCTCTTCGGTGGATGGGAGTGAATAGTAGTTGGCCATTGCTACACCAAGAAAGCAATGTCGACCCCCCATGGAAAAGGCAATTTTGTAATCTGCAGTTTTAAAGCCAACCAATTCGAGTTTGACACCTTTATGATAGATAAATTATGGCAACCGGCATCTTGGATTTCACTATATGAACTTTCCTAGAACATTCATGAGATCTTTGCATATAGACCATTCATTGATTTCAAAAGCTATTAGGATCACCCGTCAAATGATTTCCCCAAACCCTTAAAGAAAATTATGCCAAACAAAATCTGCGTATTGTTTTCCATAGAGTGATTGTTAAACTCGGTCATATGTATATACTCAACCAGCATGATTGAAAAGATTCTAGCAGTAGCAATGATCCATCAATGACATCAAGTGAATAATAACATATAACACTTTCCACAAATAGCATTATAACACATAGCATATAGATGTTAATACTTGCCTCTCTGACACTTGGCTTTACCTCTTGTATAATTTAACATTGATACTACAAACCTTAATCTCTAATCTCAGACAAGACTTATAAAAGCAAGAATAAGTACCAATAATAGCAAAACCACTGTACATATCAAAAAATGCAGAATGAAAACATATGCACATCATCCATCAGCATGATTTAATTTACATTAGTCTAAAGAAGTATGAATTTTTGCACCAACATGAATGAGCCATTTAGATAAGAACATCATCGTGAACACTGGCCTAACGTATGGAGCAGAAAGTAGATACTAATAAAAAAAAAAAGGTAGATGCTATATTCAAATCCAAAAAATAAAAATAAAAATAAGCACGGGCTATAGCAGACTGTAGGGACATGGACATGTCAAAAGCATTTATGATACCAAACATCAACGCTATTACTTGAAGTAGAGAATTGGGGAAATGAGAGCCAAAATACTTCAGAAGAAAAGTTGACATGTCAAAAGCACACCTGATTCATGACTTCCTTTATCATATCTGTAGCAATTTCAATCTGCTTCTTATCACCAGTTATTCTAATAGTTCTTTCCTTAGATTCATCTCCTTCAGGTAGATTTTGAGGTATCAACTACATGGAAATAAAATATGTCATACATGATGGTCATAATAAACCATAAAAATCAATTAACATGTACCATAAAGATAGACTTGCAGCATATCAATTACCTGTATACGAGCACAAGATCTGGTCTGTAGACTTTTAATAGTCTCCCCACCTCTTCCTATAATTATGCCAACCTGTGTAAAGAAAATTCAGGTAAGCTATTGACAGAACCAGTTGGAATGCTATCCGCATAAATATGGATTCCAACCTTCTCATTTGGAACTTGTATCTGAATCTGTTCGGTGGTTCCTGTAGAATGTGATGAAGTAAGGCCTCTAGCTATAAGGGATGGAGATCCACCTGCATCAGCCTATGAGAAAAAAAAAATTAAACAAGAATTCCATATCAGAAAAAAAAAAAATCCAACAGATGCTTAACAATGATTAGATAAAAAATAATACTGAGTTAAATGAAAGGAAAAACAAAGGGGAGAACCGGAAAAAATGCAGGGACAATGGCAGAAAATTTAAAACTAATAATATTTGAACTCAATACCTCAGCAATCACAGCTTTAATTAATTCCTCTGCTTTCTTTATATTTTCAGAAGTTCCAACTATTTCTACAGGTCGACTTAAACGATTGGGATCACTATCTAAATCCCTCATTATTTGAATCTTTGCACCAGAATTGTACTGCAAGTATCGAATGGTATCACCAGCCTTGCCAATAAGAACACCTACCTGCAGTAAACAAGCTAACACTTTGTTCATATCCATTTCTCAGGGCAACTGTGGTTGTATCAGGTATTACACAATCAGGCTGTGTATTCCTGGGATCAAAATTAAATGTCACAGGTAACCACCTTACTATTAGGAACTTCCATTCTGTATGTTGTTGTTACGGCCACTGATGAAGGTTGGTCTTGCTCAGGGTTAGAAACGTGCACCTGCAGAGGCAGTGCACCATCCACTTCCAGAGATTGATTTTCCTCCTTGGAGAGTTCTTGAATTTTGTCATCTTGAGAGATTTCAGCAGAAGAATCCTGAGCATTACCTGCTTCATGAGGATCTTCTAGGGGTTGTTTGATTTCTTCTACTTTAGGAACCTCCTCTAATGAAACAGGTTGTACTGTGTCCTCTTCAGATAGTAGTTTCTCATCTTTCTTAGCAGGTTCTTCAAGCTCCTCCAATGCAGGTTGTACCATTTCCTCCTCAGGCAATTCTTTATCATCTTCTTCTTCCAGCTCCTCCAATGAAACAGGCTGTACCGAGTCCTCTTCAGATGGTTGTTTATCATCTTCCTTAGCAGGTTCTTCTAACTTATTTTCTTGATGCCCATTCTCAATAGCTGGAGATGAAAGTGAAAAAACTAAGATATTGAGTTCTACAGCAAGAATAAATAATCATATAATACTTACATGAAACTCCGTTTGAATATTAATGGTAAAATAGTAAATTAACAGAAGCATGATAAAGGATAGAATTCTCATTAAGAAGTTCGTCTAACCGGCCAACAAAAATTCAAAGGAGGCGTTTGGATGAGAAATTGTACAAGGGTTTATTTTGAATGATTAGAAACGAAGATTTATTAAAGGTGGATTTGAAAGAGAGTTGGTAAGAAAAGCTTGTTTGAATAGTGATTATAAAAGCTCATTTGATAATAGCTAAATAACACCTTGAAACAAACATCTCCGAAAGAAGTCCACCTCGCCAATGAACCTTTAAAATTATAATCCAGTGTCCAAAACTCAAATTATATACCAGCATAATCAACCAGAAATAACTTGCGCATTCCAGTTGATAGATGCAGCAGCAGTGGCTAATTCAAGAAGGGATGTGAAGTAGAGTCTTATATAGTTCAAAATCTTTGAAGAATAATGTTCGATGTTCTTGAAGAAATCACGAAAATCGAAAATGTTAGAAACAACCAAGAAAAACCACAGATAAACACTCGATACTGCCATGAATTTTAAGAACCCAAAAATCCTAAATCACACGGAAAGCTGCAAAATAAAAATAAGAAAGAAGAGTACCATTCTCCACGGGGTTCCCGTCGAACCGAGGTCGCTTGGCTTCAGATTCGTCAGAAGCACCAGTCTCATTTGCGTCGTCAGCTGCACCAGATTCCTGATTGGCGTCGCACTGGTTCTCCTCGGGGGCTTCAGTTGCTTCATTGTCTAAATCTGCAAGCTTGCGTTTGTGATCCAATGGCTCGGGGCTCGCAGCTCCAGAAGCTACTTCGAGTTCCTCCGCCATGGTTATGACAAGATAAGCGTATGGACTTGGCTGGTAAGGTTGATCGATGCTAGGGTTCAGATGAGATGAGAATCTCAGAGAAAGAAACGATAGGACACGAAGATGTGTTATATAGGGGAAATGCCGATGCCAGAAATTTTCTCGATTTGCCCAAACGTATATGTTAGGGCTAGTTTGTTATTGGGCTCTGGCTACCCCAATGGGCCTTATTGGGCTTTATCGATAGATATATCGAGTAAAGGACGGAACCACAAAACTTATGGCTACTCGAACCATTAATCGAGTGGATGCTAATACATCAGCAATGTCAGCTGAGCTATGTTTGCTTCGGTATTAATTGAAAACTTACGCAATTTAAAAACTAATTATAAATATAATGACATTCAAATTTTTTTTAACAAAGGTAGTCAATGTGTTAAATGAGTAGTATCAGATGCTTTCTTATAATACATTATTGATGATTATATCTACAAATATTTTTCAAATTTAACTATATTTCAAATTATTTGATGAGAATAGTACATGTACTATAATTTTCCTATACTAATTGCATCGCCTTTTGGTTAAAGGATTACTCAACAAAGTTAAAGAAATTGAAAGTTAAGGTCCGGTTTGACATGTCTATTACATAAATTGTCATTGTCTCAATTATAAACTAAAGTTTAATTCTGCTCTCAATAATTTATAACTTATTCTATTTCATTATGTTTTTTTAACTTGAGTTGGCACTATATAGTCAAGTTTGAATATCTAGTTTCACATTAACTATTATGTGTTCATCTTAGTTGTGTTTATAATTTTGATCTCATGATAGTTGCCTACCAAAGATATGAATTAATTATCTACCTAGTTCTAGTACTTAATTATGAGTATAGAGAAATGCAAGCTTTAATTTAAGGTTTCACATTTCATAATTGAACTTCAACAAAGAGAAATGCAAGCATTGTGAATGAATTTGGATATCTGAATAATCCACAATTGGAAAAAGGTAAACTCATTTGATCTAATTTAATATAATTAGAAAATTAAGATTACAATTAAGAGATTAATTATATTGATCATTATAAATATTGTATCAGCAGCATGAAATTTGTTAATTAAATCGTAGGTCTGAGACGAACAATAACAATAATTCAACAATATCAATATATATCCAAAGACCAAGAGATAATGAATGAGTTCAAATTTCCTAAATTTATTGTAAACTAAAAAATATATACACACACGTACATACAGAGCATTTGCCAATTTTTCTTTCAAATTCAATTACAAACTTCGAAAAGGGTTCCAATCCCTTAAGATAAGATAATAGGACGGAAAGGGTAAATACAACATTGTAGGAGTCTTATGCTGCAACTACATTTGATCCTGAAGTGTTTCGATGAATAATTGTGGAGTGATTATTTTGAGTGATTAAAAATAATGAGTTATTTTGAGTGATTATAAAGAAGAAATGGTAGTAATAACTCGTCAGTATAAGGTGTTTAAAGAATGATTATAAAACCTCATTTTTAATAGCTCTATAAAACATCCAAACAAACAACCTCTAAATATACCAAAGTCATTACTCTGAAGTGTGAAAGCCATCTCTATAGATATAAAAAGAAAAATTCCGCACATATTAAAGGAAATAATGTGTGTACCTCTAATCCTGCATACACTGCTACAAATAAAGCATACCCTGCTGAACCGTATCCTGTTCATCAAAAGCATTATGAATTTAATAACTGAGATAAATCCTTCAGACGAATGGAGAGCTCCTCTACCATTAACAATGCACCCCTTTTTCTTTAAAAATGATGTTATATAAATAAATGGCCGCCGAATTAAAGACGATACAATTATCATTGGACGTGTGCCAAACGCTAATATATCATGAACAAGACCATTAATATATTTGGGGAACAATAATTAGAAAGGAGATAGCTGCAGATGCAGATAGATGATCAAGTTAACACTACAGATATCCAGTCTTACTGCACACAACTGATTATTCAATTCATTATGTTTATAAAAAGAGCCTAGCTTAACCAAGAGTCAACTCAGGGGTCAAAGGAATAAAGTATAGACCGAGATGTCTCAGAAATATGGGCAAAAATCCTACCGGGTCTTTGCTTGAAACTTTTATAGATCTATTAAAAATGAGCTTTTGTAATCACTCTTTAAAGATCTCATCCAAACGGATTATCGTTACAATTTCTTCTTCAAAACTGCTCCAAAGAACTCCTCGTTTCTAATCACTCAAAATAATCACTCTTACCATAATTCATCCAAAAACCTCAGTAGGACTAGTCTAAGTGCCAAGTGTGTGCATAATTTAGCTAAAATGGCATTTTCTTTTGATCATTGAGCTGTTTTCATTTTTATTAATTTTTTAAGTAACAATATGAAGTTCAATTTAACTCCAAGCAATCAGCAGAGCTAAGAAAATTATAAAGGGAAAACCTAGAAAACTGTTTTTTGTTGCATCAAAATCTAAAAGGAAAAAGGAAAAAATAAAAGAAGAACTAGAGGAACAGAACAGTAAATGATTGTCACACACAAGAATTTCCAAACAAAAATTCAAGAAAAATAACAACAATGATGTTCAATCCTTCACCAAGTAACAATCCACCAACGAATTCATTCATCAACAAAAAAAAAAAAAAAACCCATAAACCATAAGAAAATTACCATCAATAAACGTCGAAAACTGATTCAAAAACGCATTAATCGAATTCCTGTAACATATCCAGCAAATGCAAATCCACCAATAACCCCAACAAGCAACACGCCGGCCAAAAGAGTACCCTTAACAGCAGAATCGCCCTCCAAAATCGCGTCCGTGTTCCCTTCCACGGCGTCGGATTTAGAGCTAAAGAGCCAGTTGAAGCTCTGAGGGGCGACTGTGGGAGTCTTCTGAAGAGAGGGCTTCTTGGATTGCTTGAGAGAGAAGCAAGGCTTGAGGAAATGGAAGCGCTTCTTAGTTCTGAAACTGAAGAGGAGAGATGAGGAAAGAAGGGGAGAGAAATGGAGAGGAGAGAGACATGGCGGCTGCCTAAAAGTGAGAAGGCCGCGCATTATAGAGAAGAGAGAAGAATTCTGAGGAAGCTCTGTTTAGCTCATCAATGGAGCTCACTGGGATCAGAGGAAAAACAAGAAAGAAAGAACGCAGAATATTTTTTGAAACAATTTTGTTTTTGCTTTCTTTTATTATTATTTTTTTTTCTCTGCCGTCGGTTTATTTATTATTTGGGTGGAGATGAAAATGAAAAAAAAAAAAAAAAAAAAAAAAAAAAAAAAAAAAAAAAAAAAAAAAAAAAAAAAAAAAAAAAAAAAAAAAAAA
>JBBMEG010000027.1:406186-449525 GCA_037832605.1 Cyclanthera cordifolia
ATCTTAACCAACCTAAATATAATCCTATAATATCTAGATACAATTTTAACCAACCTAACAACCTAAATATAATCCTATAATTTATTCTAACACTTGTAAAAGCTATCAAATCTATAGGATGATAGTAGAAAGTTTGTGTTAAATCCTTAGGTAGAAGATAGTTTTTGGGATATTAATATTTTATGTATAAAGATATGGTAGTAATTAGTCAATATTATAGGAGACTTAGAAGGGTATGGAATGTATTTGGTTTAGTCTTGGGTAAAGATTTTGGGAGAGACTCAGCCCTCTCGAATGGCTATGGAGTTGTAACCTTCTATATTATCTTAATATATCGCTCTTTTGTGTTATTGTTTTCGGTGTTCTTTATCCCGTGTTTGTTAAGGCCATCGGTGTCTTAACAGATTGCTCGTTGGATAATCTAGGAAAATAGAAAAAAATTGGATGAAATGTTTTTTTAGCACACATCAGATTTTATATGTTGCCGTAAGCGTGTATACTGCATATTGAGAGAGAGAAAAAGTGGGATTTAGGGTGAGATTAAAGAGCCTTACACCCTAGCATTATGAGCCAATCAATTAGGTGAAGCATAAAGTAATCCTTTATTCATAGAGAAAGCCTAAGTAATGAATAAATCAAAACCTGAAGATGCCTTCAATACGCAATATTTTGTCTCCAGTTTCGAGCAAGCCACGAAGAGTGCTAATAATCGGCAGACCGGCTCCAACAGTAGCTTCATAAAAGTAATGAGTATAGGACTGTCGTTGAAGAGCTCTCAATTTCAGATACTGGATTGGACGGAAAACATATAACCAAAGAATTATCATTCACATGTTAAAAAACAATTTTTACAATGTAACATAAAACGAAAACATCTCTCAGTTCCTTGATCTATCATTTTTAAGACAAACATCGTTTTCTTTTTTCAAAAAAAAGGTTAAGGATAAGAATCCTAAACCTTAAACCCTGAACTTTTTTTTTAATAGAATGAGAAACAGATACATGAAATAAAGAGGTTAAACCTCAAGCGCATTGCAGCCGATTGTAGAAATGATCTCAAATTGGAGATAAAAAAGGATAATTCAAAAATATTCAAAGAATAAATGTGCTTGCACCAAAAATAAACTTTTGAAAGAATAAGTTCCAATAGACGATCAAAATTGTAGAAGACATCCCCGAAGATTTTTCTGTTTCCTTCCAACAAAACATTCCAAAGGAAAGCTCGAACTAAAATCAACCATATAAATTTTTTCGACCTACTCCACCAAAACCGATGACAAGAACCCTAAACCCGGATCTTTTTTATTGTTCAGGAGGGTACCTGATCAAGTGGCCCTGAGTTAGCCCTTTTATTTGGAGTAATGACATGAATACCCCTTCGAAGCCAGTTGTAGTAGTTGCCAGCAACATCAGGATTGGCCGTACAATCCACAAAAACAGTATTTGGAATGAAATGATTCTGATGCACATGCTGTACAAACCTTTCCATGTCTGCCACTTCACCTCTCTCACTTTGAAGTTCACTCCAATTGGATAAGTCAATTCCCCTACATGAGTATATCACAAAAAATGGCATTAAGTAAAATTGCAGATCTGTAAACTGAACAGTGTCAAACTGTTCTGCTTTTCTTCATTTCAGGGAATAAGATCAATTTTCTTTTTTCATTTATTTATATTAGGGGTTTTGTGTTTGTATTTTATCCGAGAAACGATAAACGTATTGTTTTCTATTTCGGTTTACAATATCCTATCTTAAATAGGAGAAACCGTAACCTAGATAAGAGTAATCTAGATAAGGAAAGAATTAAAATTACTACTTACAATTATAATTATCAGAAACTACACCTTCGATTTCATGTTGTATTTCATGCACGAGAGTGACAGAGGGTATCAAGGTGTTTTTTTCTCCACTCTTTATGAGAAAGGTATTTTTATAGAAAGCGAGGCAGTGTTATTTTATAGTGTTTGTGGGAGAGAAATAATATAACTTTAGAAGGGGGAGAAGATCTTCGGACGATATTTGAGTCCTCAGTAGATTCTTTATTTCTCTTTAGGCCTCCTTTACAAAGTGTTTTTTGTAACTATTCTCTAGGAGTGATTAAGTGATTCTACATTACTAAAAGTGGTTTTTTTAGGGTATCTCCTCCCTTGTTTGTTTGGACTTTATTTTTACATTTATTTTTTGTATGACACTTGTTCTTTCATTCATTTCTCAAAGAGAACCATTATTTCTTGTACAAAAAAATTAATATCCTAGATAGGCTGCTTGAATTACTGCTTTGGTCAACCCATAGTGGAAAATAGCTATAAATTAACATAATAAATTGATAATGAAGTATGAAGTTTATGTATAATTGAAAACATGATACTACACATAATTTTAAGGATGTACTAACATTTCATTTATTCAAGGATAGGATGTCACTGTATACAAAGTGTCTAGAAACCAATTGAAGTTATGTTAATCAGAGTTTCCATAAACAGTAAACACAACTCCCGAATCAACTAAGGAAATAAGAAACCTTATCTAAATAACCCTCGATCCTTAACCAAAATTTTAAATGCATATCTAGTCCATAAAAGGAATTTAAATTGAGTATTAAGCATACTCCTTTTTTCAAATGGCTCTCAAACAGGGGACAGCCGCTTCAAATCCATCATTTTTTAAAAACCACGACAATGGGCACACACTAGATATCTTTTTCAATAATATAGTTTAACTACTCTTTTCTCTCACTGGAAATCATTTCTTGTAATAATTCTGATGGTTTCCCTTTTTGTAACTTTTCATTTTATCAATGAAAGTTCTCTCTCGTTTGTATAAAAAGAAACTTACTCATCGCATAAAAGCATGCTTCTTGAGCTAATAATTCCCATGACACGCAAGTCAATGTTAAAGTCTTCTTTGAGAACTGATGCCTGGCAAAGAACAGTTCAGAATCAGAACAATGAGATTTCTAAATAAACTACTTCCAAACTGTAGTTCGAAAGTGTCTCTTAGATTCATATGTATGTGACAATAGAAGATTTCATTCATAAAGATCACCTGATCCTTCAGCTGCTGAAGTAACGTGGCACCGATAAGTCCAGGTCCAATGATTCCCATCGCAATTGTCGTTCTTGACAGATAAAATCTTGAATGCACAGCTCTCAAGGCTTTTATACAATCTTCTCTCCTAACAACTACAGTAATGTTATATTCAGTGCAGCCTTGGGCAATCGCACGAATATTTATGTTAGCCTGCATTGTAACTTACCATCATTATTATATGAGATTAAGAAAAAAAATCGTAAAACCACAAATAATACGAGCTAAAAAGTAAATTCCCAGTAGTTACTAGTTTTAGCTAACTATGTAAAGAAAATAATTTTTTCCATGACTCGAAAATGTGAAGTTTTGCTCCTCTAAACCCGAAGGCACCAAAATAGCAAATTTGACATCTAAATAATAAAACTAATATATATAAATAAAAATAAGAAATCTAGAAACAATTCAGTTAAAAACTATAAAGTTCTGATGTAACTGTAAAACAGAAAAAAGTGACAAATAAGTAGTTCTATACCTTTGCCAGTGCATTAAACAGGGTGGCACTAACTCCAGGAGTACTAGCCATTCTCTGTCCAACTGCTGCCAAAATGCTACAGTTTGGAACAACTGCAACCTGAGGACCATATTATATTATGATGATAAAAAGAATACAAGGGCACGCATAACACTAGCCCACAGCAGATGTATAGAAACGATATTCAGAAAAAGTGGGCTTAGGAGAAGAATCAGAACCTAAGCCAAATGGGATTTTAGAAATCCCCTCCAATCGGCAGAATTCCAGAATAGAATCATAAATAGTTTTGTAAAAGTTCAATACTTAAATTTACTTGCATAAATCCCTTCAATTATTTATGAAAAGCATTATGTTGGCAAAAGGCTTTCAAATTTCAACAAGGTATATTTTCTTCGGTCTAACTTGGGAATATATGAGACCCCCAGGTAGAAGATAGTTTTTGGGATATTAATATTATATTAGTAAGGGTATAATAGTAATTAGATTTTTATGCGCTGGGAAGGGCATGAATGTATTTGGTATAGTCTTTGTAAGAGATATTGGAAGAGTCCTAGCCCTCTCGAACGGTTACGAGAATGTAATTTTCTTTATTATCTTAATATATCATTCTTTGGGGGTTATCATTCTCAATGTTATTTATCATCAGTGTCTTAACAAAATACTTGACAGTAATAAGTCACAGTCAAGGTTCTTTCTGATTGGACCTTTAATCAAATCTCTCATGCACTCTCAAGTCTCATCTTTGTTAACATAAGTCATAGTTTTCGTTGAGAGGAAAAATGAGACTGTGAACTTATATATCCATTAAATATAAGAGTTTTTCATTCGTCCCATGTCTCATAATGATCTTCTTCATTGATCAAAAAACAAATGATCAAAAACCAAACTACATCCATCCACTAAACTCTTGGAAGGAAACTTTTACTTTTCAGTGTGCAAGAATCAATAAACACATAGAGGAGAAAAACTGACTTCTAGGGCTAAAGCAATTAATCAAACCAAACACAAATACCTGAGAAAGGCGCCCAGCCTCTAAGGCTTGACGAAATCTAGATTTCAATGCCTCGGCAACAGCTTTTACTTCCTTCTCAGGCACCGCAAAACACACAGAATGTTCACTACTGGCCTGCATTAACCTTCTTATAAGCATCATACAATGCAAACTTGACTAAAGGTGAAACAGAAAAGGTAGTGTTGAATCACCTGAGAAATCATAATAACATTAGCTCCTACATCTTTAACGGCACCAAAAATGGCATTGGCTGTACCTGGAACTCCAGCCAAACCAGTGCTGGGGAAAATTGGGGGAGGGGAACGGAAACGAAATTAAGCTTTAAACGAGGTGAGGAAGAAAAAGCAGTACACATATTTATAGATCAATACAAAGATGGATAAGTAACAAGCAATTAAACTTACCCTTCTACATTCACAAGAGCAACATTGTCAATTGTTGCAAATCCTTTGACGAAAGACACTAGACTCTCACTTTCTTCATCAACTGGTTGACGACAGATCACTGTTCCGGGTGCGGAGAGATTGAAGACATTCCTTATGATGATTGGTATGTCATATTGCATTACTGGAATAATTGTACGAGGATGTAAAACATTTGCACCAAAATATGACTGCATGTCAATGTAATCTATATCAGGCAATCAAGATGTGAAGTTTTATTTTTATTATAAAAATAAAATAATCAAATTTACCATCTCCCACGCCTCTTGATAAGACAATGTCTTTAAAACAACTGCCTCCTTAACTGCACAAGAAATAAACTGTATGATATAGCAACAATGCATAAGGGATCCAAAGGATTGAAAGATGTCGAAGGAACCAAAAATTTCCATCTTTGTAAATGAGAGAATGGTTGCTTCACGAGGAATTTGTCAAACTAACCCCTTTCTTATTTTTACTTGTGTCAGAAGAGGTTACTGCTTTGGTCGAATAGATGTAAGACATACCTTTTCTTGGATCTGCACTATAAACTCCATCAACATCAGTCCAAATCGTTACTTGCCCAGATGTCAGTAGGGAACCCATTATTGCAGCAGAAAAGTCACTTCCATCTCTCTTTAAAGTCGTGGGTATGTTTTCATGAGTGCTGGCGATAAAACCGGTTGCAATGATTATCTTCGATGAGTTTTTGGAATACCATTGCTCAAGTCTTCTCCCGGATTCCAACAAGTCTGGGTCAACTTGATTTGAAGCAGTGGGATTGACTATCAAAACTTCCCTTGTATCCATCCACTTGCAATCAAACCCATTCTGAGGAAATGCATCAAATGATCGGTATCACATATGAACAAAAGAATGATTGGCTAGCTGCATCAAGAAAGAAAAGGAAAACAAGAGGCAGACCTTTCTAATAACAGCTGACAGCATACTAGCAGACCACAATTCTCCATGACCTACAACAAAATCTGTAAAGGATTCCATGGCATGGCCAGCTGCAAGACAACATGAAGCAAGTCACACGTCAATGTATTTCCTACCTTCTAAGGTCAAATAGTCAGGAAGAAAAAAATGCCCAACGTGTCAATTAGTAGCAAGGGGATAAAACTATAATAAACTATAAACATATAGAAGATCTAAAACAAGCTGCAGAAATTACCACTTGCAATCAGACAGAATTAAAGAAATGTATGTAGCAAAAAAAACATGAAATAAAAAATATAGATCATCAATTGTTGAAGTATTTATTACTAAAAATGAAGCAGAAAAATAAAAACTCGATCACAGTACTTAAAAATCAAAGGATGATAAGCCAATACAGAAAACCTAAGACAAAAATACTCAGAGAGAAACATAAAACCTAATGCTAACAATGATCCAAACATCAAAGGTTCTCTCGGTCCTTCAAAAGATTATTTTATTCCTGCCACCACACAAAAAAAGGACAAACTAATGGCATTAACTTATGATTACTTACTCCTACAAGTTTTCTTGACAAAAGACAACCAAATGTAGTATGTCAAACAGATGACGTGTGAAAATAATCGAGATGCACATAATCTTGCCAGGTCACTCATGGATAGCAAAAAAATATTATAATTACTTATAGTGGAATTTGCTGTTGAGATGCTATGATGCAGGATGATCTACATTCTACAAGACCATACAAATCCCAAATCTCTTCTGTTTTCTTCAAACTAAATCTAATCATCCACTTAGAGTTCCATCCAAAACAAACAAAAAAACTAGTATTATATTTATTTTTGCATTCTTATACAATCTTATTATATTTAAAAGACTTTTGGTCATTATGCAAGCAATTACAGGCATGTAGAACCAACCAACATGGAATGGCCTAGTGGTCAAGAAGGATCTTGGGGTGCTTAAAGTAATAGGTTCAATCGATGGTGGTCACCTACCTATGAATTAATTTCCTACGGAGATTCTTGACATCCAAATGTTGTAGGGTCAAGCGGTATGTCCTGTGACAATAGTTGAGGTGCGCACAAGTTGGCTCGGACAGTCACGAATATCAAAAAACAAAATTACAGGTATGTAGAACCAATCCATGCACAGTAAATGATGTAAAACTATATCTAGTTACCGATATAAATTGCTCGAAGCATAGCCTTAAGGTTATTGATATCATGATGCAACTGTGATAAGAAACTGGCCAGCTCATCCCCATCAAGCAGATCATGTGCTGTTGCTTTATGTTTTTCTAGAACCGCATCCAACGCAGATACATAAGAGTCATCCCGTGATTGAGCCTTGTAAATGAGGTCATACATCATATCCGTCACTTTTGACATTGCAGAGACAACTACCAATTTCATCTCTGAATCATCGTTTATTATTATTTGAGCAACATTCTTAATTCTTTCTGAGTTACCCACACAGGTACCACCAAATTTATGAACTGACCAAACATCACCCTTTGGAAGTTGAACATTTTCAGTGGTTTTTTCCAATGTGACATCTGCTGAGAAATAAAAAATCATGAAATGAATAGGTAAGTGCATATCCTCATCCTAATGAAAAAACATGAATTTTAACAGTTAATGAAATAGAAAAGATCTATTTACCTGCAATGGAAGCGCATATTTGTTTCCTTTGTGTCCTTCTTGCCGGCTGACAGACAAGGGACATTCTGTAACACAAAACATATCATTCTCATGTATTCAAAAAGCATGTAAAGATGTAGAGTGAAAGCTTTGCAAGCAATTGACATATCGTCCTAACTAGATTACTATATTCAAATTAACAAGGACATATCAATTAAATGGTGGATAAATTACAAAAACAAAATCCAACATTTTACTGCTACATAACACTCAAAAAAGCTGGTTCCTATCATAGGCTAGTAGTAGCTACACTACAACCATAAACAACCACCCCTCAACAGATTGGGGAGTGCATATGCCTGTCGATCGCATAAAATTTTGCCCTAGGCTGCGTTTGATCATATGTTTTTCATCTGTCCTCAGAAATTGTTAGAAATTGTTGGGTATTTTTATATCTTGACTATTTACGCCAGCTTATGTGTATCTCAACTATTCTTACAGGACATCTACACGACTCTACTACATTTGTTTAAAAATTTTGGTTGATATAATAAAGTTTAGCTCAACCTATCAGCTTAAGCTTTTGAGTTATTGGTAATTTAACAAAAATACTAACAATCCAATTATAATATTGTGTTCAAAAATCTTAGACATGGCTTCTGTTGCCCAACAAAAAATCAACACTTTTAATCCAAAGAATATCTACCAAGATTGCAGTGACAAATGAACGAAGGACCAGATGTTCAAATTCATATGATTTAATTAATTAATTAGATACATAACCTGTTTAGTGACATCTAAGGATAGTCACCACATACAATGAATGGACGAAAGCAGACGTGCCTCATAAATTCTAGGGGGAAAAAATCAAATTCCCATTTCCAAGACCTCTATGCAGAACTCAGTTCCCCAACCCCGCGCCAAACACAAATGAGAAATGACAAAAGAAACCAGAAAAGGAATATGACAGTTCACCAGATAATTAATGATGGTTACCTAATCTAATTCAAACAAGAAAAAACTGGAAAATTACAAAAACCAAACACAGAACGCATGGAACATATTGTTACCAAAAAATAAACCCCTAGTAATTACAATTGAAGAAATGACAAAAACTGCCAACCTCAAACGCTCTGAGAATCAGAAGCATCGGCTGATAAGCAGGTAAGACTTCACAAATACTATACGACAACCAACTGTTAGAAGCCCAACCAAAAACACCACAATCCCCAGAAAGCATTCTCAATTAAAACATAACAATCCTCAACCAACTGTTTGTTCTGTTTCTCTGTTCTTGTTTTTCTTTTTATCTTGTATCCTGATATTTGCTTCATTTTCATATTTCTTAATGAAAAGTTACTTCCCGTTTCAAAAAAATAAAAAATAAAAATACAACACAACAATCTGAGAGTTTCACTCGGAAAAACTGATCAAACAAAAACAGAACCACTACAAGCAGCAGATGGAGAATGGTAAAGAGAAGTTAAGGCCATTTTGGATAATCCTTCCTTGATTAGTTAGTTCTCTAAAATCCCAATAAATAGTAGGCCTCCCTCGCATATTCTGTAACTTTTGATTCATCAACAAAAATTGGAGTTTAGACTTCAAGGAGAGTTATTTTCTATTATTTTTTATAGGCGACATCAGAAAACTAAAGCGAAACTAAAAATGGGCAACGAGCCAAACACAAAAGAGAAACGAAATGTTCAACAAAAACTTCAATGGGTATACACTAAACAACCACTCAGACTCGAAAAAAGAGTTGAAGAATCAACCCACAACCACACCTTAACAGATTCTTCCACTACTTTAAATTACAAACAAAAACAACAAATCCCCAATTCCCAGATGAATTTCATTTCCCACTTCCCAATTCCCAAACCCATATCAAAAAATCCCCTTTGCACCACAACCAAAAAAAAAACCTCCGGAGCAGCTAAAATTCATACCTGTGAAGCTTAGAACGTAAAAACGAAGTGGGTTTTCGGCATTGGGAGTGTGAGTACAAGAAGCATTTGGGGGTGAAATCAATGAGTGATGAAAGGTAGGAAGAGTGAGAGAGCACATAGGAGAGCGACGCCATTGAAAACGAATAAAACAGAGCAATGAAGAAAATGGGTTTTTACAGAGCCGGTGGCGGCGGGGTATTATTGATCAGTTTAGTTTGTTTGTGTGTATTGGATTTTTCATTGCATGATGAGGGAGAAGGGGCTGAACTGCAAGTGGCTATGGAGACCAATTAGAGACTGCACCTGAAGGTTTGGTCAAATTGCTCACACGGCTAATAGAGTGTGTAGCAATATATGGGATTCTTTCTCCCGTTTTTTTTTTTTTTTAAGTTCAAAGAATTCATGGCAGTCATAAAAACGACATTTTATGAACTTTTATGTCACTTTTAAGTTATATTCTAGGGTTTTTAATTCCATTTGTTAGGTTATTCCTTTATTTTTCCTCTCTCTTTTTTATATTGAATAGTAAAAAACGCTCATTTAACGAAAAGATCAATAACCTACTGTTTTCATTGTTTGGTGGTAATCCAGTTTAGCATCACTTACAGGTTTGGTCAAGAAAATTGGTATTAAATTCTCATTTATTTGAAAGTAGTTGTATTCTCTATGTAGGAGTTGGGAGAGTGGAGGAATTAATAATGGTTGAATACTTGTTTAAGAACTAAGATTAATAATGGTTTAGTAATTAATAATTTGTTTGAGAATTGGTATTAATAGTGGTTGAATGATATTGATGTGAAGTTCGATTTAGTGATTTAATAGAGGGTTTGATTAGTGATTAAGAGTGGTTGTATAATACTAAATATAAATAAGTGGTTTATGGGGAGGAGTAGTTAACCACTCCTCTTCCACAAAAAATAAACATAGCTTGGAGTATTATTATGATAGACTAGATTTTGAGATTTGTTTTAGTTTTGTATTTATTATGTATGGGTTCGATCTTTATAATCGATATTATTGATTCTTTTTTAAGCTATTTGTTCTTTCGTAGGGACTAACTAGTATTTTGAAATACTTTTTTACTTAAATGACTTTAAATTTTGTTTTATTTTTATCCATAAACTTTCAATAGTTTAATTTAATATATAAACTTTTATTCTATTTAAGTCTATAGAATTTTACATCCAAATGAATGTAAAAAAAAAAAAAAGGAAAAAAAAGTGTGATATTAAACTCAAATTAAAGATAACAATTCTCGTTTGTACATGTTTACTAATGTAATAAGAATTTACCCCATCAATTAATCTACCCCATCCATATAATATTATTTTAAATTTGTTGAATTGAACAAATAAAAAAATTAATCATCTCATCCAACCCAATGAAAATTACAAAATCATAATTCAACTTATTTTAAAAATAAATAAATAATTATAGCATAAAACAAACTCTTATAATCTATAGATTGTCATTGAATAGAGTAGGTTGCTCGAGTTGTTGATTTTTTTGGTTGAATGAATTTTGAGAAAATTTAGTATTCATGTAAATCCAAACCTATTAAAAACGGAATTTAATCACGTCCATCAATCAATCAGCATTTGAACCATTTTCCATATAAAGAAGAAAGATGGTGAGTAAAGCTAGTAGAAGAAGAACCCTAAGAAATGAAATCAAAATTAATTCTTTGTTGGACTTTCGTTGTTGAATGACAGACCTGCTTAACTCGACCATTAGCTCATTAATACATGGTGCTTATCAATATCTAAGAACATACCTGGTTAGCACAACATACTGAACAGAGCATCATGATTGACTTGTAACACAAGAATTAAAATTTTAAACTGTACTTCATTGGAAAAGAAAACTAAAAATCCAATGCTAAGTGAACAAACTCCATTAAATAGTAATTTGAAATATCAAAGGTTACATAATATACAACCCAACACGTATAACTGATGTGTATCAGTAATAAATAATCAATCAAAGATATCCGTTTGATACTCTTTAAAAATCGACATCACCAATGTCGTAATAATCTTTCGTCACTAGACTATCGTATTTCATTACATCGTTCAAACTGTCTATTAAGAGCTTCGATTCAACTGCTCGAGGATTAGACGTGTCACCAACAAAAAACGAAACGAATTCTGAGCCAATGTTAACAGAAGAACAACCAGGAGCTTTTGCCCCACAAGAATCTCTCATAAGAGTTCTTATTTGCGCCAACTTATCCCAAGAACCTGCAGCAGCATACATGTTAGCAATCAAGACATAGTAACCAGAATGCTCGGTCCGCATTTCGAGAAGTTTCTCCGCCGCCCATTCCCCTATGTCCGTGTTTCCGTGGATACAACATGCTCCAATAAGAGTGGCCCACATAGCAGTTGTTGGTCTACAAGGCATTCTTCTGATAACCTCCTTTGCTTTGTTTAACAAACCAACCCTCCCAAAAAGGTCTGCCATGCAAGCATAGTGTTCCACCTGCGGACTTAAACCATGCACACTTTGCATCTCTGCAAATAAAAGTTCACCTTGTTTAAGAAGACCGGAATGACTACAAGCCGACAGAACAGCAACCATAGTTATATGATCGGGTTTGATCTGAAACCGTTTCATCTCTTCGAATACTCGTAACGCTTTTCTCCCCTCCCCTTGCATACCATAGCCTGCAATCAGGGAAGTATACGTCACTTCGTCCTTCTTGCTTAACGAATCAAACACTCTTTTTGCTTCTAAAACCTTACCCGACCTTGCATACATGTCCACCAAAGCATTCCACAGTAACAAATAATGACTAAAATCTTCACGTTTAATAATACAACAGTGAAATTCTTTCCCATGTTGTAAATCTGCAACTCGAGCACAAAGAGGAAGAATGCTAGCAAATGTCACATAACTTGGTTCTACTCCAAATCGTATCATTTCTCTAAACAGAAATAAGGCCTCCTCCGCTAGGTCCAAATGTGTGAGACCAGAAAGCATGGAATTCCATGTTATTACACTTTTTTCGTCATTTAACATAAACAAAATATATGCATGTGTGATGTCTTTACAACGAGAATACATGGTAATTAAAGCATTTTGAACAGTAGATAACTTATGATAACATTGTCTGATAGTAAAGCCATGGATTTCTTTTCCCAATCTAATGGCACCAATGTGGGAACAAGCACCTAAACCTATTATCATTGCTACACTGTCCAAATGAACACCAAAATTTCTCATTTGAGACAGTAACTTAAGTGTCTGGGTAAAATTACCAACCCGCAAACAACCTCCAGCTATAATATTCCAAGTTATAATATTAATTTCAACACACTTACTCTGCATGCTTTCAAATAGTTCAAATGCCTCCTTCCACATACCCATGGATGCATAACAAGAGATAATTGAATTCCAAGATACGGCATCCCGGTCGAGCATATTGTCAAACAAGTTACGTGCAGTGTCCACTTCTCCGCATCTTCCATACATAGATATCAAAGCATTCTGAACAAACAAACTCCATTTGTTTGACCATGCAGTAATAGACCTGTGAACCTCTAAACCAAATCCCAAATTCCGTGTTTCGCCACAAGCCTTCAAAATAGAGGGAAAAGTGAAATTATCTGGTCTCAGCCCTTTAAACAGCATCTGTTTATAAGCTGAAATGGCTTTCTCATGAAGTTCATTTTTGACATATGATGTGATGAGTATATTCCAAGGACAAGGATGGTGTACATTAGAATTCTCAACAAGGGAATGAGCCTCGACAAGAAGTTTAAGGCTTGAGTAGAACGAGACAAGCTTGGGGACCAAAATGGAGTCTTTCTCAAGACCGGAGGAGATAATGCGACCATGAAGTTGCTTACCTGTTGGGAGTGAGCTACAATTGGTGCATGATACAAGAAGAATAGAGATGGATTGCAAGAAGAGGTCAAATGAATCATTGTAACTAAGGTGCAATTGAAAGAGGGAGAAGGCTTCAAATGCTTTAGACAATTGGCCATCACGGGCGGAGCTTTTAAGGGAAGAAAAAATAGAATCAATCATAAACTCGCTACCATTGTTCACAGGCACCTTCCATTGTTTAGGTATGAATGTTTGGAGCTTATATATAGAAAGACCCCTGAGAATGTATTGAGAAGAGGAATATGACATACACAACAATCATGTGCTTTACATGCAAGGTCATGGTAAGAAAGAACCAATAACATGGTTTATCCCTTAGTTGTAGCATAGAGCTAGAAAACTTTGATCAATTCGTGACTAAATTATCCACCTCACAATCGAGACCCGAATACCACCACATATACAATGTCCCTGAAAAAACAAAAAAGGGAACTGAACGAACGTCAAAAATACTAGAAGAATAAAGAGTTATAAGAGAAAAACAAGCAATGTATAAACTTTAAAATTGAACTATTCATTCTTAGATACAATAGACAGTAAGGCCAAATATCAAATTCATAATAACAATTCTTTTCAAAGTAGAATTATATTAATTCTAGCTATTCCCAGACACTTAAACTAATTAGATGTTAACTATTGAGCCCAATTTGTAGGCAGTGGTTCATCAACGAATCTTCCTTTTCCTTCTACTTGTTCCAATTCTCCTCTCTGAAAACCCCATTTTCCTTCTATTTTGTTTCCCTCAATTTCTCATTAGAATTCTTTTTCTAAACCCATTCTTTCTTCATCTCCCCATGGCAGCCGCAACAAACACACACCAAAGCCCTCTCAAAATCCCCACTCTTCCCATCATATTTTCATCACAAGAAAACCCACCATCGGCATTTAACCGATTAACCCACTAACCAGAGCACAAACAGCAGCAATGGCTGAGAACTCGCAGATGCTTTCCAAAGAGGCCATGGCCTCGATTCAGACTCTATCAATTACGACAATGGGCACAGAGTTTTCTAGCATTTAAAGACAGAAAATAGAGATTGTGAAAGAGTACCTGAAGATTAAAGGGCTGGAAAGCAACAGCGGCTGTGGCAGCGATGAAGCAAGAAACAGAGGGAACAGCCAAACACCTGAAGTTTAAAGGGCTGGCCTCTGAGGCGGACAAAATCGTGGCGGCGAGGAGACTCTGCGAAGAAGAAGGCGAAGCGACTTGATTGACTCGGCTGGCAGCGCTTCAACTAGACGAAATCGATGACCACGGCGACGATGAACTTCCGATGAGGGGAGGAACGGAAGGGGTGGCTGGGGGTGGGTCTTCGATTCGCAAATACGAGGGGGGAGAAGGGTTGGCGGCGCGGCTTTCAAAGATTGATTGAGTGATGGTTGTTTGTAGTTTTGATTTTGGTTCGGTTTTTATCAATTGTCTCCGACCGACCGAATCAATATTCTCAGTTTTTTATAATTGAGTTTAAAACGATATTTATGGCAAAACCATTGATTTGTTATATTTGATTCGATTCACTTTTTTTTGTTTTGAATTCAATAATAACTTAGTTTGTTTTAAATTTTCTATCTCATTTTCAATTTGTCTTTTTTTTCATTCAAAAACAATATTTTTTCACAAATATCACAATACTTTAAACAAATATATTAAAGAATACAAGTATTGTGAAGCTAAATGTATTCAAGCTCAAACATTTAAAACATGTTTAGGGTACCCCAAGTAAGAAACCAAAACATAAAACAATCTACAAATATCATTATTAGTACATGTCTTAAACAGTTCATGATGAAGGAACATAACTATAATAACAACTTTAAAAGATGCAATGGTGCCCATGTTCAATCTAGATCGATCCTTCCTGCTGACCTGTCATATTTGTGGTAATCCACAATGAAAATGGTGAGTTCATGAAAACTCGATAAAAATTCTCAATTTGGGATTGAACATGAATATAGCCAAAGTATAAAATCAACATATCAAATATAACAACATGCTCAATAATAACTCACTCAAATGGTACATAGACCCAAGCTTCTAGATGTCAGGGCGGATGACCACATGTCCGACACGTACCATGGAGAGCGGTCTAAAACCTATGCTACCTATTTGCCGCCAGACCTCATACACTCATTACAAAACGTTGATCAACACACATCACCATATGATATCTCCTCTACTCATACATTGGAATTTTACCTAGGAGTACTGTGGATCTATCTCGGTAGATGGAGTGACTCGATCGACCGACTGTCTTCACATCGTGCTACTTAAGGATATCGCCTCAAGGCATGGAAAAGTGCATCCCTACATCGTAGTTCAACAACCCACTATTTCTCTCGTATCCTCTATCTGATACTCTCGTGTCCGATCACGTCTCTCCGATACACTAGCACGTGCTAATCATTGTCCCCTATAGGACGACGATGTCAATACACTCACCATAAGCAGGTCTCCTATGAAACAATAGCAATAGGTCCTCAATGGAACGACGGTGTATAGCTAGCTGAGTATGAAGTATCAACGTTCACTTACACCATGAATAGGTCTCTAATGAGATATACACCAAATAGTTCCCTAATAAAACAACAGTGTAGGCTAGTTTCCTATGGAACATTCCGACATGTCACTTACCATAAACTGGTCTATAATGAGACAATAACATTAAATAGTACTCTAATAGGACGGCGGTGTAGACTAGTTTTCTATGGAAAATCTTGGCCTATCGCTCGCCATAAACAGGTCTCTGATGAAAAAACACAATAAATAGACCCCCCCAGTGGGACAACGGTGTAAGCTAGTTTCCTACGGAACATGGACCTAACATGCACTCTAAATAGATTACAATAACTTGATAGCATCAAACAAGGCATCGCATCACATTCAGTATCAACATCTACCAAATGCATATTCAGATAATCACATATTTATATCTATATTCGCATGCTCAATTCTATCTTAAATAGTCATGATCAAGCGAGTCATCAATCATTTTTAATAATCATTAATCAATTTCTCAGACATCATACTTAGTGCATTCATGTATTAAACCACATGATCTCAAGTTGAAGATAAGGATCTCTTATCTTAGTCGAATTTCACGTTAAAGCTTCCGAGCTTCAAGTCCACGATCAAGGTACATCAGCACATGAACGAGCCAGAAAGAAGTGGTAGATGCCAAACAGAGGCAAACGATGGTGTCCTAATGACTCATGATGGCGAGATGAGAACGCGGATGATGGTACGGAAAAATCCAGGGAAGGAATGGTGTTGCTTGAATTTAGGAGGAGAAGGCATATGGGCTGCGTGAATCTGAAGAGAGAGAGAGAGAAATTGTTTATTGGATGTGATGTTTTCTAAGTTATTTTTATATTTATAAAAATTTATTTACATTAAACATTTAGAGCTTGTTTGGGGTATCGGGATCTGGCCGGGAAGGGAAAGGAAGGCTTGGCCGGATCCCGACGTTTGGGATGTCGGGTTTATCCGGTCAGGTTTATCCTAGCGCGTGACTCGACGTACGGGTTTTTTTTTTTTAATTTCTGTATCAGTATACCCGGATAACCATGTCCGTCCCTATGCCCGTCCCTAGACCCGACACTGAAATACATCTAAGGAAGTAGAGACTACAAACTATTGTCACAGATAGGTCTCGAATCTATAATCGATAGGTAGCACACCTCTCGAGCCCAAGTCTTCTTCTCTTTCTTTATCTCTCTACTCTCTTTTTTTATTTTTTTTTTCTCTTCCAAATTTTTCTTCTCCCTCTCTCTTACTAATATTTTCTCTCTCTTCACTCTGTTAATTCTTGTTCGATTCTTTTTCCTTTTATTTGTAATTTTTTAAACACCTATTTATATTCTATTTGAAACGCAATATTGATTTCTTTTTTTAATATATTAGGTTATTAAACAATATTTAGGTTTGTTTATATATTTGATTATTAACGAAATAAAGAATTGAAATTTAAAAAATATTTTTTTTTTTTTGAATTTTCTTTCAAACTATTATTAATGAATTTTAAAAAAAAAAACTATTTTTATATCACATCTTCTAAAAATGTTTGTAATTATTTATATATTTTGATTTTTTTTATTATTGTATTCATTTACAATTTCATATATAAAAAATATATGAACGTCTTTGCCCAACGTTTCCTATCCCTTCATTCACCTCAAACACATACTTCTTATCTTTCCTTTCCTTCCCTTTCATTTTCTTCCCTTTGCGGGATAGCCAAACACACCGTTAATTTTTGTTTGAGTAACTCAAAAGTAAAAGGCAAAATCATACAATTATTTAAATAAAAAAAAAATGTAAAACAAACATTTAATTTATCTTTCTCTTTCTACAATAAATGTTTCTTTCTTCCCTCTCCTCACATGGGTTGTACATAGTTAAGCAATCAACCTAAATTCAAAATATAACTTTTATTATAATCAGTAAATTAATTGATAGTTTTGAATCGATACACTAAACAGTGGAATAAAATTATAATTTTTGAAAATCGAATTAAAATTTGTTATGTATAATTTTTTTAAATTATAATAAAAAATGGTTATTTGTAGTAATTTCTCAATAAAAATCAAAATTTAACCTCAATTATTATTCAATTAAAACAAAAACAATATTATTATTATTTTACATAATTTGTGGCTATCAAACAAGGAGGACCACTTGTGTGGAAGTAAAAAAAAAAATAATAATAATAATAATAAATAAATAAATAAATAAACTCCCCATGTGGAAAATGTTGAGAATTATTATACTGCATTAGATTCATTAAAATTAAAAAAAAAAAAAAAAAAAAAAATCTTGCTATTAATTTTATAGCCTTTAAGAATGGAGATTTTCATTTGCAGCTAGCAAAGTTGTGAAAGATGGGTTCATTCTCAAAAAATGATAAACCCCATGCTGTTTGTATCCCATACCCAGCCCAAGGCCATATCAACCCTATGCATAGCTTGGCTAAGCTTCTCCATCACAAAGGTTTCCACATAACTTTCGTCAACACCGAGTACAACCATCGACGCCTTCTCAAGTCGAGAGGCCCCGACTCCCTCGACGGCTTGCCCGATTTCCAATTCCGAACCATTCCCGACGGGCTCCCGTTCTCCGACTCCAATTCGACACAAGACATCCCCACACTTTGTCAATCCACAAACAAGAATTGCTTGGCACCATTGTGTGATCTTATTTCTCAACTCAACTCTTTTGCTGCTTCCTCTCCTTCTTCTTCAAATGTCCCCAAAGTTAGTTGTCTTGTTGGGGATGTTTCTATGGCTTTCTCTATGTTGGCTGCCAACAAATTTGAAATCCCTTATGCTTTATTTTGGACAGCTAGTAGTTGTGGCTACTTTGGTTACTTGCAATATCCTAAGCTCATTAACCAAGGCTTGGTACCACTCAAAGGTATGGTTTAAAAGAGTGTCTATTTGAGTTCACTATTCTTGGAATCAGATCCTCGAATACTTGTTAGAGTTTTATGAACTCTGATATCATTTCAAATAAACACGCGTTTCATCTCAAAACTAATCAGTAATTAATAAGATGAATAACAATTTCGTATTCTCTTATGGTTTTTTTTTATGTGAGATTATCAACATACTCATTCAAGATCGTTCACTTTCAAGTTTACATTCTTGTGTTGAATCTCAAAGTTTTGATTGAATACATGTTTCGACATTTGATATCATCATTTCAGATATACATGAGGTTCTCTATCTGAAGAATAATTGGTAATGAGATAAGTACTCTATATATCTTATCATTTGTTTATTTGTAGATATCTCTTCATTTTCTTACGTGGGATCTTGAACATCATGCCTTCTAAAGGTGCTTCTTTAGATTTGCATTCGTGTGTCTGTCTCAAATTCTACACCAAACAATTCTTATTTTGACTTTGATATCATATTAGTAAACACGAGATTCTATCTCAAGATCAATTGACAACGAGAGAAGTGTCCTATATATCTTATAATTAGTGAGATCTCTTCGTCTTTTCAACATCAGCACGTAATAAATTTCCGTCTTTTTTTTTTCGTTGATTAACAGATGCGAGTTATATAACAAATGGATACTTGGAAACTACAGTAGAATGGACAAAGGGAATGACAAACATAAGATTGAGAGACCTTCCTAGCTTCTTTAGAACAACAGATCCAAACGATATCGGTTTAAATTTGATCGAACAAGGGACGGGCAGATCTCGAGATGCTTCCGCGATCGTACTAAACACATTCGACGCGCTTGAACAAGATGTCATAGACTCACTTTCTTCCATCCTTCCTCCTCTCTACACAATTGGTCCACTTCACATGCTTGCCAAGCAAATAAACAACAAAAAATCAAGAGAAATGGGCTCAAATCTTTGGGCAGAGGAAACAGAGTGCATTGATTGGCTTAATTCAAAGAAACCAAACTCAGTAGTTTATGTAAACTTTGGAAGTATCACAGTGATGACAAAGCAGCAACTAATTGAGTTTGCTTGGGGATTAGCTAATAGTGGAAAGCCATTTTTGTGGATTACAAGGCCTGATTTAATTGTGGGAGATTCAGCAATTTTGCCAATTGAATTTCTAACAAAAATCAAAGATCAAAGTTTGATAGCAAGCTGGTGTTCTCAAGAAAAAGTGCTTCATCATCCATCTGTGGGAGGTTTCTTAACCCATTGTGGATGGAATTCGACTCTCGAAAGTATATGCGCCGGTGTGCCAATGATCGCGTGGCCTTTCTTCGCCGAGCAACAGACGAACTGTCGTTATTGTTGCACCGAGTGGGGCATCGCGATCGAAATCGACAGCGATGTGAAAAGACGTGACGTTGAGGAGCTTGTGAGAGAGCTGATGGATGGAGATAAGGGGAAGAGAATGAAGAAAAATGTAATGGAATTGAAGAGCAAAGCAGAAGAAGCTTATAAACCAGGTGGTTTTGCTAGCAAGCAGCTTGACAAATTGATTGATGAAGTTCTTATGTCAAACATGAAAGTCAATTAATGTTTAGATTTTAGCGAGCAAGAACTATAAGTCGACATTAATATCGATCCAATGACCCAAAGATCATGAATTCAAATCTCATTACTGTTTTAAAATGTTCAATATTTTGAATAACGTTAGTTTTTCTATATTTTGAATATAGTTCAATTCGCTTTAACCTATAATACATGAGGTTGGATTGCAGAAGATAAACATAACTTATGTTGAACATGAGGATCAGTACTTGAATTGTAGATTTCTTCGAACAATAGTGACTAAATGTTAAATTTTTAAACAAAATGAACTAATATTATTGAAATGCGTTGTTAGAGATTTTTAAACAAAGTGGATATTATTGAAAAATTAGAGATAAAATTGTACAATTTTAAAACAAATATTATTGAAATGAGTTGTTTACTTCAAACCTAGGGACAAAAATGTAACTCCCTTATTTATTTTTTCCAAAACTAATTTATATTTAATGAAGTTTGATATCATATTTGATAAATGTCATGATTCTATCTTCTCTGATTATAATACATACAAAAGACAACAAATTCTACATAGATGACACTATAGAGATTCAAATCACTAATCGAGTGAATGCTAATGCATCACAAGTGTTAGCTGAGCTATGTGTCACAATCACACTTCAAAAGCGGCATAATGACGATTGTGTGGCACTTGCTCTAACTTGGCGAGCAAGTCAGCCGAACCAAAATGGCAGAGTCGTGAGAAAGTTTTAGAAAAATGAAGAAAGAGAGTTTTAAAAATGATTTTGTCTTTGAAAGTTATATGGCAAAATACAATAAGAGACATATCAACGATTGCATTTATCATATTATAACTTATTAGAAAGGAAGCTTCAAGAAGTCATACCCCTATAGTGCATTTTGACACATAATTGATGTGACACCCTTCCATACGAAAACGATGAGGAGTCAACACTTAAAAGGAAATGAATAAAACTATCATAACATGCAATAATTACAAAATAACATAAAAACATGCGATTATATGCAACAGACACTGAACAAACATGACCGTCACACTATGCTCACTTTGGCATAAATCAACCAATCTAATATCTGTCAAAAAAAAAAAAAAAAAAAAATCTAATAAACTAAAAATAACTACATATCTAATAATATATTGCTGATAGATACCATATATTTATTCTAAGAGGAATATTTGCCCTTTTTGTGTGTTTGGCTGCTTGATTCTATATTTAACTTGTTTTGTGGTTTTCCTTTTCCATTTTTGCGATTTCAGTTTGTAGGTTGAGGACATTTCTAGCGTTGGCCGCCATGGAAGGAGCAGTGGGAGCTGAGTTTCAGGATTGGGAGGTGTTGTTCGATGATTCGATCGCCGAAACCGCCCTAATTGCCTCTGAGTTTTCCGGGAAGAAATCGATCCATTTTGGAGGAATTGAAGGTGAGTTTGATTCCGATGGTATAATTAAATACGATTATTTCTCTCTTGATAATCAAAGTCGGCGAGCGATATCTGTTCCTGAACGTGACATTAACAAAGAGGAGGGTTCTGTTGAATCGGATAATCCTGGTTGGATTGATCCCAGTTCGGAGAATCGTATTGTTCGGGTAATTTCGGGCGAATTATGGTCCGATTCTGGTAGAGATAGGTCTGATGAGCATAAATTTAATGAATTCGATTCAAAAACGGAGTCAAGGGTTGGTGAATTTGTACAAGGTGATGCTGAATTGAGTGGTGGGGTTCAGAAATTGGAGAGTTTAGAATCGCAGGAGAGCAAAATTAGTGGCTCTGATCCCAAACTTGAATTAGCTTTTGAAGAAGTCGATGAAGTTCAATCCCAAACCAAGGATTTGAACAATTTCGGGTCTGATTATGGTGGGGATATTGATGAGAGTGGCTCAAATGTGGTGAAGTTGGAAGAAGAAGAAGAAAGAAAAGAGCAATTGGAGGAGAACAAGAATCCCCAAATTGAAGAAACAAAAGTCAATTCAGAATCTGGTAGTGAGGTTGGAGAGACAAGGAAAGTAGTTTGGTGGAAGGTTCCATTTGAGGTTTTGAAGTATTGCATGTTTAAGGCAAGCCCTGTTTGGTCATTTTCTGTAGCAGCTGCTGCTATGGGTTTCATTCTTCTAGGGAGGAAGCTCTACAAGATGAAGAGGAAGACCCAAAGTTTGCACGTGAAGGTTATTTTGGATGAAAAGGTAAATTCAGTAAGAATTTATACAGAAAATAAATTAGATGCTGAACTTTTACTTTTGTTTAAATCTGTTTGTTTTGCCTGCTGATTTTGTTTTTGTTCTCTGCTGTATGATAGTGAACTTTTGTCATAGATTAACTATTTACTACATACTGAAGCAACTCTGGAAGTTGTTGTTTGGTGGGTTTATTGTGCTCTGCATATTTGTGGTCTTCTTACTTGGTATAGTATAGTAACATTTTGTGCAAAAATGCAGTAATTTTTTTATAGCGAAATATGTGAATCAAGTTTAATAGAGCGGTCACTAGAGTTGGGTTTTTTCTTATGTAAGTGTCGATTGTTTGGCTCAGTAGGCTCGGTGCTGGGGCATTGAAGTGTCTGCGTCAGTGGTAGCTCCTTCTGGATGTGAATCAAGTTTAATAGAGCGGTCACGAGAGTTGTTTTTTAGCTTATGTGAGTGGTGATTCGATTGTTTGGCTCAGATGGCTCGGTCCTGTGGCATTGAATTGTCTGTGTCTGTGCTAGCTCCTCCTGGATGTGAATCAAGTTTAATACATCTGTCACTAGAGTTGTTTTTTTAGCTTATGTGAGTGGTGATTCGATTGTTTGACACAGTAGGCTCGTGCTGGGACATTGAACTGTTTGCGTCTTTGCTAGCTCATTCATGGCCAAAGTGTGAATCAAGTTTAATACTCTCTGCTATTAGTTGACTTGCTTTGAACACTTTTTCTCATTGGAGATTTAAAGTTAGAGGATTTGTTGGTTGTTTTTCTATTTTTTGAATTTTGTAGCTTAGTTTGGAGGGAAATATTAACTTATTCATTTATTTAAGTTTAGAATTCAATTAGATTTAAACGATGCTTTAAGAAACTTGGGCAGGAGCCAGAAATCCAGTCTCCTAGGCAGCAATTCAACCTTCCCTTTTTTCGAGTAACTCTCTTGATGTGTCGATTTTCGACGTTGTTTGGAAGTTTGATGTGTCGATTTTCGACGTCGGTTGGAAGTTAACAAATTTTCTTTTTTGACCTTATGAACTAACTATTACTTGCAGAAGGGATCTCTATTCAGGAATCGAGCTGCTCGTCTTAATGAAGCCTTTTCAGTTGTTAGGCGTGTCCCAATTGTTCGACCTGCTCTCCCGGCTTCCGGGATAAACCCATGGCCTGCAATGAGCATGAGTTGATGATTCTTCCCACAACAGATGCAGATAAAGTAATAATGGTAGTGTCTTTCTCTTTATTTATAAAAGATGAAATATTATTCATCAGCTGTGTAAATTCAGATAATGGCTTGTCTTTTTTCTTTTTTCTTTTTCTTTCTTCTTCTTCCCTTTAAGAAATTCCATTTTGTGTTTATATTTATGAATGCAGTTTATGCATGGCTCAAAAACAAGTGTTTAGTTGTGTTAAATTGATATTTAAACATATGTACAAATTTGAGCAGGACTATCTTAGTGATCACTAGGCAAAAGTTATTAATTCTTTTTTTTTTTTTTCTTTTTTTTTTTCTGAACACAACAAAATCTTGTTCTTATCAAATTCAAATTTTCAAACACAAATAAAAAAGAAATTTCACTAGATATCATAATTTAAATAGTGTTTTTTACAGATTTAAATAGTGGTTTAGATATCTGGTCAAACTGTGTTAGGAAGTTTTTTTTTTTTTTTTGAAGAAACATCTCATTGAAACATTAGAAAACACAAGAACTAGAAAGTTCAAACAACACTAAAGCAAAGCACGTCAGAGGGAGACTCTTTCTCCAACCACTATTCTCCTGACCACAAGCCAAAAAAAAATCAAATAAATGCAACAGAAAAGAGGTAGGCACCACCGACGACTTAGTCAGCAAGGTTGCAACTCGGTTACAATCTCATTTACGAAAAGAAAACGAAATCTCTTGAAACCGAGGAATCAAATCAAAAACATCCTCAACAACATTGTTGATGTCAAAAAAATCTTGAAAAATCCCACTAACAATGTCAATAAAATTACGGGAGTCGGATTCCACCAAAATTTTGCCAAATAATTTTCTTCACCAAATTTCCATTTTTCATGTTTTCATAGTCCATTTTTTTTCCTTTTTAAAATAAGTCCATCTTTATTAATACAAGAGAAAATTAAGTATTTTTGTGTCTATTAATCTGAGAGAGCATGACTTCAAATTTTCATCTCAATCATTTATGAACTTAAAAACATACAATTTAATACATAAAAATTAACTTTACATGAATTTTATCAAATACAATTTTTTTTCTTTCAGCTAAATGTTGTGTAGTTCAAGTATACGAGAGTATATATACGCTTTTAAATTGAAAAAATCGCAAGGCGGCTTCGCAACTGGAGTTCCCATAATATTTATAGAGGTGGTCGGCTCACACTTATTAATGCTACTCTTAGTAATCTGCCGGTTTACTATCTTTCTTTTTTAAGGCTTCAAAAAAAAGAATACACTTGATTGAGAAGATCTTTAGGAAATATCTTTAGAGAGGTAATTCTAGAAAAGCGGTTAGCCATCTCATTAAGTGGCACGTGGTTAAAAAACCAACCGAATTGGGTGGCCTTGGCCTTGGTATACCTGATATAGGTCTCAAGAACGATGCTCTTCTTGTCAAATGGTTATGTAGAGAATGTCAAATGGTTATGGAGATTCTCTACAGAAAAGAATGATCTTTGGAGGCTTTTAATTCAGTTTAAGTATGTGAAATCTTCTAATCCTTGTATTTTCAGAAAGAAGATTCTTCACCTCACCAAAGGCCCTTGGAAAGCTATGGACAGAGTTAGGAATCTTATATTCAACAATATTGTCTACAAGGTGGGCAAAGGAAAGAATACTTTGTTTTGGGAAGACGCTTGGTTGGACTATCATTGCCTTAAAGAGACATATCCCCTTCTTTATCAACTTTCTCTGAAAAAATTAGAGATGAATTCTGGTCCCAAACATCATCAGATAGGGATTTATGTCTCATACGACACATTGATGAGCTAAAGATCATTGAATGAGCTGATCTAACCAACGAGCTTATCAATATCAAGCCTACTGATTCCGAGGATGTATGGATTTGGAAGCTTGATAATAATGGACTATTCTCGTCAAAATCCTTACCGAAGAAGATATATGTTTCAATTGAATCTATTAATGATGATTTTGGTTATTTCTACACAAAACTTTGTAAGGGTTCTCAGCGAAAAAAGTCAAATATTTTGTTTGGGAACTTAGCCACAAAGTTATTAACACTCTCGATAATTTACAAAAGAAGTTACCTGAAATTACATTGTCGCCGAATTGTTGTAGCTTTTTTCAGAGAGGACCTAATTCTAATTATCATGCTTTCTTCACATGCTCATAGGCTGGAAAATTATGGAATAACCTCCTTGATCTATTTGGATGGGCTTTCGTGCGACCAAAAGACACTTCTGACATAATTCTTTGCTTTGTGATTAGAAATCCTTTCAAAACACAAAGAAAACTCTTTGGTTAAACTTTATCTTTGCTTTCTTTTTGGAATTGGTAGGGGAAAGAAACAATCGAGTTTTCAATGAATAGCAATCTACTCTTGCCTCCCTCACTGAAACCACTTTGCATACAGGAATTTCTTGGAGTCATAGGCTTTCTCTTTTTTGTAACTATGACCTATCCTTTTTATTTGCCCATTGACATCATCTCTTGTAACAGACTTGATACGATCTAATATATTTTGTTATTTCATTAATCAATGAAGTTATCATTTCCTATAAAAAAAAAAAAATAAATAAATAAATATATATATATATATATAGACGCACACACACACTTTTAAAATTTTGTTCTCATTTATTATTTCTTCTCACAATACTGCAACCGATATAAGGTGGGTGTATACAGAATGTGTTAGGTTGGATTCAAATGATTATTTTGTACTCATTCAAAAAGTTAAGGTCAGTTAATTCGTCAACCATCCAACTTTATATATTAGAACAATCTAATTCATATATTTTTCAAGTTGAATTAAGTCGAGTATTGAATTATATTTAACTCTATTTTTACTTTAAATGTTGCTCTTATGAATTAAAAAATGCATGGAATAAAATCAAATAAAACATAAGGGTTACGATAAGGTTTCTAACAACATATTAAAAATACATCTTCATGAATGTTTGTTTTGCGTTCTTTGTTAATAGTTGACGTGTACAAAAGAACAAATATCTCGAGCAATCCAGACTATCCAACCCAAATCGTAAATGTTGGGTTATGATTTTTCAATTTTCGTTGGATTTGGTTTATTCTAGAGTTGACCAATTTTTGGCTCGTAAGTAAACTCGAACTAAGGAATAATATACGCACACACATGTGTGTGTATGTGAAGATTAATTAATTAAGAAGACACGCTCTTAGCATATTCATAAACAACCTAGCACTAATAAAATGGGTAATGTAAATCTAAGTATTAATATCAATCATATTCTTTTCGGTTGTTTATATATTTATGAGTTGGTTTATAGAGAAAAAAAAAAGATTAACACAACTCAAAAACTCAACTCAATTCTAAAATATAGGGTTGAGTAGCTTTAATGTATTGATCGTAAAAATTTACCTAATCCAATCTAACCGGGACTAGGTACATCTTTATTAACAAGCTATTAGAACTGAATTTTTACAAATTCTCAACAAATTATTATAATCACTTAAAATAATTATTTATTTTTAAAATGATTTAAAATAATAACTCAAAATAATCATTTATTCATAAACATTTATTTCATCTACTGATGAGATTCATTCAATCTACAATTCTTAATCATCGAAATAACTATTCAATTATAAACGCTAACCATAATCATTTACAAGTCATGAAATCAGCTCTTCTTTATTTATTAGCCACTGCGAACGATTCACCCAAAGCCTATCAGCGACTACTTCTGGTACGAACGCATCTTACTCTTTCGACTCGCCGGAAGAAGCCGGAGGAAAATCCTCGCCGGAAAATCTACGAGGTATGAACCAATCTTCACTCTAACTTTCATTATTGTACCATCGGAAAACAAAAACAGTCATTCCTCAAAGAAAACACTACAGATCCGGAAATCTTCGATCCTCGTATTACATTATTGCTCCGATTTCTTCTACTAGGTACCTTCTCTTTCGATCTCGATCTGTACGTATGATTTTTTGCTAAGATTGCGGATTTTGGCGTTGATTTTCATCGACCCTAGATTGGAAAATGGCTTCCGTACGATTGGATTCGAAGCAGTACTTCACAACTAGCGGTCTTGTGATTGGTTACGCTCTTTGTTCTAGCTTGCTTGCTGTGATAAACAAGTATGCCATTACCAAATTTAACTACCCGGGCCTTTTGACTGCTCTGCAATATCTAACCTCTGCTGTGGGAGTTTGGATTTTGGGGAAACTTGGGTTTTTGTATCATGATCCCTTTATATATGCAACTGCTAAAAAGTTTTTACCTGCAGCATTTGTGTTCTATCTAGCAATCTTTACAAACACGAATCTTCTTCGTCATGCTAATGTGGATACTTTCATAGTGTTCAGATCCTGCACCCCTCTTTTAGTTGCCATTGCAGATACAGCATTTAGAAACCAGCCATGTCCATCTAAGCTCACTTTTGTGTCATTGGTGATCATTTTGGGTGGAGCAGTTGGGTATGTGGTTACAGATTCTGCTTTTACTTTGACTGCTTATTCATGGGCATTTGCTTATTTGGTGACAATTACTACTGAGATGGTTTATATCAAACATATGGTTACAAATCTTGGGTTGAACACATGGGGTTTTGTTCTGTATAATAATCTGATTTCATTGGCCTTGGCTCCTGTATTTTGGCTCATTACTGGAGAGTATGTTGATGTTTTTGCTGCCTTAGGTTCAAGTGGAGGAGATTGGTTTCAATATGATGCATTTTATGCAGTTTCTTTATCTTGTGTTTTTGGTTTTCTCATAAGCTTCTTTGGTTTTGCTGCAAGAAAGGCAATTTCTGCTACTGCCTTCACTGTTACTGGTGTGGTTAATAAGTTCCTAACAGTTGCTATCAATGTGATGATTTGGGATAAACATGCGAATCCGTTTGGCTTGGTTTGCCTCCTTTTCACAATTTCTGGGGGAGTTCTTTACCAGCAGTCGGTTACTGGAGTTGGCAATGCCTCGTCGACACCGGCTAAGTCCGCAGGAAATGAGAACAATCTTGAGGAAAATCATGGCAAGGGAGTTTCTGGTAAACTGTCCTCTGTTTAAGGTTTTTCTTTTGGAACTTAGAATTTTTTGGCTACTGATGAAAGAAAAGTTTATGAACTTAGGCACGGGATAGTCTACATAAGAGTTTCAACGATGTAGTTAATTTTGGAATATTATTATTGATGAAAGATTTTTGTGGTCTTTCATTCATACATGCTTTCAAGGATTCTTTATGTATTCTATACTACTATTCTATGAATTCTAATTTGAAATGGAATGGTTTTATGCATTTTTCTCAGGTTCATTTGACATAAATATTGTAGCATTAAACTGCAAACTGTGGCTCTTTTTTGTACCTAATTTTCACTGAACATATGCACCACTATTCATGAGTAGTGAGTTGTTTTTTATCACCGGAAATCTGAGCTTCATCCCACTACGTACTTAGGGACACCCACACCCGACGAGTTGTGAGATTTCGAAAAATTTTGTTGTCTCACTATTATATCACCCATCATAGGACCCCAGGCATGAAGAATAACATTGGGGGAGGATTGCTAATGAGTATTGGCATATTTGTGAATTAGAAAAAACATATACTCTCAGGTTACTAATATTTCAAGGGTTTGTAGTTCCACTTCCAACGTATTAGAGAGTTAACATTAATGTTACTTATGTCATTATGGAGTTAGTTGCCTAGTTGTTAAGAAATGTCAAAACTAACTAATAAGATGTGATGAAATCAATTCCTCGTGGTCATCTATTTAGAAATAAAGTTTTCGAAAGGTTAGACGGTATGTCTAGTAGGGGGTATATTATTTACTTATGTTGATGTAAATTATTTTATGACATTTTTTAATGGGGGTATTTTGTCATTTTGAACTAGTGAAACTTTCTAAAGCTTTTTCTTTTAGGTTTAGTTCAGAGAGCTTGAGTTTTGCAATTTGTAGCTTGACTTGCCAAAAACATTCAAGTAGGATTGATTAATCTGTCTTCCGGAGTATTGAACTCTTTCCAAGGAACTTCTTCTTCTTTGTCTTAAGTGCTTTGATCGGAAGACACTCAATTCTTAGGCTTGATAAAACCAAGTTGATTGATTGGGTGATTTTTGAAATTTAGATTTTTTTTCTTTATAATAAGTGTCGATACGAATTTATGCATACATCTATTCTTACAACATTTTAGTTGTTAAAAAAATGTGTAGAAATATAATTTAGAGTGGATTCTAATCGATGTATCCTAAATATCATTTAACGTTGAACTTAAATAAATGGTGATGTAAAACCTATTTCTGAGATAAGTTGAACCTAATATTAGTAGCTAAAAGAGTAGCAACTCAACAGCATCAATATACACCTAAAGACCATGTGATATTAAATCCTTTTACCTCTAATTGTTGTAATCTCATAACAACAAAAATAAAAATAAAAAACTCTAATATTAGTAATCTATAGTCTTTTTAGATGAGTCGTAATTAGGTTAAAACAACATTTCAGATTTTCAAACGTTTAATTATAGTCTAGAACTTAGCTTCAACTTTTTTTAAGGCTCAATTTCATTCTAAGCAATGCATGTACAGTGAAATACTTCAGCATACACAATAGCACTTCTTTTCTCAAAGTGTGTCAACATATGATCAATAATTCTGCAATAACATACTTATAAAGCATACCATTTGATCGAAAAAATTGAAACTATGATATGAAAATGATACAAAAAGTGCAGTCAAAAGAAGACTATAATAAATTCCATTAAATATCAACCTTATGTTTAAAATAAATAAAAAAACTGCCTGATTTTTTTTAATTAAAAAATAATTAGCCGAATATTCAAATCCATAACCTCTTGATTACTAAATTATACATGATGATACTCGAGCACTGCTCCATTTTGGCAACATAGCATATGATAGATAAGAAAATGAATGAATGATACATGATTTTCATCTCAAGCAATACATGGCATTCAACAAAATAAAATTTATCTATCCTGCTTCTAAGATCCAAGAAAGAAAAAGTAAAGATCTTGAGATAGCATTTTCTTCTCTAAATTAAGAAAAATAAAAGAAACATAAATCTCAAGAGAACACCAGCTTAGCTTCAATCTTGTTCATCAAGCTTATTAGACCTTTGATATGGTATGTATCTACGATCCTTAGCAGCATTTTTTCTTCTCCTCCTTTCCACATAAGCATCAAGCTTTCCATTGGACTGTTCAATTCCAAAATGGTTAGTTTCTATTCAGAAGCATAAACAGCATAAATTAACACACCATGTTTTATTTAAGTACAAGAATGTTTGAGAAATGACGAATTCGTACCTTGAGAGTGTTGTATTTTTCGACAAGCCTTTGCTTTCGGATTTCAGCTGCAAAAAAGAAGACAGGGTCAGTAGCTATAAAGGCAGCTCGGAATGTTCATATCTAAATACTAAATACAATATTAAAGAAAAATCACGAAGTGTATCTACTTAAAAGGTTACAGATAAGATAAGCTGACACAAATACTTAGAGATATCAAAATAATACAATCATCAAACCTGGCCTGAGTTTGGAGAAAGCAAAATAGTAACCATCATAAAGAAAACCTATGTTCTCAATTTAAATTCCAGCTTAAGTACTAATGATAATCATGGGCTAGCCACAAACGTATAAGCCCAACTATCGCTTGATGCCCCAACCTCTATTTGTTGTAAGACTCAAAAAAAAAAAAAAAAAAAGAGACTGCTACTAAAAGTAATTACCAATTGCAACCCATGGTTTAATATAAAAGTTTCAAGCAGAAGAACATAACCCAAGTACACATCCTTAAGAGAAAAACTCCTGCAAAAAGAGAGAAAACTTACATTTCTTAAGATAGAAGGGCTTTTTCCCATGCTTGGCAGCTTCTCTCTCTTTCTTCTTATGTTGGGCAAGAATTGCTGTATCAACACGTTTTGTGGAGTCGGATTTGAATTGCTTGTCCTGAAAGACACGAAAAATTATCCAAATTATAAATAAAACAAACCAGTGTGCACAAATTATACAATAATCTCGTTAATAAGAAGCGTAACTTTTTTGGCTTAGTTTTTAACTTTGGTCAGAAAACAAGTTTGAGCTTTCCTTTTTTCCTAATTTTCGCCAATTGTTTTTTATGACCAGGGAACTCAAAGCTTACGCTCCTCTAAACTGGACCTTTCTTTTTTTCCGAATCTCGCTCTCTTCTTTTTTTGGAAACCGGGAAGTCGAAACTTCGCTCCACTATACTCGGAATAACCACACCCGTCCCTAAGCCAGGCACCAAGAGACATAAAAAGAATGGAGACATGAGAGGGTTCTATAAATTAATGTCACAAGTGGATCTCGAACTAGGGATCTTAAAAGAAACACACCTTCAAAGTTCACGTCTTCAACCACCTCGCTACCTCTTAAGAGAACTTCCGTCTAAATTTCTTTTCATTTTTAGCATTAAGAGCCATAAAACATTTCTTTTAACGACATACAATATAAGACTCATTACATATGAACAAAAGGATAATACTTACAATCCAAGACATTTGTTTCTTTAGTTCCTCAACAACATTTGGATCATTGGTTTTCCTTAACTGCCGTTTCAGTTCCTGAGGTGCCAATGAAAGTTGCAATACTCAAAAGGGCATCCAGGTTAATAGAATTCAAAATATAAAAACGAGAATACCTCTTTTTCAGCTGGAAGATTATTCTCGTAAATGAAATTGTATCTCTTCTTAAATCTGTAAGATTCAAATAAACATATTACAATTTTTTTTAACCAGAAACCGAAATATGTTTTGAAACATGTTACAGTTTCAAACCAAGAAGAAACATATTTATTGAAGTAAATGGCAAGATGAAATTTTTTAATGCCAAAGTTTCTTCTTTTGTTCAATTACAGATTTAGTTAGCTACAATACAGCATGCCAACGAGTTCAAACCTCAAACCAAGAAAAACTCACCCCTCGACATCAAGAGTGCCAGTCAAAGATTCGAAACGCGGATCGCGTACCGTCTGAAAAAAAAAACAAAACAATCAAACAAGCTGCACATGCATGTGCAGAGAGAGATGACTATTTTCTAAAGTTGCAATTAGAAAACTCCATAAAAGGAAGATAACACTCTCATTATCATTCAGGAACTTTAGCTCCATACAGACAATACAAATGCTATAATCTAGATAATAAACTAACATAAAATGAATAACCAAACAACCAACTCACATTTTTAGGAGCTTGAATAACCTCTCGAAACCTACTAACTGGTTTCTTGCTGCTAACCTCCATTGGCCTTCACAAAGAAATTACAGTCATATACTCCATTTAGTTGCAAAAAAGTAAATTTTTAAATAAAAAACACACAAAAATAGTTCACATAAAATACCTGTTCTTGTTTGCCCGTCCACCTTTCTTCTCTTGGTTGGTCTTTTGGTACGTTGAATGTGATCCATCAGACCGTGCTCTTTGTAATTCTTCAAAAGTTACATCCGCGAGTTCACGCTCTATATTCTCTTCTTCCTATACAAATAGAGTGAACATCACATTTTGCAAATAAAATAATTCATGAGTCTCTATAATTAACAAAAATTAACATTAACATAACCATTGCAGATAAAATATACCGAGTCAAGAGAATCATCTGAGAATGAAGATTGAAGATCTTCACTTTCTTCTTCAGTCACTTGTTTGCTAGAGCTAGGAACAGAACTAATACCTTTCTTCATTCCAGTCCCGAGATTAATACTTCTTTTCCTAAAACATAAATAATTGTAATTCAAATTCTTATTTATACACAAATGAAAAAAAAAAACAAAAAAATTGAAGGAAAAACACTGGAATTCTTGAGGGGTCACAACATAAGAAAAAACACTATCACCAATGTAAAAAAAACATTGTTGAAAGTCCAAAAATGCAAGTAAAGCATGCAATAAATTAGAGCATCAAAGGCACGCTTCTAATGTAGTAATGTCTTCACTTCATCAAACTTTCTCATCCTTTCCCATCCCACTCTAACCCTAATTTCATTCAAATTTAGAATCTCTATTATCTCATAATCACTCTCCTTCAACTCTCTTTTTCGCTCACTCTACCACGGAGCCAACAGGAGGACACACAAGATTTCTTATCTTTGCCGACAAATCACATCAAAATTTTAAGAATCTTTTATTTAAACAATATGCATGATGTCTCACAGAAACATTGGTGAATGATGCAACACAGAACCCTTCATGAAATAACACATCAAATTTGAACCTTCGATAATCATTAGGCATCATTAAAGCATTTAAATCAACCATCAACAAAAAACAATTCTCTCCAACAGTTCAATTTTCATCTATTTTCTCAACATCCTGATTCCAGTTGATATAAATATAATTAAATGTAATCTAATGTACCAAAAGCTTCAAGTTAATATGTAATTTAACATGTTCAAATATCCCCAACATTTTTTTTTGATTTTGATATCAGTCGATATTATGACCAACTTGCACTTATCCTAACTATTTTTGACATGCAACGATTGATTCTGAAGAAAGTTTATAGAAAATTAATTCCTACGAAAGTAATCACCATAGATTAAACTCATCCTCACTTAGTTACTAAAAAATTTTATCGACTATCAGACGATTCTATGTTGTGTTGTAAAAAAATTTTCTTTTCTTCCTAGTGAAAAGTAATTTCTAAATCAATACTAAATCTTAAGGTCCAATTTGAATGTTGTAACTTTATCCAAGAGCAATTAGAAGGGTTACCCTTAGTGGCCCTTCACCAATATCACTAAAAAAAAAAACTTAATCCAGTCAATAGCTACCGAAAACTCACCAAAGAAATCCGAAACCAAAAATCGTGTTGTCGATGAACAAACCGCGCTGCCACAGGGTACACAACAGCCGAAGTCACGCCGGAAGTTGTATGTCACCGCCGCTGGTTAGGTGCTGTCGCCGGAGATGAAGAAGGTTGAGAACTCTTTCAGGCCAAAATTTTTGCATTAAATATATATATATCCAACTTTGCCCCCTTCGATCCATTTATTTTCCAAACCCTCGTTCAATGTTATCACTTTTTTTTTTTTTTTTTTGTAGATAAATGATATAAAATATTAATTTTATTTTATAAACTCTACACATTGCTGTGCTGGATTTTGTAATAACATATTTTATTATTATTATAATTTATTACTCATAACATTTTTGTATTATTTTTTGTTTATTTTATTATAATTTATTACTCATAACGTTTTTTTTTATTATTTTTTGTTTATTTTATAATTTATTGAGTAACTATTCTCAATAATAATTTTTCATTCACCTATTTAAATCATAAAATTTTCTTTTTAAAAAAATTTTACCTACCAAATTTTCATTTGTTTTTTTTTAATTTCAAGTTCATCTCTATTTTCATCAAACTGATTAAAAAATGTTGGTGAGTTGATTGAATTTATAAACAAATTGATTGAGTCTATCACTTAAACTACTCATTGAAATTTATCAATTCAACCATTGATTAAAAGTTATCCATTGAAGTTAATCTATTTGTTGAAGACTATTAGTTGAACTGATTAAGACGATGACATTTTATAAAAACTATAGATTATTTTAGTATGCACATGAATTTTGCTATAATGGATTTTTTTTTTTTTTTTTTTTTTTACATGAAGAATCTCCTCATTTTTGTCGGTTTCTAATTTTTAAAAATAAATTTATAATTTAACTTGAAATTCTTATAAATTTAACGTTGATAATAAATTTTAATATCATTATTTAAATTTTTATAGGTATTTTATACATAATAGAATATTTTAGATTTTATTACTTTAAATCAATTTTAACGATTTATTTAATACGATTGAAGTTATCAATTTTATATTGAAGTTAATTTTACTTATTGACTCATACGCTTAATTATTTATTACAATTTTAAAACCATAAAATTTTTTTTTTTTTTATTCATGAAAAATTCCCTTTTAACTATATATGTTTAATAAATGATTTTAAAAATAAAATTATATTTTGAAAGTTAAAAGAAAAGGATGAAAAACCTTTGTTTTTTGAAATTTGAATTCAAATACTTTCAAAATTTATCATAAATAAATTAGGAAAAAAAAAAGCTTCAATTTTAAACTCAAAAATTAAAATCTATATATTTTTCATAAGTATTAAGTATATTTTACATATGACAAAATTTCATTAAAAAAATAATACAACAAAAATTGATTCCATAAGTTAAATAGATAACTATAAAACTGATGTTTTCAATCAAGTGAAATTTAATAGCTACCATCAATTTAAACTAATATTAAATGAAAACGATAAAACTTGAAATATATTATTATGCATGAAATAAATTGAAAATTTTGTTATAATTAAAATAAAGAAAACAATAAAATTTGAAATATATAGTTATGTATGAAATAATTTTGAAAAAAATGTTGTAATTAAAATAAGAATTTTGCTATAACTCTAATTGAACAATTGAGCTGTACAAAAATTTCCTTTTTCAATAAATTACATTCCATAATCTTGTTCACACTACCCTTGACCTCATCCTGTTCTTCACAATTATATAAGAAGCATACTGTTTCATGGCTTCCTTCTCTTCTTCCATATTTATCAAACCAACTCCACACTTTTTCAACTTTACATAGTTTTGAGCAACAGGTCGACTATAATTAGCCTGCAGCAGGAACCGAAACTCGATCTCTTTACATCCGTCAATCTTTCGAGTCAACGACGTGGTTCGAGGCAACACGAACAGCCAAATGTGGTCGAACTTCCTCATCCCGGAAATAGAGAAACCATTAACCATAAGATCTCCATTCTTCAAACTTGGATCCTTAGGATCTATTCCAGTCACAGATGCAATAATCGCAAAAGTCGGAAAGACATCGACAATGCCGTTGTTGTTATTGTCGATGTCGCTTGGACCGAAAACAGGGCAGAGTGCGAAGCGAATCATGTTGGCGTTCGGAGTACCTCGATCCCACTTAACGCGAATCGAATATCCTGTTTTCGTGGTGGTAAACAATTCGGGAATCTCATTGCCAGGTAACATGATGTTGAAAGTTCCTTTTCTAAATAGCATATTTTGCATCCATGAAGTTATCAATCTATGGAGCAATTTGTTGTCAGCCAATTGGTAGCAGTTCATGAGATTCAATTCTCTCATGAAATATGAATGGTCAATTTTTGAAATGTTTGGAAAGTTTTTCAAAGAAATGCAATCTTTTGACATGAATCTAAAGATTCTTGGGGGAAGCTCAGGGAAGTGCAAAAGCTTTTTGCATTGGTTTATGTTCAAAAAGTTCAAGTTTTGAAGTCTTGATATGCTTTTTGGAAGATGAGAGAAGCTATTTCCACATAAATTCAGCTCAATCAACGACACCAAACACTCGATCCCTTCCGGGATTGCTTCGAGGTTGCAATCTTTCAAATTCAGCTTCGTAAGCGAGTACAAACCTGCCAGCGACGGGAACCCGAACACGCCACTCATTGGAGCTTTACAGAACCAGAGGAACAGCTTACTAAAGATGTTATGTCCCACTTGATTGTCCTTGTCATTGTATCTTCTTTTCCTTGTCGTTCCTATCGTGTCGAGCTCTTCCAATTCCGCATCGTTCGCCTTTCGCTTTCTATTCCAGAGCTTCGAACATCCAGAAAGATTCAAGCTTTGGAGAGATGTCAACTTCTCGACGACATTCGAGATTTCGGTAAGCTTTTTGCAATTCTCTAAACTCAACACTGTTAGGTGATCTAAGGTTGCAATTGATGAGGGTAAGTTTGAGATGGAGGTGGCATCCAAATGAAGCTGCAATAATTTATTTGTGTTGCCTGAAAATTCTGGAACTTTCTTGATTTTTGAACAACCAGAGAGAATCAAAGTTTCAAGAATCTTTATATTGATTTCACTTGGAAGATTGGTGAGATTGATGCAATCTTTCAAACTCAAAAGAGTGAGTTCTTTTGCAGCAAAAATTGATGGATGAATGTTGACTAAACTTGTGCAGCCTTCAAGTTCTAATCTTTGGAGATTTGGAGTTCTTGCAAAGTTTGGAGTTTTGGTCAACTTTTGAGAATGATTGAGTTTGATAAACTTCAGCTCTTCTAAATTCTGTCAAAAAGTAAAAATTTATGGAAATTAATCACTTGGAAATGTACTGTCAAACAAAAATGGATCACATCAATTCTTAAATGATAAGAATCGACAATGTCGAGCTACAGATACTCACGACGTCGCTATCTTTTATATTTTCGTATTAAGCTTTTATATTTTAGCCAAATGATATATTAGAGTCTTTTAAGAGTGGTGTACTGAAACTCTCTTGAAACTCGTATTCTTTTTACCTAGCGTTCTATATTCGTCACGACTTTCTAAATAAAACCGTTTCTTCCTCTGTCAGTGAACATAGTTAACACGATGTTAGTGAACGACATAAATATGCGTATTTTGTCTATCGTTTTTTTTTTTTGTTCGTTGATTGTTGTTGGCTCTTGCGAATTGTGTCATAATATCAAGGTCGTGTTTGAGAGGCCATTTATTGAAATGGGGAGTCAGGTTATTATAACCTAACCTGCATCTGGATTATCAGTTATAATAGTCAATGGTTGTCTGTTAGAGCCATAAGGAAGATATTTTTGAGATATTAATATAATATGTATAAAGAGTGGAATATTAAACAATACTTAAGGATTTTGCATAAATAAAGGTGTTAGAATCAATGTGAACTTGACAAAGACTTTGGTGGGAGAGACAAAGCCCTCTCGAAAAACTATTGGAAATGTCTTAACCCTCTCGAAAAGCTAAGAGTATGGTATTGTAACATTTCTATATTAATATAGTGTTCTTGAGTAATTTATCTTCTCTTGTATTATTTGTTTTGTGTACGTTAAGACTATCAGTGTCCGAACATTGTCTCAAACCCAAGTTGTCTTTTCACATAACCGTGGTCTAGTTTAAGATTAATCATTTCATCTTACCTTTTTATAATCATTTGTCCTCTAAATACCGTTTATCATAATTCATGTTATAATAACTTGCACTCCAAATACGACGTATAATTTATAACTTAACATTAATCTAAAAATGAATCACATCAAGAGCTTGTAGTATCATAGATTGCTACCTTTTCGCCATGCCAAAATTGTTTCAAATTGCTATGGCACATGTGAATCTCAATAAGCTTGTACTCTTCACAACTTAATGACAAAAATTCAAAGGGATATCCTTTCCACTTCAAGTATCTTAACTCAGTTGGAATGCAATATTCCATTAGATTTTTCAGCCTCACATTGTGAAAATTAAGCAGCCTAAGTTGGTGCATTCTTGAAAACAAAATGGGAAACTCAACAATCTTTCTTGTGGACTTAAATAACATGCTTTGAACCAATGCTTCTCTATCCTGAAATCATAAAAACACAAATTCAAGTTAAAAAAAATAAAAAAATAAAAAAAATAGTCAAATCTAGAAAAAAAATTATAAATATAGTCACTTTCAAATAAATTAACAAAGGTAGTCACTGTATTAATGAGTATCATTGCATTTTTTCTTACAATACAGTATTAATGACTATATATGCAAATATTTAAAAAAATTAACTACATTAGTAATTATTTTGTGAGAATAGCACATCGACTACAATTTTCCTAAGGGGGTGTTTGTTTGTAAAATTGTGGAGTGTTTATTTTGAGTGTTAAGAAATGAGGAGTTATTTTGAGTGATTATAAAGAAGAAATTGTAATAATAGCTCGTTTGTATAAGGTTTTTAAAAAGTGATTATAAAAGCTCATTTTTAAAATCTTCATAAACACTCAAAACAAACATCTCATAAGAAAACAGAGTTCTAAACAAAATGAAATCACAACATAACTTACCACACTTTTGATATCCTTGTGACACCATAACCGATCTATAATCGGTTTTTGGCGAACAATCTTTCGACCCATTTCTTGTAATAAATCATGCATCTGCAATTTGTTGTCATGAGATAGAGATAAAAGATATTTTTGAATAAGGAGTTCAACTCTTGTTTTGGCAGAGAAACCACATCCATTTAGTATCTCTTCTACATGTTCTCTTCTCTTCCCTTTGAAGAAGCAAGCAACATCAAGAAATATCTCTTTCTCCCAATCATCCAATCCATCATAACTCACTTTCAAACATTTGAAAATTTTCTCATTAATATTCCCACCTCCTTTGAGCTCTTCTATCATACAATTCCACACATCCAAATCCTTTGTTTCTTAGAGATGACCCCAATAATTTGAGTGCTAGAGGGTGACCTCCAACAAGTTTGACAACTTTCTTGGAATGTTCGAAAAAACCTTCTTTCGGACATGTTTTCGTGAAAGCGCTCAAATTAAGGAGTCGAAGAGCTTCCTCGTATTTAAGCTCTTCCATTTTGAACATTCTTTTCACCTCGAATTCATTCGAAAGTAAATCTGCATTCCTCGTCGTGATGATTATTCTGCTTCCGTTCTCGAAAGAGTCTTTATTCGGAACCAATCCCATGATTTGGTCGGATGAATCCACGTCATCTAGGACGAGGAGTGTCTTTCTTTGAAGCATTGCTCTAGTTATCATAGCAATGCCTTCTTGATCAACATCCCAAACATTGTTGTTTTTAATTGAAAACATCCTCGAAAGGAGTTTGCTTTGTAAATGTGGAAGGCCGGAGGTTTCGAATGTCTCTCGAACGTTGGAGAGGAAGCAATGAGCTTCGAATTCGTCGCGTATTCGCTCGTAACAAGCCCTCGCTATCGTCGTCTTACCGATACCGCCCATTCCATGTATTCCAACCCATACCATATGATCATGTGAATTTGTGTCCAAAAGTGAAACAAGTTTGTCTAGTTTAGAGTTGATTCCTACAAGTTGTTCTTCTTGAGTGACTGTCAAAGTTGGTTTGATTCTTCCCAATATAGCTTCGGTGATTTCTTCAATCACTTTTGTTTCATATGTCCTACAATTTCAAATTTGGCATCACTTAAAAAAAAAAAAAACATAAATAATAATAATAAAAATAAATAAATAATATTATCAGTTTTGGTCCCTAAATTTTGAGTACAATTTCTATTGGATCATTGTTTCAAATGTTACCTTTTTGTTTTTAAGGTTAAAGTTTAGTTTACATTTTTTAAATTTTTAATTAATTTCTATTTTTTGATCTTTTAATTATGAATAGTTTACATTTTTACCCCTAAATTTTCACTAATACTTACTTTTGGTTTGGGAGTTATCTTTAATGGTAATGTAGAATGTTTTAATTAATTTTAATAGTGACAAAAAAAAAAGTTAAAACTAATTTAATTTTAATTAAATTAAAAAAACTAGATTTTGTTAAAAAAATTAATATGATTGACCAAAAGTGAGCATTGATCAAGGAAAAAATGTTGAAAACCTATGGATTATATGGAAATTAAATTCAAAACTAAAGGATAATAATACAGTAATTTGAAATCTAACAACCACATGAACACAACTAAAAACTTATGGGGGTGTTTGTTTGTAAAATTGTGGAAAATTTATTTTGAGTGTTTAGAAATTAGGAGTTATTTTGAGTGATAATAAAGAAGAAATTGTAATAATAATTCGTTTGTATAAGGTTTTTAAAAAGTGGTTATAAAGCTCGTTTATAAAATTTCCATAAACACTCAAAACAAGCCGTCACTATAGTGTAGCATTTGAAAACTAGGAACCAAACAAATTATATACTCGAAATCTAAGGACCAAAAATATTTTCTCAATAATAAAAAGAAACATATATAGTAAGTAGGAGAACAACAATGTTGAGGATCTCAAATATTCTACACCTAAGGTGTGGAGTCCTCTAGCCACATGTAACACAAGGTGGGCTACTCATCTCATTGTCAATTGATTTTGATATGAATCTGCACACTTTCTAACATGGTATCAGAGCTCATTAAGCCCATACGGGTATTCGGTCCAATAAAATGAAATTGAGATCCGATTCAAGATTGGTGAGCCCCGAAGAGGCTCCATGGATGCCCACACTTTCTAACAGAATAACAATAGTTCAACAACTATTATTAATGGTTGTCGAGAAGCAGTAGTTTATCATTATTCTTTCACCGAAAAGACGACTCTTGGATAACTTAAATACCGAGAATCATCAGCTTCCTATTTTCCCAATCCAAACACACTTCTAATTTTGAAACATAGGGATCTCAACCAAAAAGTATTTTTCCAAAAATAAAATAATAATAATAATAAATTACCAAGATTGAGAAAGCCAGGCTTTGAGATTAGCAAGCTGAGTGAGAACCTGCCTCCATTCCCGAACATCCAAATCATCTTTACCAAACCTAAGTTCATGATCAACAAACGCTTTTCCAAAACTACCCCTCTGGTTCCTCACATCAGAAGGATCCACTTTATAAAAAACGGGCAAAACGGTCATTCCAAGGCCGCCGTTCACACCGGAAGATCTGAGCCAATTCTCGAAGGCACCATCTCGAACAAGCGTAGTGTTCGGACACGACGACGAGCGCGAATCTGGACCGCTCGATTGCCGCCGCCAGCTCTGACGAAATGTCGCTGCCTTCGTCGATCTCGTTCTCGTCTCTGAATGTGTAAATTCCTTTTCGCGTTAAGGCTGTGTAGAGATGGTCTGTGAAGCCGCCACGTGTATCTGCGCCTCTGAAGCTTATGAACACGTCGTATTTCCATGTACGGACACTTGAAGAAATCGCCATTAGAGAAGAGCGTTTACTGCTGTCCGGATCTGCGGGTTCTTTCCTAGTTCAAATGTGTGGTGTGTTGGACTTTGAAGTCTTAATTATTTCATAGATATGATAATATCTCACTCATTTCCAGACTTGTCTTTTCTTTCTTTTTTTTTTTTTTATTTATTTATTTTTTATATATAAATAGTCTTGACTCTCTTTTTTTAATTGTAGAAATATGTATTAATCAATTGGGTTTTTATATGTATATATAATATAATGTTATTTTAGATTAATTTACTTGCATTTTGATTATTTGTTGGAACTTGTTTAGGTGGGTTAGATTTTAAAAGTATTTAAGATTAATATTTAAAATAAAGATTTATTTTGAATATTTAAAAGTATTAATTAATAATGATAATAGTTTTTAAAAATATTTTGAGTATTGTAGTTAAATATTTTTTACATAAAATGCACTACATAAATTTGAACCACGGATTGAGTGAATACTAATACATCACTAATGCTAGTGTCAGCTACGCTCGCTTTGACATTAGTCATCATGTCTTAAATTATACATGATGTATTTAAAATGTTCAATTAGACATGAGAGAATAAAATAATCCACATAATAAAGTATTATCATATAACGACTCATGTCTCATAAGAAAACTATTATTTTAGGATTTTTTTTTTTTTTTTTTTATAAGATGTTAAACTATCGGGCTCAATGTGTTCAATCGTTTTCAAATAATTATTTTATATTTATACTTTTGTTTTTTACTACAAGATGTTGCTATAAAATTATTATTATTATTTGAACTTTTCTTCCATTACTATCATGGGAATTTTGCATAAATATTCAAATAGGACAAAATTATTACATTTGTGCCAGATTCTTAAAAAAATTGCATATATATTCAAAC
>JBBMEG010000027.1:486479-506172 GCA_037832605.1 Cyclanthera cordifolia
CCTATGTGTGTATTAATGAAGAGAATTTTCTACTAAAAATATTACTCAAATACCGATTTCCAGAATCGAATCAGTAACGTGGATGTTGAACTGAATTACTACCGCACAACTAACCCCTTCCCTACCTATTTCACCTCTTTAAGGAGGGTCGTTGTAAGTTTTTTTTTACCATGTTAAAATAAATTGGATATTAATTTTAAATTTTTTATATTAGACATTTCAAAATAAGTTTAATAATAGTATCTTAAAATTAGTTGTTAAAAATTACAAATTCTTACCCAAACTTTATATATATATATATATATATATATGATTATTAATAAATGATATTTAAAAAATACTTAAAAGGGAAAGAAATAAAAAGAGTCATAAAAAACGAAATAATTATTATCGTAAACAAAATAAATCGAAAAAATAACTTAAGAAAAGAAAATTCTCACATGCATTGGGCTGTAGGTGCCTGAACTCCCAAACTTGAGAAATAATTACTTGCCCTAAACGTCATCTGGCACTATAATCTTTAACCGAATTATTATGCTTCGATTCGAATTCATGATCTGCTGCAGTTTGATCGTCGCCATTGGAAAACATGGTAACGGATTCAGAAATCTGAACAACACTTTCATGTTTCATCCAAGAAATTTTCAGGTACGAATTTGTGCATTAATGTTGAACTCGAAAGCTGTAAATCCTCGTCTTCTTTGTCAAAAAGCATCAATTATGATTAAAGAAAACAGACATTCGCTGGATGAATCGATTACTATTTAGTTTAGTAGCGAAATTGCCGACAAAGGTGGAAACACTATTATAATGGTTGACCAGTCCTCGATTATTGCCTTATGCTACGTCGTTTCATTGCTGTAGTTCTTGCTTGTTATGTTGTGTTGTGTTGTTTCTTCCATTTCCAATTATTTTTAATTTTTAATTTCATTGGAAAATGAATCTGGAAAACTCTCTGGTTGTAATTTGACGTGTTTCGTTGCTTCTCAGCTTCCCTTTTTTGAGACTGATTTTGGAATAGGTTTGTTATTCATGTTTTTTATTTCTTTCGTTTTGATTACTTGTAATTAGATAGATTTCTTTGATTTACGATCTGGGTATTGCCATTACTGTTTTTTTTCTTAGTTTGATTTGGATCTGGTATTGGGTAATTGAGTGGATCTTCAATCGTGGGTTTTCAGTGAGTTCTGCTGCTTTGTTTGAGTTCTCTATGTAACGCCTATAACCCAAGATTTGGACCAGGATTCGAAATTTCGAATCTGGTCTCTTTGGGCCTCGGTATTCCCCTATATCTCCTGCGACCCAACTACGTTAACTATCAGCCTTTAAGCGCTTCTAAGAGTGATGACTATCCCCACAGACCAACACGGATCCTTTCAGCATGTTTTGTCCTCACTCAGATGCATCCTAGGAAAATTTCTAGAAGGTCACCTGATCTAAAATACTCCAAGTTAAGCACGCTTAACTGTGAAGTTGCTACGATTGAGCCACCGAAAAGGAAGGTGCACCTTGTTGGTATAGATAGTACAAATCAATTCTTTTTGAACTTTTTATCCCAAGGATCTCTCTTATTCAGATGTAGACTCAATTCATTGATGTGCCCCTCGTAAACTCGGGCGTCACGCTCTACCTTTCATCTATCTTTCATCTCGGTGTGAGATGAAATCTGGTGTTCTGATTTGTATGAAAGCCAAAATTAATATTTCTTAATGTGAATCATTGTTTTCATTTTTGGTAGGAGGCATCAATTTTTAGCTGTTGATCAATCAGTGATTTGAATTGATGTGCTATGCGGTGGCGTATTGGAGCTCTTCTGCGTGATGGAAGAGCTGTTAGAGTGCCTGTTAGTGGAAGGAATCACTTGTATAAAGTTTCTCTGTCTTTGGTTTTCATTCTGTGGGGACTTATCTTCCTCTTTAGTTTATGGTTCAGCCGTGGTGATTGCTGCCAAGGTATGGTTTGATCATATAATAATTTTGATTTCCTCAGTGGATATTTATTTGAATTTACAATGTATTGAAACTGATTACTCTATCCCATTACATCATTCTCTTGTGAGCTCTGACCATGCTATTTTCTTTTGGCTCTTATTCATTAGATGCTTGTGTGTTTCCTATGTATAATTGGGTTCTTTTAAACATTTTGAGTAATTGTGGCATTCTATCATCTTTTTTTCAATTTTTGGGCTGTATAAAGATTTAAAATTGTTTTATTCTTCTTGTATTGCAGCTAAATTCTGGTATTAATTTTTTGTTTAGTAATATTCGATTGTGAATATTCTTAAATCCTTTGATTTATTTATGAATAAAACTTCCCTACGCATGAATGTGTAGGAGAGTCCTACTTTGACTATGTGGTACTGTTAGCACACAAATTTATTTTATAAATAAAAGTATTCAAAAGGTAGTTAAATTTGTGTGGCATTTAATGGTACCACATAGTCAAAATGCAGGGCATGGGGAGTTTTACTTTTTATTTATTTTCTAGTATTATATATGTTGCCCTATATTCTTACATTAGGAAAAAAAACAGTACAGAATGTGTTTTCATGCTTAAAGATTCCATTAAAAATGCTATTAGGGTAAGATCAGAGGGAAATACAATCATTTGGTTGAATTTTATTGTAGTTATTTATTACGGGAAAAAAAGAGCATAATTGACATGGGCCAAATGCTGTGCATTCCTTCTCTCATAACGAAACGAATATCTGTGTGGATATATCATATAATAGATGAGCCTAGTATATGAACTTACTTCAGCATGATTTGTTCGTTAAATTGTAGCACCGTGTCCTTGAGTTCAAAGATTACTATTGAGTGATTCCCTTGCAAAGTACTTCGTTCCCTGAACTGAAATTATATTTATATAAACGCTTCTTTGTTTTCTCTCGAGTAAGTTAGTTTTGAACTGTTGAACTGGTTTAGCTTTGTTATTATTTACCAAACTAGCTAAATTTATATATTAGAAAAGGACATTCTAAACTAATAGAATAACTAATGTGTAACACTATCTTTTTTTCTTCTTTACCAATTTATGATTTACTTAAGAGAATTGATAACATTACTTATATCTATGAACTTCTTTTCTTTGGGTTTCAGACGGATCTGGTGGTGTTACTACTTCAAATGAGTCTGAATTGGAAAATATCAAGGACTCTGGCTTTGTATGTGAGACCCCGAAGGAGGACACCTATTGTATCTTTCATTTAAAGGATTCATGCTCGATTAATGCTACGAGCCAGGGTTCTGACCATGAAGTACTTTCAAGTGAAGAAAGTATTAGTCATATACGACCTGCTACAGGATTGCCTGAAGCCGAGAGCTCTAGCACTGGAGTAAAATCTAAAATCAAGCCTCTCAAGGGATATAGCTCATCAGACAATGTTCTATTGGGCCTTGAAGAATTCAAAAGCAGAGCTTTTATATCCAGGAGTAAATTGGAAACTGGACAGACTGGGAATGCTATCCATAGATTAGAACCCGGTGGTGCAGAGTACAACTTCGCTTCAGCTTCGAAGGGAGCAAAGGTATTAGCTTTCAACAAGGAAGCAAAGGGAGCTTCTAACATTTTAGACAGGGACAAAGATAAATACCTCAGAAATCCATGTTCTGCTGAAGAGAAATTTGTTGTCATAGAACTTTCAGAAGAAACCTTGGTAGTTACAATTGAAATTGCTAATTTTGAGCACCATTCTTCTAACGTGAAAGAATTTGAGCTGCATGGCAGTTTGGTATATCCAACCGATGCTTGGTTCAAGCTTGGGAAGTTCACTGCTCCAAATGCAAAGCATGCACATCGATTCGTTCTCAAGGAGGATCCGAAATGGGTGAGATATTTAATGTTGAATCTTCTTACACATCATGGTTCAGAATTCTATTGCACACTCAGCACTGTTGGAGTTTACGGAATGGATGCTGTCGAGATGATGCTGGAGGATTTAATATCTGCTCAACATAAACCTTCAATACCAGATGAAGCTACTATTGATAGGAGAGTAGTTTCCTCCCAGTCTGGATCTTACGACGAAAGACAACATGGTAAAGAGTTGCAATCTCTAGCTACTGAGGAAAGTGACGATGATGTGATTGTAGAACTTTCAAAGAGTAATATACCTGATCCTGTTGAAGAATCGAACCATCAACAACCTGGCAGAATGCCAGGGGACACTGTTCTCAAAATTCTAACCCAGAAAGTTCGTTCATTAGACCAAAGTGTATCGGTTTTAGAGCGGTATTTGGAGCACTTAACTTCCAAACATGGAATTATATTCAAAGAATTCGTCAAAGATATGGGAAATAATGATATAATCATTGAGAAGGCCCAAGAAGATATAAGAAATATTCTTAAAATCCAGGACGGCTATGTATGACATACTCTTACTCTTATCAATTAATCTTCTATTCACAACAATGTTTATGTTTTTTTTTTCTCAAAGAACAATGTTTATCTTTTTTTTCTTCCAAGAACAATGTTTATCTATTAACATTGGTTTGTTGTCAATGCAGAATAAAGATGTCCGTGATCTCATTTCTTGGAAGTCCATTTTTTCCTTAGAGTTGGATGGTCTGCAAAGACACAATGCTATTCTCAGGTTTTGAGCTTTTTCCTTCCCTTCATTTCTAACCAACACACACAAAAGGAAAATAAAAGAAGGAAACAAATGGAGTGGAATGTTTTTTTGGTTTAAATCCTATTTTGGTTCTTCTATATTTATTTTATTTTGTTAAGCTTTTAAATATTTTAGTTTATTCGCCATTATTTAATAGAAAGTTTACATAGGTATATTTTAATTCGCTTAAATTCTAAATACTCTTAAAAGTTACATCCAAACAAGTTTTTCACTGCAATCATTACTAATCATTACTTCTATACTCAAAATAAATCATCATTCTAAATTATACTCTTAAAAACTACATCCAAACAAACTTTTGATTGCAATAATTACTTCTAAATACTCAAAATAAATCCTCTAGTACTAATTCTAAATATTTATAAAATCTCTATCCAAACTTCCATAGTTTCTGTCCTCCAATTTCGGCAAATGTTCTCATTTCTTTATCATTCTTATCTAAATCAAGGAATAAAGATTTTTTCATTGCCTTGGCACCTTAGTAATGTTTGTTGTGGGAAAACTGTGTAAAGTTGTGTTGGTAATATAGCTTGTGTTTTTGTTTTTGTTTTGCAGATCTGAGATTGAAAGGGTTGAGAAGAACCAGACTTCTCTTGAAAACAAAGGAATAGTTGTTTTTATTATTTGCCTCATTTTTTCATTATTTGCAATTGTTAGGCTATTTTTGGGCATTGTTGTTTGTATATATGAGAGAGCAATTAATTCCAGGAAATTTTGTTGTAGAGGCGCTTCCTGCTATTTATTGCTTTTGAGCTGCTGCTGTTTTATTCTTTTCATACACTCAATATAAACCAAGGAAATTATTTCTCAATTCTTCCATTTTTCTTCTTCAATGTAAAACTCCATTAATCCCTCCCTCCCTCCCCCCAAAAAAAATAATGTTTGAAATGTTTAGACTCAATTTTTGTTTTGAAAACTTATTTTACTATAATTCATCTTCCTCAAAATACATCCAAGTAGAATTTCAAAAACAAAATCTTTTTTTTAATTTTTTTTTTTTTTTTACTTTCAATTTTTATACTGGTTTTTTTTTTTTTTTTTTAAAGATAACAAACAAGAAAACTATTCGGCATAATGTGTACGAAGCAATTACTCCATATCGTAACTTTTGATTAATCTGTTTTAATTATAACATTTTTTTAAAAGTATTTTTAACGTAATAGATTTTCATTCATTTTTAAAAAATTTCAATTTTATCCCTCTTTTGAGTAAATTGATTGAAGACGGTTAATGAGCTCAATTGAATTAAATTACTGAGTGCTATCAGTTGAACTGATAGAAGCGAGGACATTTTCGTAATTTTATATAAACGATCGATTTGTCTGCTATATAGAAAATATCTTAAAAATTTTGTCATACATTATTTTATTTATTTTTTATTTTTTTTGCTATACATGAAAAAACTTCGTGTTTATATGTTTTGATTTTAACATTCTCCAAGATAATGTAATGGTAACCTATTTTATTTTTATTTAAAAGTACATGTTTCATAATATTTACTATTTGGTCTAGATCTAACTAGAACAATAATTCAACAGACATAAGTGTGTATTCAAGACGAAGAAATATAGGTGTGAATCCCAATACTTCACTTTGTTTTGTTGTTGAACTAAAACAAAAACAAAATTAAATCAAATGTTTGGATAATAGTGTTGGTATCAATCTTAGCATTTAGAAGGGAAATATTAAAAAAGAATGTAATTTGAACAATAAAAGAAAGAAACTTATGAATGGCAAGAAGATCTAAAACAGAATTTCATGATAAGAATTGAGAATCTCTTTCATGTTGAGGAAGGAATGACTGAGAATGAAGCAATGAATCTTTGTATTATCATGAGCTGTTTAAACATTATAATAGTCATTAGTACACACACACACACACTCTCAAAGCATTGAGAAATTTCTATTATTAATTAACTATGGAAGATGAAAGCAGTCATGGAAAAGAAGAAGAAGAAGAAGATGAAGAAGAAATGGAACATTCTAGAAAGCCATTCTTCTCATCATTTTCCCCATTCTTGTTTTTGTTGATCTTTGTTCCTTCTTTTGTTTTATCATCACTTGTTTTTAAGCTTGATTTGGAGGTTCCTTCTTCACTATGGACTAGCTTGGATAAACACAACATTTCTTCTAATTTGGACATCAAGGGACAATCTTTTCCCCCTCCAATTGTAAGTTTCTTCCCACTTTTTTTTTTTTTTTTTTTTTTGCTTTCTTAGTCTTTTTTTCGAATTCAAAGATGATTAGGGAAAAAGATTCGAACTCGTGACATTTTAATTACGTCGATTGAGTTATTGTTTTTTTTGTTGGCAACTTTTACTGACGACTGTTGTTATTATGTGAAATCTGCGATTATTATTTTTACATGGAGTTGAGAACTTGCAATAATTTACCAAAAGAGCAATAACTCAATGACATTAGTGTAGGCCTAAGGACCACGAGGTCATAGATTCGAATCTCTTACCCTCGATTGCTGTGTAATCTCAAAAAAAAAAATGCAATAAATTTAGTCCCATAGGATTGAGTTATTCCTATCTTTATCATCCACGACCCATGGGGATGGGTTCCTCACGAATAATTATTCTCCACTTAATTTTATTTTTCTTTTTATTATTCCCAAATTTTTATAAACTTCATCATTCATAAATCAATTTACTATAATTTAGATAATTTTCTCAATAGTTAAGATAAATTTTTATTAATTTCAATTAGATAGTTAATTAGAAAAGAAAAATATTCATAGAAACAAAATTTTCTAAAACTTTACGTGTATATATATGATAAAATAAAATAAAATAAATATATATAAGCGAGACGGGGAATTGGGGATAGGGCGTCCCCATCCCCGTTTAGCTCGCATAAATTGTTTTATCCCCACTCGTTCCTCTATTCACGGCCGGGCAAGTTCCTTGAAACAAATTGGCATCTCTAAGTATTAGAATTGTCAAACTTAACGATATAACTCATAAAGAAAAACAACAACAAAAATAATCACCATAGAGTGGCCCCTAGTGGTCAAAGAGGGGCCAAAAAAGAATACAGCATCTCCTAGTTGAGATGAGCGTAAGCTCATATACAAAAAACAATAGTTGAAGTTGGATCAAAAGTTCAAGTACCAGCATTTTACCATTGACTTTCTAAAGAAAACCTTTTTTTCTTTTTCTTTTTTTTTTTATTATTGGATCAAAATCTCATCAGGAAGGATCTCAAGAAATAGTACCTGAAAACAAAGAATCCATTGGAAAAGATGCAACTTCAGAGATTAAGAGAGTTTACAGTAAGTTGAAGAAAATAGAGGTGAAATTAGGAAGAGCAAGAGCAGCCATTAGAGAAGCTGCTCAACTTCATAACCTTACATCTGCTCATCATGATCCTGACTATGTTCCTTATGGCCCAATTTACAGAAATCCAAATGCTTTTCACAGGTACCATTTAAGTTCAATTGTAGTTCTCCTTTCTATGTCTCGATGATAAGTTTCGGTTTAGTTTCTATACTTTTAAGTTTCGGTACTCGATATCGCTTGAACTGTGTTAAACCACCAATCAACCCAAGAGCTTAAATTTATGGATTGGGGTAAATGGGCTTAGAAATTGATAAATGCCCTACAAGTAGAATTAAATTTTAAACGGGAAGGAAACGACTTAGCAAGATCTCGAAACCTTGTGCTCTGATAGCATACCTTGTGCTGTGATAGCATGTTGAATAATGTTAAGCCACCGATCAATCCAGAATTGAGATAAATTTAATTATAACAACTAACAAAATAGATAAGTCATGAATTCAAATCTTCGAGTACAATTTGCAGGAGTTATCTAGAAATGGAAAGGCTTATGAAGATTTATATATATAAGGAAGGGGAGCCTCCAATGTTCCATGAAGGTCCATGCAGAAGCATATATTCCACAGAAGGAAGATTCATTCATGAATTGGAAAAGGGAAACTCTTTTACAACCAATGATCCAAATCAAGCCATTCTCTATTTTCTCCCATTTAGTGTTGTCAATTTGGTTCAATATCTATATGAACCAAAATCTCATGAAGTTAATGCCATTGGAGTTACTGTCAAAGATTACATCAATGTCATCTCTAATAAGCACTCGTTTTGGAATCGAAGCCTCGGCGCTGACCACTTCATGCTTTCGTGTCACGATTGGGTAAGCTTTCGAATCCGTTTGAAATATCTTTTGGTTTAAACACTTTTTGTTAATTGTGAATCATATTTCACTTTTTTTGCCTTGAGTTAAATTGTATTTATATTGGGGTAAAGTTTTGTTAGGTTTTTCCTGATTATTGAGAGTGTGTTGGAAAGCACTATATGAGCTCATATTAGAGTTCTTTCTTTCTTCACATAGAGTTAGATGATCACCGTTTATGCATCTTTGAAGTTTCACTTTTATCTTGACAATTTTGAATGAGAGTCACTGTAATTTGGATATAGTAGATATAAGACTAGTTTTCGAACAACTTTAAATCGGCGTGTCGTTCTTCTCTTCTACGTCCTTCTTTATGTATTTGTTCATCTCATTTGATATTTTGATTTTGGTTTGAATTTGGAAGAAATTATGTTAGATTTCTAAACAACTTTATTTAGAGAAACACGAGACAAGGACTTGGCCTGCCCGATTATATATATCAGGGAAATATGCTTTCAAGATAGATCTCAAAATTAACAAGCACTTAGTTAAATTCTTTGTTGCAGGGGCCACGTACAACTTCATACGTTCCGCTTTTATTCAACAACTCCATCAGGGTATTGTGTAATGCAAATGTTTCCGAAGGTTTCCGTCCCTCAAAAGACGCATCGTTTCCCGAAATCCATCTTCGAACAGGAGAAATCGATGGACTTGTCGGGGGACTCTCGCCTTCTCGTCGACCTGTTCTTGCATTCTTTGCAGGCCGTTTACATGGGCACATAAGGTACCTACTCTTGCAGAGCTGGAAGGAAAAGGATGAGGATGTGATTGTTTACGACGAGCTTCCAAGCGGAATATCATACGACTCGATGTTGAAGAAGAGTCGGTTTTGCTTGTGCCCGAGCGGGTACGAAGTAGCAAGTCCGAGGGTAGTGGAAGCCATTTATGCTGAATGTGTACCAGTGTTGATATCAGAGAGCTATGTTCCTCCATTCAGTGATGTATTGAATTGGAATTCATTTGCAGTGCAAATACAAGTGAAGGATATACCAAAAATAAAAGAGATATTGAAAGGGATATCTCAAAGTCAGTACTTGAGAATGCAAAGGAGAGTGAAGCAAGTGCAAAGACACTTTGTGCTCAATGGAACTCCCAAGAGATTTGATGTTTTTCATATGATACTTCATTCTCTATGGCTTAGAAGGTTGAATGTACACATTCAAGATTAATGTTATTTTCCCCATATCACATTTTTTGCAGTATAATCCTTTTTGAGGATATAATAATGGGGCTCGTGAAACTCGAACTCGTGATCTCTTGATCATCAAGTCAAACACTAATGTGGCTGAGTTATTATTTTTATTGGCTCTAGTGTGTAATCCTTTACTGAAACATATTACTTCAAAACAATAGATTTAATGAAAAAAAAAAGAAAAAAAGAAGGGTGGTTTGAGTTTTTTTATCAGTTAAAACATCAACAACTTTTCGGTTTCATTTGAATTCTTCTGCAATTCAAGCAAAATAAGGCATACCAAAATTTAACAAAAATCCGACGACGAAGAGAAACAAATAGCTTACCATTTCATATTACAACCCATCGTTCTTCATTAAAAAATAACTAAATATTACGTCCCTAACTAAATATTATGTCCCCAAGGAATGACGTAGTAATTAAAGACTAGGATTTTGAAAATAAGCTCTCTCAAGGTCCCAGGTTTGTGATCTACCTATGACATTAATTTGTAAACACTTCTCGTGTCTCAATTCTTTTGATGTTTCCCGATATCTAGCTTAGGAACGAGTGTGGTTATCTCAGATATAGTGAAGCGAAGCTTCGCTTTCCCGATTTCCAAAAAAAAAAAACTGAATATTATATATATAGCTCATCAGAGATGATGATAGTACATACAAGATCGAAACTAATACATTTAAATACACATTTTTCTTGTCCAAAAAATGAATGGGGGCAATGACAACCAAACCTTAAAAAAGAGGCTACAAAAGTAGACTTAAAAAATGAGAAAACCAAGAGGATCTCAAATCTAGTCTTATAGTAATGAAGAAGTATAACCTGAAAATGAGAAGTGTTGTATATACACAAACCACTCCCTCACTTTTTGAGTTTCTAGTACAAAATATGAACTCCGAGGAGATCACTAAATTCAAACATGAAGTGGAGCTTAAGATCAGCCCAATGTTGCAGAGAGACAATATGAACCATATCAAGTAATAATACATGTTTCCATGCTAGAAGTATTTGGAACCAGAAGACTGTGGAGGTGCCGGTGGCAGACGGATAGGAGTGCTACGGCGGCTAGAGCTTGAACTTGAGTTTAGGTCGCCGTTTTGTACAGGATTGCTAGAATGTCTACTGTGACCATTGGAAGAAGATCTTCTGTAGTCATCATTCCGGCTATTAGCAGCAGCATCAAATGCAGATCTCCAGTCATCTCCTCCTCCGGGTGGCCCGCTTGTTTTGGGACTACTTTCTGAGAAGGTTTAAAATACAACGTCAAAAAATGGGAGGACCCAAAAAGATGCTACTTTCTTTTCTTACTTTTTTTTTCTTGATATCCGTAATTGTCCGGGTCAGCATGAGTGCACCTCGACTATTGTCACGGATTCACGAGACATACTGCCTGACCCTATAACATTTGGATGTCAAGAAAATCCGTAGGAAATTAATTCCTAAGTAGGTGACAACCATGGATTGAACCCATCACCTTAAGCACCCCAAGGCCCTTCTTGACCACAAGGCCACTCTATGGTGGTTCAAAAGATGCCACTTTCAATGGAATTAAAAAGTTTTTTTCGATAAAGTTGCCGAATGTCCAAGGAAAAGGGAGTGCCAGTTTCTACGGAATTGTCAAGCTTGTGCGAGCTAATTTTTATTTATATATTGAATAACTTGTTAATATTTTCGTAGATAAAAACTAGTAATTCTTTTTATCTATTATAAATCCTATTTATTTAGTATTTAATATTTTATTAAAAGTGTGTTGGTTTGGTCAGGCAACATCTTTGTGTATGTCGCCTCTCGCCGAGACTGTCGTTCTAGAAGCTTTAGAATATGCGCTGCCATGATAACACTATATATACAGGTTCATATAACGTCTTTCATGTCAGGAAGATTCTTAACCATAGTTTAATGGCTAAATCATCATTCATTTCTTATTATTTTGTCATTGACAAGTATTATCGGGAGGCACAAAATAATGTTGTTTCTTAACCAGATTCTTTATAAATAAACCTAGAGAGACCAAAATTAAGGTGGGCAGTAGATGCTTATAGTGAAAACAGTAACTGATGACTAAGATTACCTGCACTACCATCGGACCAACTAGCAGCTGCTCGATTATCATGAATGCTGAGCTGCCGTGTAAGTTTCGAAAGGAGAGAGGATTGCTTTTGATAACGTTCTCTCCTCCGTTTTGCATTCTGGTCCTCCTGAAGAAGCTCCTCAATCCTAACAGAGCTTTGGGCACTGTTCAACATGAGCATATAATCAATTGAATTTCCACCAAAATATTTTTAAACGATCTTATTCTTGCCATCAATGGTCAACACATTATAATGAAAATATTTTGAAAAAAAACAATTACATAGGGTCAGTAGAGTTTACACAATCCAGACCACGTGAAGACCAAACTCTACCTGATCGAGCTATATAATTGGTTTAGCATGTCTTCCTTGGCCTTCTCAACTTGACAAAGTACAACAGCCTGCATAATCAACAACTCACTAATGAGATAAACTTGTTGAAGAGAATGAGATAAACAAGACGGAACGGGATAATCATTAAAAACGGAAGTTTCAACCTAACCTCAAAACTTACCTTGGGGACATTTGCAGCCAAACTATTCAACACTGCCTCAACATAACCACGAACTTCTTGAGACATCCACTGCAGCTCTTCATCAGGATCAGCAGGTTTTCGAACCATAGTATCCTAAGAGAAGTTAAGGACAGTTGGAGTGCACGAGAAGTGGTTAGTTTAGACATCTTGCAAGGAAATTAGCTTTGATAAAATTCAAGAAACAAATACGTAGACTGTAAAATAGAGAAAACAACAGGAATGAGTGCATATACAACATCCTGTGCACATTCCAACAATTAAAGATAAGTTTTCATAAAGGTGGAACATTTATCTTAATGTGAAAGTATGCCGAAAAAGAAAGAAAGAATCGGGAAAAGCTAGGAAATAATAAAAAGATCAATCACATACTAGAGAACCATCAGATAGACTCTGCCGCAAGGTAAGACCACCTTCGGAGGATGCACCTCTCGTTTGGCCTCCACTGGATGGTTGAATGACACTGCGTATCTTGTTTGTCCATTCCACCTTGTCCGCAACACTCTCCGCTTTCAAAACAATAGCACTATGGGCTGAAGAACATGTCACAATTGAGTCCACAACAGGTTTTTAACATGAAATTTTCAGATTTGGAACGTTTATAAACAGAAGACTGCAACATTTAAAATATCCTCTCTTTTTAATCAGGCATTTAAAATATCAAACACTGAATGTAACTTTACCTTTTAAAACGGTTTTATATGGAACTTTGCTAGTAATCTTAAACACAAGACTTGATCCTTTTCCAGAATCTGGCCCATTAGCTTTTTTATCCTTTGAACTCTTTGAAGGTGGAGGCTCTTCCTCATCGGTAGCCTCTTCTAAATTACAATCCTGTAAATATTTTAGGCAGTCAGATACCCCAGAGCAGTATACATGAAAAAGTCATGGTTAATTTCAAAACGATTCCAGTTGATTTTCCAAGAACATAAACAAAACCCACGAGATACCACTCCAAAATTTCCAATGATGTTTTATCATCTGCGCAGGAGAATATATGAAAATATACTAAATTATAAAAGAGAAAATAAAATATTTATTATACATGTTTTTTTAAAAATGCGATTTCATGGAGAAAACGAAATAATATATAAGTACAAACGAAAAACCAGTCCACACAAAAGGAGTTCAAACCTAACTATAAAAAAATACTCCAATATAAAAGAAACGGACAAAGCTCATAATAACAAAATGGCCAAGTGGTTGAAGCCCGCAAGGAGGCATTAAATCTGGCCACCCTCTCAAAACTTCTAAATTGGGAAGGGATTACACTGTTTTTGTGTTTGTGTGGTAGCCACCAGCCGGTAGGTTTGGGCAAATATGCCATGTCCTTTTCCCTAAAGTGAGATTAGGAAAACATTATGCTCTACATACCTCTAGAGTAATTACACCACGAAATAGTTTCTCTTCTTGCTTCTTGGTGTATCCAAGCTGCACAATGAGGGCAGAATAGAAGTCATATATATTGCCTATTTCAAATACATATATAGGTAAGAGCCAAATATAACCAGAATAAAAGGCATACCAAATAACTGACTAAATACTGAAGAATCAGAAACCACTCATTTCTATTGACCATTATAGTAGACATCTACAAAGTTTTACAGACCTTTCCAGTCTTCTCGTTCAAAACAAACCACCTTCTGCTCCACCCATTAGTTTTTGCGCTTTTCTTTAACAAGAAACCTACAAATGTACAGATTTTAAAAATAAGCCTCTAAATTTAACAGTTGCCTTAAAGTATACTTTAAAACAAACTTCATTACTTATAACCATAGTGCACAAACTATGACATAGTCACATAAGCCATCACGCATCATACAGACTTCCAACTTATTGAAAACCCCAACATGTTCCCCCCAAACATCAGCTGGCAGATCTCCTCACCAAACCATTACCAAGACCTAACTCAAGTAGGGTTTGTATAACATATTCAATCCAGCTTGATGGGGAGTATTGGAATGCCTAAATAAATGAGGAAGGATATTCTTGTAAATGTACTTTTCTACAATTTTTAAATAGAATTGATTTTCTAGATTTTTTCCCTTTTTTGCAGGTTCATGTGGGATTGAGAAACCTTTGTATTTGTATATATATAGTTGACATTCGATTAAAGATGGTATGAGGAAAAATTAGGTTTCTTCACAACTGTATAACAGTTGTCACAGCTTCAAAATTCCAAACACAGATAGAAAGATTGACATAAGAACAATACAGCATCCGCATGGATATGCTGACAAATAATCTTTGTAAAACCAAAAATGTACAGTAGAAGTCAGGAGGGAAAAAGAGTCTCCTAAAACAAATTCAAGCCGAAAGTCAAAACCCAGTAGCATTGCATTTTTTTTGTAAAAGAAATAGCATGCGTGCATACCAGCTGTTATCTCTCCTTCAGCACCAGCTTTCTTCAAACCCGAACTTCCCTGCACTTCCTTCTCTTCCTTACTAGGTTTCTCTTTCATTGATTTCAAGCTTCCACCAGCTTGCTGGCTATTTGTTTGAGGACTGCTTGCCTAGAGGAAAAAAACTATACGAGTGAGAAAGGCATACACAAACATGAGTCAGCAGCTCTGCATTCACTAAAATGACTCACCCTGTTTGACACCGCTTGTTCAGCTACTTGCCCTTTTTTAGATGATCTAGTCTTCAGTTCCTCTTCCCGGCGTTGTCTTTCCATCCTAAGTTGAGAATGAGAATTTGGTTTCATTTAAACTAATTTTACAACTGAAAATTAAAATTCTTGGCACCAAAAATTGCATATATCATGCATATGCAGAGGAGGTTAGGTGGTCCTGTGGTGGGAGTGAGGAGATTTCTATTGGAATGTGTGTAGCTTACCTTCTTTGTACAAGACGAATAAAGTGTTGTGGTGGGACAAATGCTCGCTCCATATCAACTAAAGCCACAACCATCTTTTTTGATTCATTTTTAAACCCATCCAGGGCAGCACTTGCAATGGCCACAACCTAGAAAAAAAAAACAATTTTCGAGGGTGGTAAAACAGATACTTAGAGCTTTCTTACGAGAAACGGTATTTTTGAAAGAACAAGAAGACCTTTTAAGAAGAATTACAGCTTAATAATAAAAACTTGAGAAGAAAGATTCAAACAACAAAAGAGAATAAAATAAAGTTTTAACACTATTAAAATCTAAAAACCTTAACGATGTGATAAAAAAATAAAAACCACTCGCCTCTCTTTTGAATGGTGGATATCTTCCAAGACCTGGGGTGCCATTAGCAGCAGCAGAAACAATATCAATCAAAACTCTGTGCACCTATATTTTTGTCAAACCATAAAACATCATGAAATTCATAAGCAATCAAGTGAAACAAAAAAAAAATGTTCATTGCTCCTTGTTGAAGGAATTTGAGAAAGGTTTAAGATTAAAAATATCCTTGTCATCCCAAATTCTATAATTTTGGCCTTCTAAATGGTCTCAATTATTTAATCTACTTTTTGTAATTATTCCCTGTTTTAGAAAATTCTGATTGAAGGGCCTCTTCTAAATCACTTCCGTTTTTTGATGTCCTGGAGGACAACCATCTTTCCTTTTTTTTTATGTGGTACCAAATTGCTTCTCATCCACCAAAAAGTAAGAAAAACAAAAGAAACTGATAGGCTAAGGCTTCTAAAAGAAACAAAAGAAATATTCCACAATGAGTTTGGTGTTGCAAAATTTAAGAAGCTATACATTTCATGCCCTTATGCTTATTATTTACCTCATCAACACAGAGACGTGATGGTTCTTTTGCAAGCTCCAAAACACCTTTTATTAAAGATCTTAAACCCTTCTCAGGTGATATAAGATAAGGCTGATAACCATCAGCTTCTAATACAATCTGTTACAAAAATAAAGTAATGAATTAATCTACAGCCTGATGAAACATAAACTACTAAAAGAAAAAAGAGGGGGAGAGAGAGAAAAAATACCCTCTTCACATTATTAATATCAAAGTGCCTGTCTAAAGGCAATTGCTTGATTCGATTTGGAAAATTCCCCTCAAAGCTAGAAACGATTTTCCATCCTGCACCCTGATATACGAGGTAAGTAATGTTAGACTCAAAAATCAAAACCCTCATGGCAATTCACTTTTCAATAAACTCAGATATTTTTCACCAAAGGTTAGCTTTGTTCCGACTGCAGAAATACTAAAACCAGACTAGATAAGTATAGAGGAACAATAACAAAATGATTTCATTATCATTTCATCAATACATTTTTTAAATGAAAAAATCGCATTTATGTATGAAATTGACAAAAGGGATGGATAGTCCATGAAAATTACAAAAAGTTTTCCCAATTGGTTAATAAGAAAGCAAAACTATATGAAGCAAAGAGGTTTGGCGATTTACACCAAGAGATTGATCATAATCATCTGCCCAACTCCCAAGAGAACTCCATGCATATCAGTTTTCAAAAAGATAACTTCACGCATATCAAGAGAATTCCCAAGAGATTTACTATAATCCATTCTCTTGTAATGAAGAGTCACAGTCTATACACATTGTTTTATATCATTCTGTAAAAAGAAATTAACCAGAATCATCGAACATGCAAACAAAAAGAAAAACATTTTTTCCTATTAGGACTTCACGTCTCCTTGTAAAAAAAACGACATGCTCCAAGAGTACACTTCCAGTCATCTCTAAAATGATTGTAAAAAACAGAGAAAAAAAAAGAAATAGGAAAGAAAACAGAGTGAGCGATTAACAAAAAAAAAACAAAACTTCTTTGAATTCACCACTTCCAAGTTCCTGGATACCTTGTAAAGAAAGATCACCATTTATCATAGAATTTTCTTACGTTTCTCTTCCACATAAGATTAACTCAAACTATTAGAAAAATAAACAAATTTACATGCACGGAAGAAAACTCTATAATTCTTAACAAATTTATTTAGAAATATTGCAGAAATAAAGGAGCATTTCAAGTCCAACCCCACTCAAAGAACAAATACTATGATAAGTATAAGAAAGAAGCACCCCAACTTGTCGTGCAGAAGACCCATGAAAAAGTAATAAAAAGTAGATAATAAAATAGAAGACCAACCTCACCAGAGCCAATGTGCTGGAGAAACTTGTCTTCAAACTCACGGCAAAGCTCCAAAGCTAGAGCTCTAGTCCCCTCGACACCATTAACCATTTGCTCACCAAGCCTAACTAACTCATCCTGAACTATTTGAGACTTTCCTTGTAATCTTGGATAAAGTAAAATACAGAAATTAATAGGATGTTAATTTCCCCTCCCATATATTAAAACATATTTATCCATTAGAAATTCTGCCAGATAAATCTGCTACATGGAATCCACATAAAATTTGGAAAAACAAGTTACCCGGAGAGAATATTAGGGAGCCGGACTTTCATTCGTTTGTGTATCTGTTGGGACAATGCATCAACTAAAGCTAGTCTACCTAGCTTACTTTGAGGGGCACCCGTTAGTATAGATTTTAAACTTTCAGTCTCTGCTTTCCATGCAATCTCCAATGAATTTTCAGAGCCAACTGATCCAGATTGTGCAGTAGCTATTGAAACCGATTGACCAATTAAAGCAACCCATGGGATATCTGAAGCTCGTGTTGGCCCTTGATTAAATAGAAGAGCTTTCACTGCAGCAAGAGACTTCTGGTCTGAAGAAGCTTGGTCAATTTTGCTAACTACACCAATGGTTCTGGTACCTATGTTGAAGATATCTTGCATATTTAATCACTTAAAGAATTCCAAGGGAAAGAGGGAATACAAGATGCATAATTTGAAATAAATCAACAGAAAAAAAAAAATGAAATTTTAACATTGAAAATGATCTCTCTAAACTTAATAAAGCAAAACAAGAAAGAGAGAACAAGGATCCATGATAAATGATAGGGGTGAGGAATATAAGAAGACAAACCCAGTAATTAAAACTTCCCAAGATATACAAATAACATTACACCGAACTTAAAAAGAGAAATGTGATCATGACTGTGAAGCACATTACCATCAGCATCAAATTCTTTGGCAATTCGTAGGGCTCGAGATGAAGCGACCTCATGGGCTTGAGCTGCTGGTATGATAACTAGCAAAATGGCATCATTGTGTTCGGCATATTCACTAACCTAAGCAAAAACCATCAAAATACAACTACTAATATCATTAATAACAGTCTGTATCACAAAGCCATCTCCACACATGACAAAATTCAAAGAAGGATGCAATGCATCTATCTCCACAATGGTGTTCTATGTGCAATCACAGTTTGGAATCACAAGCCCATCTTTTTATGTTTTTTCTTTTTCTTCCCTTCATATCAATTTTGTTTAGACCTTGACGTTTAATGATTTCTATGTGTTTCTTTACTTTAAAATGAGGCTTAAGCCGCATACCGCCTCGAAGCTGCCTTAAGCCTATTAAAACTTTATTGAGGAGAAGGTGATTAGGGTTTTTTGGAAAGTTCCTTAGAGAGATTTACGAGAGGCATGATTAAGAAATCAACAAAATCACACCCATCTATGTGGTTGATAATGATATAATTAAATTTACCCCAACCCCTCTGCTTAAGCTTTTGCATTGATTAGTGGTTAAACATAATTCAACATGGTGTCAGAGCAAGAGATCCTGAATTCGAGTCATTGCCAAGTCGTTTCCTCTCCAATTAAAATTGAATTCTAGTTGTAAGCATTTCTCAAATTTCTAAACCCACAAGTGAGGGGAGTGTTGGTTAATATAATTAAATTTACCCCAACCCATAAGCTTAAAATTTTGGGTTGATTGATGGATTAACATAATTCAATAATAATTGATTCAATAATTCCCAAAAGGCATTCATCCAAAAATGGATCACTAATTTATAAATCTTTTCAACGAGTTCATGAGCAACTACTTACCACAGAATCATCCACAGCCCGTTGATCAAGCCCAGGTAAGTCAACCAACTTCAGTGGAGGTGCTGAAATTAAATTGTATAAATGAAAATCCAAGAAACAATAGAAAACAACTGAATAAGATAGATATAAACAATATACTTTTTAAAATGAAAAATATGAATGTGGGTAAGAACCTGACAAATTCAACATGCAGAAGATCATTCAAATTTTA
>JBBMEG010000027.1:514636-532774 GCA_037832605.1 Cyclanthera cordifolia
ACCCGGACCATGAACACCCCTACCAATTCATTAAATTTTTTTTAATGATGCCACTTACAATTGTGAACTAATTAGAATGTTATTTTTTAATAAAGTTAAACTAATCATTTTAATGTTACTTAATGTTATTTTTGTGCATGTTAATGTTATATTTTGTAGAGTTCATAGATGCAAAGTAAAAATAAATACTATAGTATATAATTCATTGCTACATTTGTATTTGTTTCTATCATTAAGTTGAGTGAAAAATAGGAGGATACACGGGTTGGGTAGAACCGAACAAGGAACTCAATAAAGCTCTCTACCAACTAATAGAATTTTTTGACTGTTGCACTTTAGCATTGTACGAAGATTCTATCTCCTCCTGCAACAAACAAGAATTTATATGGCTGAGAGTTCTGTCTCGTGGAAAATATATGATAGTTGCACAATTTAAGGATTTCTCTACATTTAGTCTACACAAAACTTTGTAATTTTAAAATTAAATAAACCATAGAATGCAAGAGGATTGTAAGCCAACCAGTGTTTACGTCAGAGATTAACTCTGATATAATTAAATTTGTTCAGACACATCCGCTCAAACTTTTGGTTTATTGATGATTTAACGCAATTTAACATTATATCAGAGCAAGAGGTTCTGAATTCGACTAAATTTATCCAAACTATCGAAAGTCAAAGTGAGATTGTAACTAGTTTGTAATTAATTTAGTTTGTTTAAACTTATTCCTATATTTAGATTTTTTTTTTTTTTTGTTTGAAATCGGAGAATCCAAACTTCGCTCCACTATACCCATGATAACCACACCCGTCCCTAGACCAAGAACTAAGAGACATCAAAAAAATGAAAACACAATAGGTGTTTACAAATTTATGTAACAGATGTATCTCAAATTTGGAAAAACACAATAGATATTCACAAATTAATGTCACTGATGTATCTCAAACCTAGAATGACAAGCTCAAGTCTTCAACTACTACTGTGTCACCCCTTAGTGTTATTAGTTAAGATATCTTTCCTAAAGACTCTCTAAGTTGTTACATCTAGGTTGTATATAAGGTTATGGTGATTGAATGATTAAACATTAAAAAAAAAAAAAAAAAAAAAAGGTTTCTCTATGATATCAGACCAGTAGGTCCTGCCTTCGAATCTTTGTCAAGTCGTTTCTATCCGTTTAAAATTGAATTTTACTTTTAAGACATTTATCAAATTTCTAAGTCCACGAGTGAGAGGAGTATTAGTTGACATAATTAAATTTATCTCAACTAAACTTTTGAGTTTTGGTAATTTAACATAATTCAACACAAACCATCAACTAGCACTTTTTGAATGATGGGTGATTTAACATAATTCAAACAATTATATTAAATAAAGAATTACCTTGCATGATTTCAGCAATGGCTGTAAGAATGACGATCTGAAAAACCTAACAGATTCCCCAAGTGAGGTTTTATCCCAGCCTGTCATAAAGTAATAAGATTATAACATTTGTTAATCGATAATATTAAATTAGAACATTGCACAAGCAAATAAAGACAGGAACCTTCAGAATTTAAAATGAAGATAACACAAAACATACCAGTCTCACCGTCTACTTTCATATCTGCTGCATTAAGTTCTTCAAGGAGCTGCAGTTCATCATTATTAAATTCAAGTTATTGGACTGAAGTCGAATAGCAATAAAAAAGCATGATGGAACAATTGGTATATATCACGGATTAACTAAACCAATTCTAATCATATTTTTTTCAGCCAGATAGCAACTTGTTAACAGAATTATGCAATTACCTTACATAATTCAATGGCATAAACAGTTTTCAGGTTTCCAAAAGTTGGTTACAATAAAAAAAAAAAAAAAAAGTTGGTTAATATAATTAGATTTACTTCATATCATCGGCTTAAATTTTTGGGTTATTGATGATATTAACAAAATTCAACTTAATAATACGAGAGTAGGAAGGCGCCTGTTCAAGTCTCAATCATTTTATCTCCAATTAATATTGATTCTGACTAGATGGACGCTGCAAGTGCAGCTAGTGTAAGTTAATATAATTAAATTTGTTTCAACTCATCAGTTTAAACTTTTGAGTTGATTAAGTTGATTGGTGATTTAACATAATTCAAAAAAAATAAATAAATAATAATTCCAACATCAACTTCATGCTATTTATTTGTAGCCATGACAAATTTCCAAGTATTCAATTGAAAATTTAACATTTTCCTCGCTGCAAATCAGTATGTATATGCAATATATATATACACATATATATAAATGTGTGTGTATATGCATGTTTATTTTTTCCTTTCATGTTGTTTTACCTGCGCAACAGTTGGTACACTAGTTGGATCAAACTCGTCGCATCGTTCAGGGTTGATGGGGACACAAACACGACCTGAGATAGAAAGAAAAGATCAAGAATTAAATAATATGCAAACATGTGCTCTCTTTACAGAAGTGAACACATCGCTTCCTTCGTATTAAGCCTTTTTTTTATGATTCAGCCCCAGGAACCCATTTTTTTTTATCAGATAATCGAAGCTTCGCTCCACACATCTGGCCCTTGGGAACTTAGAGCTTTGCTTTTCTTAACTCGGGAACACTAGAGGCTAGTCCCTAGAATGTGGCATCGGGATACATGGTAAGAGTGAAGGCGGGAAGGAGACCGCCTGGAAATCAATCCCCACACTGTCTCGAACCTGGGATGTTAAGGGGAGTACTCCCTCAACAACCAGGCACTCAACAACTAGGCTGCCTCTAGGAGACCTTCGTATTAATTAACCAAATTACTTGCAGGATTCCAGATCAAATGCACCAGACAGTTTTTTTTTTTTTTTTTGGAGAAGAACCTTAAAGAATTAAATTTTACATTGAAACCATAATGAGGTTTCTGCGACACAAAGACTCACTGCTACATCTATTATTTACATTTATTTCCAACACTAACCTGTTTTGGGATGAACACAGAATGGCGCTTTAAGAAGATGGTTCATGTGTTTAGTAACCTGCAGAATAAAGAACTTGCTTCATCAACGGAGTTCAATTAAAATAAGATTTAACAAGTAAATCTGAAATTTTAGTTGCAAACCCTATGCATGCCAATTAGAGATCCAGTAGTAACGAAGCTATTTCCTAGAACAGGTGGACCTAATTCTAATAAAGGTGGGAAAAAATCTAGGTAAGATAAAGCTAAGTAACATACCTCCAAATCAAGCCTAGGGTAGGTAAAAGAGAAAACAATCTCTTCAACATGCCTACGCATTCCTTGTGCCTGAATCAAAGGGAAGTGTTACATTATCGTCTAAACTGCGAAAGAGTTAAGGCAAGCAATTGATTAGAATATTTGAACTTTAGATTACTCCATTACTCCAAAAGGTATCTCTGTTAATTGCATTACCTGAGATATTTAATTGTTATTGGTTGATATAATTAAATTTACTCACAACTCAATTTGACATAAATCAACATGTTTATTAGAGCAGGAGATCCTGATCCTAAGTTTGAGTAGGTATCTCAGTACACTAAAGTAGTAGGTATCTCAGTCTTTCCTTTGGGTGCTTTAGAGGGAACGAAATGGAAGAGTATTATGAATAGAGAACATTCTTTCAATGTGATCTTCAATCTTGTTATCTACTAAGCAATTTCTGTAGGTAAATTGCCTAACTTCTTATCATCTCACAGTTATGTTTCCCTTTAACCAATTGAGAAAACCATTCATAATTCCCATGTACTTTTAAGCATTATGTTAAAAAGAAAATAATACAGCCTAGCCTCTGATCCAACAAAAACTTATATGTTAACACACTATCAACTTTCATTTTTGATACCTATAACTATGAGTGTTCCGGTCATCTTACTTGGCCTTGGGTTTCCTGACACTTTCAACTTAAATAGGATTTTTTTCGTAATATCTCGTTAAATCATGTTAAATAATCCTTCAAACCGAAAGCTTAAGTCAATACGTTTGGATAATTAGATCAATCAACACTCTCTTCAGTAGTGAGTTTAGAAATTTGAAATACATCCACAAGTGAAAATCAATATAAAATAGAGAGGAAGTGACTTCAGAAGGATTTGAACACAAAACCCCTTTCTTTATATCATGTTGAATTATATTAAATAACCAACCAACCCAAGAGCTTATTATATCAATCAACAACTTTCTTTTGGGAAAGGCTGTCCCTGTCCCTGTCCTAGTGTTCTTTGGGTTGATTTGGCTCTTTTGGCACTATTAGCACTGGAAATCACTTCAAATTCCAACTCTAGTTTTGGCACTAGTTACACCGGAACATTAAGCTTTTCCAAACAGCAATATTCAGCTCAAAGTTCTCTTAAATTAATTGTTCCGAACTCTGTGAAAAAGGTTGAGTCTACCTTATGTTTCCCTGATTGTAACATATTTTTTAGTTGCTCCCATCTTACAGAATTAACATCTTTTTTAGAGGCTCGCCTATTCTCTTGCCACCTTCCTCGAAGCTCTGAGGTAACGGCTACAAGAGAAACTCTATTAGTATTTAACATGAAGCTTATGATAATGACCGAACTTACCAATGAAAAATACATAAATTACTTACATTCGTCATGAATCATATCTAATATTTTCTCGTATCTCTCCTCAGTTGAGAAAATCTCTTGGCTACAAAGCAATTTTGATTCAAAGCTATCCTCAAGAACTTCTGCATATGACCTCCTGAAATAAAATACAGAAGCTATGTTCAGAAAAATGAGATTTGAATCATCATCATATTTTAATCTTAAGCAACACTCACGCGAAAAATGGATGAAGAACGGGACCCATGAGAGAAACTTTCTTGCGGTTATTTTCATTACCCTGCACGTCAACTACATTTAACTTCATAACTTGAGAAACTAAATCTAACCAATATTTAATAACAAAATAATATGACCTGGTATAAACGAAAATAATCGGCAACAGAAGCTCTCTGTTCATTGGACAACCTGTAGAAGTATGCCAACAGTTTTAAACCTTTACAAAAAGAAAATATGATTACAAATTAAACAATTACTCGTTTTACCTCCTGGCTTTACCATCACAGACCCAACAATGAACACCACGTCGACCACTAAATACCCACAACATGTGGTTAAACCCAAAGTCATCTGCAACAACACAAATTTCAAGTTAAGTGTAACAGATGGGACTGAATAGAGCATCCTGCGCCTATCTAATAATTGCAACTAAAAGTTAATTCTCAGATGCATTGGACAATGTCAATGTGCCAGGCTTATTTAGAATTATTCCTTAAAAAAGATTGTGAGAGGCTTAATGTGGAGATATTAAATAAAGATAAACATTGCATACATAACTGGCTACAGGAAATAATATAGTAAATAGAAACTGACATAGCTAATAATTTAAAAAAAAAAAAAAGAAAACTGGCAAGAAGCTAGTGATTCATAATCTGAATATTTTAGTCTATAACAAATTTTATACATATTCTACTTCCCAATTCTCTTTAGAACTCAGAGATGGACACAAATGTATAACCTATAGATCTCTACCATTGCCTCGGGTTTAGAGAAGCAAAGCTCCAAGTTACAGGGTCATCAAAAAAAAAAAAAACAAAAAATGTATAACCTATAGATCTGATGCTGATGATGAATTTTCTTACCTCGAAGGGCAGTATCAATTACTTTGATAGCAGCAGTCATTAAAGGCCAACAATTCAAGCAAACATCAGCTCCTGAACAACAGTACCTAACATCATCGTAATCAGTCATATCCTGCATATGGAGGCATTTCACAGATAAAAATTTTCAGTGAAAAAGATTGAATGATTAACTTTCAAATGGAATTGTAAATTTGAGCATTTTCAAAACCGATCAACTTACTATATCAAAAACTAGTTCTCTCTCCACTGGAGTAAATACATTATCACCAGCATATGCGTGTCTCTTCGCAGGCTGAAGCAGAAGATTTGAAATGCGAGAGATGAAAATTATTTATAAAAAAACAAAAAGAGAGAGCAAAAGAAAGAGAGGGCTAGCATGCAAATGTTTATTATTCAATACAAGTAAGCAGATTATCTGAAGCCTCCTTGACTTTTAGAAATAACAACTGATTGCTAAAAATCAAAATTTGCAACAATTCATAATTAATCATCAAGAATCATGAGAGAACTAGAGAGATCGTGTTTGTATTTATTTTAAACTGCATATGTTAAAGATTGTACTCTAGATGCTGAGATGCAGTTATATTTGCTTGGTACACATATCCTTAAAATCAAGTATCAGATTGGATGATGCTTTAAAACCTACTGAATTGTGATGTTGATCAAGTAAGAAGATCCATTAAAAGAGAAGGAAAAAAATAAAAAAGAGGACCAAAATATCTCCTAACAACCATTACTATACTTACTTCCAACAACAGATTTTAAATTTTAAATTGTCTATTAAATAATCAAACTCCGCATACCCATCCTTGGGAATTGGGATACTTTTCGGTTGAAGTTGATGCTAAAGTTAAATATAAGTAACACAATAAATCAAACATCTATGGGGGAGAGTTACATATCTGATTCGTGATAAATGCAACAAGAAAGAATTTTACTTACATCCACGCTGTATACAGGCCCAATATCGATTTTAAACGGACACTTTTCCTTGATAGAATTTTCCATTTCAGACAAACTGTTGAAAGATTGGAATCGTAGATAAATGTCACTATCCAACGTGAATGAGAACTCTCTTCGGCCAAAATAGGATTGGTCACTTCCTGGATGTTTTCCATCTAAAAAACACATATAGAAGTACAAGTTACATAAACATGATATCAGTTATCTTCTTCTGGGGATATAAAATATTGTTGGGAAAATTACATTTTAGTTCCAGTGAAGTTTTTATCTGGTCCCTAAATTTCAAAATACATTCTTACCACTAAATTTCCATAAACTAAATTTATTTTCCTTATGTGTCGATTGTATGTTATTTTACTTATTTTCTTTTAAAAATAAAATTATGGAAAAACCAAAATAAGCACAATATCATCAATCTATTGGAATTTAAGGTCAGTTTAGACATCATCGTAATCAACATTTCATTATGTCACGCACAATTTCGTAATCCCAAGCACTAAAATTGAGTATTGTAGTGTATCAGAGTAAAGGTATTTGATTTTGAATGATAATGACTAAATAGAAATTTCACTCAACATCAAGTGACTGAAAAGTTTTTTTTTTTTTGCCCTATTTTGTTTCAATTTCCGAGAATCAAGAGCATACCATTGCCATAAGACATCCATTTGAAAAAATCACTATACGGAAAAAGCTTCCCTGCAACAATTTTAACTCAAATCGTTCAAAAGCAGAAAAACAATAAACTTAACTAAATTTCAAGGGACAATTCAACACAAAAGTGTTAAAAAAAAGCCATAAATAGTTCACCGTAGTAAATTTTGAGATAATTAGCATCGAACCCATCAGGCACAATGTTCTTCGGCTTCTGTTCGTTACCATCAATTACCATATCGCTTACTCCATCATCAACTTCTTCGTTAACCATTTTCGCAATAACAGAATTGGTTGCAAAATTCAAGCAGAAACGAATTAACGAAATCGACGAAAACAGGCCAGGAAACGAAATGGAAACAGATTAAGCAGTTAGATCGAAGAATTGGAATTTCGAGTATGTAGAGACAAAGAATAATCAGGAACAAGAATGGCGGGAGTCTTTACTGATAATTAGGGCAAGACGAGAGTTTTGGCGGGAATTTGTGTTTTACCACGGTTCGGCCCGGCCGGTTCGGATCAACCGAATTTGTCAGAGTCAAAGGTAAGTATTTGGCGTCTGATTGACTGTATAATAAAAAATACAAAGAAATGGCTGAAACTAAACTGTTCTTGTAGCTAGAGAGTAAGATTTGAGAGTGTTTCTATGGAGATTGGAGCTGTTTAATATCAAGGCGGCGAAGAAGGCGGCGGGCGGCAACAGAGAGAGATACTATTCAGAAAGTTCCGGTGAGAGTGTGGCGGTGATCGTCGTTTGGGAGGTGGTGGAGGGGATCGGCGCCGGCGGCCGTGGTCACGGAAGAAAACGGGGAAAGAAATACGGAGTTTTGGAGACGTAAGTATTGAGATTTTAAGGATATTTGGTATTAGTATTTATTTTGAGTATTTATAATTAAATGTTATACTTACATTTTTGTTTGGATCTAATTTTTAAAATTAATATTTAGAATGATTTTTATTTTGAGCATTTAAAAATAATGATTAATTATTATTACTGTTAAAATTTATTTTGATGTAGTTTTAAAAGAATTTAAAATTAGTATATAGCATAATGATTTATTATAAGTATTTATAAGTAATTGTTGCAATAAAAAATTCGTATGAAAATAGTTTTTTTTAGAAGTATTTAGTAAAAACTAGTTTGAAATACTAGTTCATACAAAAAACTAGAGATCTGGCTTGGATTGGAAACGTTGTGTAAGAGGCATTTGACGATTTGATGATTTTGTGAAATATGTGATCAACGACAAATTGACGATTTTTGTGATATATTATGTTCGACTAGGTGATCAACGTCAATTTGACGATTTTGTGAAATATGTGAGATCCATAAGATGTAATAGCTACATCATCTTATTTGCTATTTGTTCAGTTTGATTGTGTGACGACAATAGATGTAAGCATTCGTGTGTGTGAGCCATGTTTAACAAATTTATTTTCAAGTTGATATTTACATCACCAACTTAGAAGTATTAGAAATAAATACTCTTTGATATATTTGATAGTTAGAATATTGGTTAGATATATATATATATTTTTTTTTTATAATATATTTTGAGATGTGATATTTCATATATATTTATTTATTTATTTATATTTTTTTTTTAACTTCACTAAAATTTAGATATTTTTCAAAATGATGAAGGCTTAAATTGATGATTGACATATGAGAAACTCAAAGTTCAACCAATACTTTCTAAAACAAAAGTGAAATGATAATAATAATAATAATAACAATCAATTAATCAAATATAAAAAAGTTTAACCAACCCCTTCTTTTTATAATTCAAATGCATGTGGAAGAGCCACTTTAGTGGGTGACATATTTATGGATTGGTTGTTTGTCTTCACTTGCTTTTTCCAAACTAGACTTTTCCCTCCATTTTATACTAGAATGAAGTTGTAATTAAAAAAAAAAAAAAAAAAAAAAATCAAGTTGGTTTTTTTTTTTTAATCTGAATTTTCTATTATAATATTTGAACACATGAGTTCTCCCACTAGATCCAAACAAAACGAAAAAAAAAAAGTGAGAGAAAAAAAAAGTTTTTCTTTAAATACGAATTGAGGAAGGAGACAACAAATCATATATCAGGAGCATTGTTTCATTTTCAGGATTGAACTCGCTCGTGTTGAACTGGCAGACAAAAACACCACTGCGCTGCCAACTCTTTGGATAAAAATAAGAAATATCTTACATTTACCAAAACTAAAATTAATCAAACACTACATAAAAGAAATAATGACAAAACAATCATTATGAGAATTAAGAAAAACATGATCTAATTTGTGGAGAAACTCAAGATCAAAAATTGATCAAGTAAATGTCAATGCATCATTTATGTCAGATGAGCTATGTGTCACGATCCAACTTCGTTTTCGTTGCAAAACGATCGTGAGGCACTTGCTCTAACCCAGCGAGTAAGTCAGCCAAACGAAAATCGCAGAGCGGGTGGCACGACAGAACCAACCTCCCAAAATAAGCCTCGAGAAAGGTTTTCGAAAGAGAGAGAACGTTTTGAAATACGTTTTATCTTTGAAAAGTATATGATAAGATGCAATATGAGACACAACAACTAGCTTGCATTAATCATATACAATCACTTGGTAGGAAGGAAGCTTCAGTAAGTCATACCACATTTTAGAACAAAATTGGTGTGACACCCTTGCATATGAAAATGGCGAGGAGTCAACACCTAGATAAAAATGAAGGAAACTGTCATAACATACAATATTAACAAAATAACATTAAAGCACGATAAAAAGGGTGTAGAGGTTCATGCGGCCATGTGCAACAGGCACTGTACAAGCAAGACCGTGACACTATGCTCACTCAGGCGCGAACTTATTCATTAATAACTACTTTTCCCATAACACTAATTAACAAGTATTAATTTATATTAAAGTGCAGTTTTCCAAGCAGTAGTTGATCAACTTTATAACAATGCACATATTCAATACTATGTTATGTAATTATAGTTTTTGGTTACCTAATTTTTAATCTTATTATGTTTTGTTTTTACACGTTTTAAATATTCTATTTAGTCTTCAAATCAAACTAATGATAAAGAGAAAAATGTTCAAAATAACATAAGGTTAATGAATTCTCGATATTGAACTACAATTGACTTAGGGTATGTTTTGTGTGGTGGAAAAGGCTCGGAAGGAAAAGGAATGATCCCTTCCTAATGTTTGACCTACCGATTTCCATCAAATCAATCACTAATTTATTCTTAATTTTTTTCGTTTATCCATTCATTTCCTTTGTTCTCCTTCATTCCCCCTATCATTGATTTAACCCATCAACTTATGCATCTCAACATCCTCTTTGACCACTAGGTCGTGGTTAACCTCATAGCTGTTTTTTTCATTTTTTTTTATTTTTAAATTTTGTTTCTACTATTATCTAAAAAGCTATCAAGGATGTGTGTGTGTATATATATATATATATATATTTTTTTTTTTTACTTCAGTTTATTTTAAAATAAAATATAAAATTATAACAAAAAAACAAACTAAACAAAATCTTTATAAAAAAAAAAAAAAAAAAAAAAAAAAAGAACTTAAGAAAACAAAAGTTTGAAATTTCATTTAAGTCTATATCATTTTGAAGTTTTTTCTTCTGTTATTTTTTTAGAGTTAATTTTCTATTATTAATTTTAGAAACATGTTCACATTAATTCAATTTGTAATTCAATATTATTATTATTAAATTGTTTGATGACAGAATAATTTTATTGTTTGTTCGTAATCCAGTTTAATACCAATATCATGATTTTTATCCTAAAAATCGGTATTTGGCTCTCAATTTATTTAGCAGCAATAGTGCCTCTTATAAATTTAGTCTTTCTAATTTGAATAAGTAATAAATTGGACACAAAAAACACATCATATATACATACATTTATGTACTTAATTTGCCAACGATAAAAATTTATATCTATATACTTAATTTGCCAACGATAGAAATTAAATTTTATTTTTTTCAAATTACATGAACTAAATTATATACCTCTCCAAACTATAATAATTAAAATTTTATATCTTTCCCAACCACGAAAACTAAAGTTTATATTTTTAAATCGTAGAATTAAACTCTAACTTTCCTAAAATTCTAAAAACCGAATTATAATTTATCATACATTAATTGATAATTTTATTGAAAATATAAGATTTTTTTTTTTTTTGGAGCATATGAAAATACAAGACTTAAAATTGAGAACATTAATAATTATTTAATGAAATAGTTTGCCCAAATCTAATTCTTCATGTGAAACCCCAATTGCATTAATTTATCTTTTTTTAAATCCCCAATTGGCATATATTAAAAAAAAAAAAAAAAAAACCCAATTGGGTTACTTACTTTTTTTCATTTTATTATGTATACAAAAAAAAAAAAAAACGTTGAAATTGTAGAGCTAGTTGAAAGTTTGGACTCTCGAAGATGTGCTCTCAATTTATAATCTCCATTTTTTTAATGTCTTCCAGTGTCTTAACTCGAGTATAGTGGAGCAAAAGATTTCGATTTCAAAAAAAAAAAAAAAAAAAAAACAAATTTTCCATTATGAGTAACAGCTCTACTGTATTGATATGAGTTGATCTCTTTATTCTTCGTGATATATACCACATTTATGATCCCTATTTACATTTTAGTGGGTTACTATTAGTGCTACTGTTACTATTTTCTATGACTGTTACAATACTACTGCTATTTTATTGATTATTGACTCTAAAAGGAATTGAGCTGACTAAAAACCTTTGACTCTGAGCAGTGGAACTTGAATCATCAACAAGACGTTTTAGTATTGGTCGAGCTGCTTTGTTCCTTATTTATTCTATATTCATTGAGTGGTACATCCTGATAGAAAACTTAGCGCCAAGACTTTACCGATGCGTAAATGCACAAGAAAAAAATCATGATTCGAGATCTCTCACCTTCATTGTTATTTAAAGGAATTTGTGTCTGTTTAGATAAGTATTTGGGTGAATAATTAAATAAAAAAATTTAATCGATTAAAGTAAAGAATTATCTTGAAGAATTAAAAAAAATAAATTATAATAATAGCTGATTAAATGTGAAATTTTAAAATGAGAGTAATTTTCAGCTAATAAAAAAAAAAAATTGTCCAAAAGAAATAGTTTAATTTTTTTCATGGAAATAATAATAATAATAAATCTCAAAAACCTTTTCTAGTTTGCATTATTTTATTCTCCTCTGTTCCCAAGAGAATAATGACGTTAAACTTTGCCTTTTAAAATAATTGAAATCAGAACGTTAGAAACAGTATTTCTATCTCTCTTTATAATTTTTAACAGCTACATTGAAGTTCAATTAAAAATCCTCTGCAACAATTACTTCTCACCAGCCATGGAAAACCCTAAACCATGGCGGATTTTCATCTACTTTCTTTCTCTTCTCAGCCTCTTTCCGCCGCCGTCCGCTGCCCAATTCCCCTTTCCGGAAACCACCTCCACGGTGGTTCCTGACCCGAGCAAATTCTTCTCTCCCTCTCTCCTCTCTACTCCTCTGCCCACTAATTCCTTCTTCCAGAACTTCGTCCTCAACAATGGCGACTCGCCGGAATACATTCATCCATATCTAATCAGAATCGCAAATTCTTCGCTTTCTGTTTCATACCCATCTCGTACTTCCAATTTATCGATTACCCAATTGCCAGTTTCTCCAGATCTCACTATTTCTGCATTAAACGGAGCTTCCCCTGTTTCTAATAAAGCTCATTTCGTTTCGTCTTTCAGCGATCTCGGCGTCGATTTGGACGTTGGCGATTTCAGATTCCACCTTGTTCGTGGTAGTCCGTATTTGACTTTCTCTGTTTTGAAAACTTCCTCTGTTTTGATTTCCACCGGTAATGGCGTTCGCTCTGTTGATTCTTCCGATGATTCGACCAAACACGTCATTCGATTGAGTAACGGCCGGAATTGGGTGGTTTACTCCACGTCGGCGGTTGATTTGATTAAATCGAAGAATAATCAGATCGTAACTTCCGGTGGATTTACCGGCGTTATTCGGGTTGCAGTTTTGCCTGATTCGAAGACAGAATCGGAGAAGATTCTAGATCTGTACAGAGGATGTTACCCTGTTTCTGGGTTTGCAAAATTGACTGAAAATTATGGATTTCAATACAAATGGCAAAAGAAAGGAAGTGGAGGTCTATTAATGTTGGCTCATCCGTTGCACCGGCGAATCCTGCCGGGAAATCAATCTGTTCTTGAGAATCTCCGGTACGACAGCATCGACGGCGACCTTCTGGGTGTGGTCGGAGATTCATGGGATTTGAAGTTCAATCCAATTCCGATGACTTGGCATTCAATCAACGGGATCGACAAAAAATTCTTCCCTGAAATTGTCGCCGCTCTGAAACGCGACGCTAAGACTTTGAACGGTACAGAGCTTTCGTCGACGGCGGCGTCTTATTTCTACGGGAAATTGTTAGCAAGAGCTGCGAGATTGGCACTGATCGCCGAGGAGGTGAATTACGCCGGCGAGGTGATTCCGGCGGTTGTGAAGTTTTTGAAAAACGGGATTCAGCCGTGGTTGGACGGGAAATTTACGAAAAATGGGTTTCTGTTTGAGAGAAAATGGGCTGGATTGGTGACGAGAAATGGAGCTACGAGTAAAACTGAGGATTTCGGATTTGGAATCTACAACGATCACCATTTTCATCTGGGTTATTACGTATATTCAATCGCCGTTCTAGCGAAAATCGACCCAAATTGGGGGAATCAATACAAGTCCAAGGCGTACGCATTGGTGAACGATTACATGAGTTTCAATCCCAGAAAATCTCAATTCTCAATTCCGTTTCGAAATTTCGATTTCTGGAAGCTCCACTCATGGGCCGCCGGCTTGACGGAATTCCCCGACGGCCGGAATCAGGAGAGCACGAGCGAGGCGGTGAATGCGTATTACGCGGCGGCGCTGATGGGTATGGCTTACGGCGACAAAGGGCTGACATCGGCTGCGGCGGCGCTGACGGCGGCGGAGATAGCGGCGGCGCAGACGTGGTGGCACGTGAAGAAAGGGGAAACGATTTACGAGGAGGGATTCGCAGGGGAAAACAGAGTGGTGGGGATTTTGTGGAGTGCAGCGAGGGAGAGCCGGCTATGGTTTGCGCCGGCGGAGTGGAGGGAGTGTAGAGTTGGGATACAGGTTTTGCCGGTGCTGCCGGTGACGGAGAAGGTATTTTCCGATGAGGAGTTTGTGAGGGAGGTAGTGGAATGGGTGGCGCCGGCGTTGGAACGGGAGGACGCCGGCGAGGGGTGGAAGGGATTTGCTTATGCATTGGAAGGGATTTATGATTGGAAAAGTGGTGCTGAGAAGATTAAGAAATTGAAGAAACATGATGATGGAAATTCTCTCAGTAATCTGTTATGGTGGATTTACAGTCGGCCGGTGGTAAGAGGTTGAAGACAAAGGGAAAGTTTTCCACGGATTTCAGGTTTTTTTTTTTTTTTTTTTTTTTTTTTTTTTTTTTTAATTTTAATTTTTTTTCAGTTTATAATTTGTTTCCACTTTTTTTTGATTTAATGATCAACGTATTAATTTCCACAAAAAAAAAAAAAAAATCAACGTATTAATAAATTAATAATAGTTAAAAATACTACTAGGCAACAAAACTATGCCGATCATATAACTATAAGATCTTTATAATAAATAAATGACACATAAGAACGGAACATCTTCAATCCAACACATTCTTGAAAATCCTCCTTTAAAGCTTCTTTCGTCAAACCATGGGCACCAAGATTTCCTTGGCGAGAGCACCAATTAAATAAGAACGACTCAAATTGCTTTGCCTCTACAACAAATGCTAACTTTGATAGATCTTCTTGATTTCGAGTCAATTTATTGATAACTACAGATGCATTTGATTTAATTATTAGACGAAGAAAGCCTAACTCTAAATCCCACATAATTCCATCTCGAATAGTCAATGCCTCTCCAATTTATACATTGAGCATTCTTTGAAGCGGTCTAGCTAAAGAATTAAAAGCCATAACTTTCCCTCTCTCATTTCGTATGATGCAACCAATCTAAAATTGTTGACGGTAAAATTAAAGGCAATATCTAAATTCAATTTATAATGTCGGTTATTGGGAGGAGACCACTTAGTTACGGGCGGCTTTTTTTTTCTTTCTTTTAATTATAAATTTGTTTTTTTATAAGAAAATGATATCCAATTGGTTAGGTTTTAATTTTCTCTCATTAATTTTTGTTTTTTTTAATTAAATTGAATCGCTTTCAATTTGATTATATATATTATTAATTATAAAATTGAGATGTTTGAATTGGTATTTTAGATAGGTAGAATTAATATTTAAAATGAAGATTTATTTTGAATATTTATAAGTAATAATTATAAATTAAAAGCTTATATGAAATTTAAAAGTATTATACCATCAAACAATCAAACCATTGTCCTAATAATTTTTGTGGAAAGTAAATAGAGAAAAATGGTGAGGCATAAATACCACACACATAGTTGATATAATCTAAGAGTTTCTATATTTATTGGTAACCAAAAAATCTAAGCTTAAAAGCCCAATGGGCTTTACACTTTGAAAAGATTTGTTGGTAGGAGATATTGTAGAAAATTTTCTTTCCACAAGATTGTGTGAAGTAGAAGTTGTAGCCCAAAAAAAAAAAAAAAAAAAAAAAAAAAAATCTTACACAATAATTATAAATGTAATTAAATTTTAAAATAATCGCATATATAATCATTAATAGAATATTATAAATGATGTATTTAAGAAAGTACGTGACAATATTCAATAACACAATTATTTTCTAAATTTGAATAGCTCGAAAGTTTTTCAAAAAAAAAAAAAAAAGGTTGTTGAAAATTTTGTTGATATAAAATTGTTTGGAGGAAAGATTGGAATGAGAAGATGAAGGGATAGATTAGAATGAGGTGTTATGGTGAGTGTTGGAATTTGGGTTCGGGGAATATTTTCTTTTTTTTTTTTAGTACAGTTTGGGGGAGGGGGACAACAAATTCTACCTAGATGGTACTACAAAGACTCGAACCACTAATCGAGTAGATACTAATCCATCACTAGTGTCAGCTAAGCTAGGTTCGTTTTGGGAGAGAAAGACTTTTGTATCATAAACAAACATAGAGTACATTTTACCTAATGTTCCTTCTCAGTCTAATCTCCTCCTTAGACATAGAGGAAAGATTATATTTTTTTGAGTTTCCATTATACTTTTTTTTTCTCTTATAATTTAAATTACAAACCCATCTAGTCATTATGGTAATCAGCAATATCTTGTATGATTAATAATTAAAAAAAATATATTAGAGACTTAAACTAAATATTATTGAAATGAATATAGAAATCTACACCTTAAGTCTAAGAATTAAAAATGTATTTTTAGACATAAAGTTTTAAGAGATATTTGAATTGAGATTTTAAGAATATTTATAATTAATATTTAAAATGAATATTTATTTTGAGTATTTAGAATTAATGATTAATAATGTTGCAGTAAAAATTTTGTGTGAATGTAGTTTTTAAGAATATTTAGAATGAAAATTTATTTTTTAATATTTAGAAGTAATGATTATTAATGATGGTAGTTGAAAATTTGTTTGAATATAATTTTTAAGAATATTTAGAATTAGTATTTAAAATAAAGATTTATTTCAAATATTTAAAAATAATAATTATAGTAAAAGTTGATTCAATATAATTTTTTTAAAAATATTTAGTAAATACTAGTTTGAAAATGGAATATACCTTTCTTTCTCCCATTGTTTAATTAAAACCTTTTAGTCCTAAAAATAGCTTTTAAATTTTGGAAATATTATGTTGTTTTGAGACAAAATTAGGTGAGATTGTAAAGTCAAAAAGAAAATGATATTGTTATCCTATTAAGAAAAAAAAAAAAAAAAAAAAAAAAAAATATATATATATATATATATATTTACAAGGATAAAGATAAGTACAAGAAATGGGTCTAACAAATGACAAGGACCCACAATTGTTGAAGTTTTTATAATTTTCAAACAAATGTCCAAGAATATTACATTATATAATTAATTATCTTTATGCATATAGACATGCCACATTGCTATTCAACCAAGTAATATAAATAAATAAATAAATAAATAAATAAATTGACTACTAAAAGCATATACCCAAAGATCTTATAATCTTCCTCACCTATACCTTCCAAATGCACAAATTCATACCATAAACTTTAGAAATTAATATAGAATGATAGTAGGTATGGATGTTTTTTTTTTAATCTACAAAAAAAAAAGAAAAAAAAAAAAAGATCATTTTACAAGTTTAATTAGTTTGAATTAGTGGAGATTTTAGAATAAAATGAGTTTAAGAACTTTAGGAAAGTAGTATTAAAATCCTACACCCGAAAGCTATTTTTGAGGTCAAATTCTTTATTTTCCTTCTATTAGGTTATTGACACTCTTTCAATATTACTATGAATATCAATGCATAACTCATCTAAGATTTTTATGCTTTGGGAATATCCTGAACAGACATTCGACTTATCAAGACATTTAGTTCACCCATGCCCAAGTTCTAAAAGAGCTCAATTCACTCGGTTACAATCAGAGTGTTAGTCTATGTATTGTATGTGTAAAGTGATGAATGTTTATCTGGGAGGGAATAGAATGGTTCCTATGCTCACGTGGATGTAGGCCATAAAGTCGAACCACGTTAACTCTTTGGTGTTTCTTTTGACTCACTTTAATTTCTGTTCTATTATCTTTCATCTATGCATTTTTTCCTTGTTGATATCGTGCACTAAAGAACTAAGAAAGAACAGCGTTAGAAACATACTTTGGCATCCATTGAAATTCTTGTAGAGTTTTCCATTGGGAGAATTTCAATCTCAATTTAGAAGTACA
>JBBMEG010000027.1:540377-570109 GCA_037832605.1 Cyclanthera cordifolia
GACTTTTTTTAGTGTTTAATAATTACTTGATTAGAAATAATTGATTACAATAATCATGAGACACAGCACCTCCCACCAAACTCAATGAAAAATTAGAGAGAAAATTGGTTTTGAATATTTTTTTCAAGAAAATTATTATCACTTCCATAAATTTTACATAGAAGTTTATCTTTATTTATATTAAAAATATTATTATTATTCAATCAATTTTATTTAATAGTAACTTCAAATTTGTTAGATAAATCAGTTTTAAGTTTTTTTTTAAATTATAATAATTAAAATTTGATTTTTGAAAATTTATGAATTAAAATAAAACAAAATTTTTAATTTAATGATTAAAATTTGATTTTTAAAATTTAGGTTCAAAATTCAAGAAAAAATTTAAAAAAAAATCTTAAATGAAGTTAGACTTATTACCTACCATATATTATTTTTAGTTTATGTTTGATTGAACCTGAGAAATTTGATTAAATTTTTATTTTTTAATAGAGATTAAAAAAATATATATATATATATATAATTCAATCTAATTTTTCAGTTTAAGTTCGATAGTCGAATTTATCGCGTGTTTTTCAACGCCATTGCATAAAAAAGGTGCTGTTCTATTTGCCGTTCCGTTGCGTTCCGTTCCGGCCACTATAATTTTCTATCCCAGTCTGCGTACAGCTAAGCTATGACAAGGAAATGGCATTTTATGTAATTAAACTAAAATTTAGGGGTTTCTTAAATTTCTCTTTCTTCCCCCACACCCTTAAAATAATCAAAAGGACAGCGATGACGGACATAATAATACACCCCCTCTCCCATCTGACACACCCACGTTCATCATGGCGCGTGCTCCCATTTCCCCTTCTTTTTTCTCAATTACACTCACATGGTTCCACGCGCCTCGTCATCGCGCGTGGCGTTTCAAATATTTCTTTTCTTTTTTTTTTTTTTGAAAACAAATAAAATGTTAAATATATTTGACGGTTCTTAATTTTCAAACTTCTATTCTAAATTGAATTCTTACTTTATAAGATTTGTAGAAATTCAACTTATTAACTTATTATATCAATGACTTTGAAATTAAAATTTGAAAGCCTCAATTTTTTTGATTGTGTTATCACATTAGGGGAAGTTTGGTACGAGGGTTTTAACTATTTTAAATTAGTATTTAGTAAAATTTTTTTTTAAATTATATTAAAATTATTTTTAATGGCAATAATTATTTTAAATATTTAAAATAAATCATTATCCATTATAATCATTATTAATCATCACTTCTAAATACTTAAAATTAAATTTTATTTCAAATATTAATTTTATATACTCTTACAAACTACATCCAAACAAACTTTTGATTGCAATTATTATTTCTAAATACTCAAAATAAATTTTTATTTTAAATATTAATTATAAATACTTTTAAATTCTCGATTCAAACATTCCTAGAAAGTTTTCCACGTGCTTAATTCATTGTGTATATGTATATTGATTTAACTAGTTGAATGTACTTTAAAGGGTCAAATTCAAATAAATAACTATAGATTGATTATTTTAAATGATTAAAATCGATAAATTGTTTCGAATAATATTGAAAAACAAATTATATTAATATAACGTTCCAATGAAATATTGATAGAGTGAAGTTTATTTTTCTCAAATTATATTAAGACAAACAACCTCTAATAGTTTTGTCTACTAATTTTTCTCAAAAAAAAAAAAAACGGGGTATACTACTTAAAACAATTTTATTTATTTTAACTTTTTTCAAAAAAAAATAAAAATATATATATATATATATATATATATATATATTTATTTATTTATTTATTTATTTATTTATTTATTTATTTTAACTGGTATGTAAGATTGAGTACCAAATTCATAATAAAGAAATAAATACAAATGTGATCTACTATAAAATAAAATAAAACAAAATACATTTGTAATTAATTTTTATACGTATGGATATACCTATAAATCACTAAATTCTTATATTGTAAAAAATGGAGACCTTCCAATATTCATAAAAAAAGAAAAGAAATGTAATTACTTATTTTCATTTATAATTAATTTTAAGAATGAAGTTCATTTTTTATACAAAGGGGAACAATAATCTTAATTAATTAGTATACATAATTTAAATGTTCATCTTATTTTACACTACGATCCTTGAATTTTCAATATATTCATAAAATATATAAGCGTTACTTTTTATTATCAATTGATTTTGAAATAAAACTTTATTAAAGTATAATAATACATTGTGATTGAAACATTATATAAACCCTTAAAAATTAATAACCAAAATAAATGAACCTAGCAAACGTTATCATCTCCATTAAATGCTTTTGAAAATGCATATTAAAAATCGAATAATTACGAAATTTTACCACAAAATTGATATTATACAGTATGTTAAGCACAAATTAGTATCAATCTAATTAAAATGAAATTGAGATTAAATTCAAAATTGTTAAACCTCAAAGAGTTTTTTTTTTTTTTTTTTTATACTAAGGGTAGGGAGATTCAACTCACAGAGTGCATTACTAATGACAGCTGAACTATGCTCACTTTGACAAATGATATATCATTTTAAGAGCACATGCTAGTATTCCTTTAGTGCCCCACATGATAAAAAAAAGGAAAGTCCTCCAAGAATTTATAAGATAAATGACTACTCATCTTATTATCAATTGATTTTGCGATGAATGCACACATTGTCAAATATCTAATTCTTGACAGGGGAGTAATCTACAATCATATTTATCTAATACTTTAGGATTCCAACTTCTAATATATGAAATTATACAAAATGTCAATGTCGTAATTTCTTTGGTTGATATCTTTCGTTAAGGATTCTACCATTTTCCTATATTGAAAAAGTGACGCAATGTCATAATATTTATAAAATATGTGCGTTACTCCACTCATATTTATCAAATACTTAAAGATTCGAACTTTGTAATAAATTAGTTTGTACAAAATACACAAGTAATATATGTTGATATATTTTGTTAAGGATTCCACTATTATAACACATTAGAAAATTGCTGCAGTATCTTAATATTTATAAAATATATGAATTAATTTTTTTTATTACTAATTAATTTTGAGATAAATATTCAATACTGTCTAATCTATTATCATAGCTCTAGAATCAGGAACCGATTTATTTGAGAATTGATGAAATAACACTAAAGTTATATTTTTTTTAGCATAAATCTATATTTTTGTTGGCATTTTTATTAATTAATAGCTATGTCGACGAGTAATTTTGTTAATAAAATATAACAAATAAATAAATAAATAAGAAAAAAAAAAAAAAAAAAAAAGTAGTGTTGCCTCCTTGGTGGGGCTCTCATCGCTGTAGAAAATTTCACGTCCGTATTACAAGAGTCTCTTTCCTGCCTCCCTCTTTCTTTCTTTTCCACTTTAACCCAAATAATATAAAAATAAATAAATAAATATTATTGGCTCTATATTTTAATTTTCAATATTTGCTGTCTAACTTTAGCTTTCCCCTCTTCTTCCCCTCCCTTCCCCCCATTTCACTTTCTCTTTAGTGTTCCCATCTCTCTACCCTAATTTCTCTCTCTATACCCCCAAAAAAAAAAAAAAAAAAAAAAAAAAAAAAAAATCCCTCGATAGATTTAGAGAAACCAAACCCTAAAAAAGAGTGAAGATTTTAGAGAGAAGAAAACAAAATGACTCCAGCTAACTTAGCAAGTCAATTTGGAGACACAACTTACACCAAAGTTTTCGTTGGAGGCTTAGCTTGGGAGACTCACAAAGACACCATGAAGAAATATTTTGAACAATTTGGTGATATCTTGGAAGCCGTTGTTATTACCGACAAAGCCACCGGTCGATCCAAAGGCTACGGATTCGTATGTATTACTATTATTATTATTATTATTACACCTTTGATTTGTCTCAGGACACTCGTGACAGAGTTGAAGCTCTGTCTGTGAATTAATGTTACAGACAGATCTCGAAATTCACGACGTCAAAGGGAAGCAAACCCTTGATGTCTGGATACTCGATCAACTACCTTTTTTTTTAACTGTTTTTTTGTTATGAGATTGTTGGGTTTTGGTTTTTAGGTTACTTTTCGGGAACCCGAGGCTGCGATGAGGGCTTGCGTCGATGCTGCGCCCGTCATCGATGGTCGTCGAGCTAATTGCAACCTTGCTTCTCTTGGAGTTCAGAGATCAAAACCCTCCACGCCCAAAAACGGTATGATATATATTGTTACTTTTAATTAACTTAGATCTACCCTATTTGTTTCATTAATGGATGAACTAATAATTTGATTTTTATTATTATTTATTTTTTTTTTTTGTAACAAGGCATTTTAAAAGATTAAATATTTAATTTCCATTTTTATTTTACTTTAGAGCATAACGTAATTAGGAGCAATGTAAATAGTTTGATCATCAATTAATGATTCAATTAAGATCATTTTAGACAAACCCACATGGTAGTTTTTTCTATTTTTGGACAAAGATGAAATATTTATTAACGTTTAACAATTATTTTCCATTAACGTAAAAAAAAAAAATATATATATATATATATATTTTTTGACAATTAAATACATTAAGATATACAATTTCATCTCAAAACCACTAAGTCTTTTTAGATTTCATCATTGTCGAAATCAGATCCCAAATTTATTAATTTCTACTTGTTTTAAGTTTAATAAACCCTAATCGATAAACAACTCTTTAGAACAATGAGTTCAATTTATGAAAATTAACCACCTATTTAAAAAATAAAATTTTGTTAGATGCCTAAATAATTAAGATGCAAGTAATACTCACGTGTCAATAAACATCGAATAGGATTATATACTCATATTTAATGTTTGTATTATTAAGAACTCAACTCTCTGAAACAATTCTTTTCGTCGTTATAATTTTTAAATAGATCGATGCGTATATTATCGAATTTGTAGTCATGACGTATCGTAGTTAGTTAGTTGATAATATACATGTTTTAATTTTGATTTTGATTTTGATTTTTTTTTTTTTTTTTGTTGGGGTTAAAGAAAAAAAGAAATGGGAATTGACAGGAGGAGGAGGAGGAGGAAGAAACTTTAGGGTATTGAGCTCTTTCCAGACTGGATTTGGAGGGAATGTTGGATCAGCTTTTCATTCAACACCAACTTTCCCTCATTATGCTGTCCAACAAGGCATCCCTTATAATCTCTATGGGTAATTTTTATTATTATTATTTTTTACTTTACTTTATAATTTATTACATTTATCATCATATGTTATATTAATTATTATTTTTATTTTTATTTTTCTCTTTCTCTCTCTACAACGTGCATTGCCAACCCATCAATTCTCACTTTTATTTTCTTACTTACACTAAAGTTTTCCCTTCTTTATCGCTCTTTCATTTACTGCACTTCCGTTACTCACTGGTTTCGGTTCGGTTTTTGTTAGTTTTATACCGAGTCTGTTTTTAATAATTGGATTTGAATTTATATTTAATAAAAACTAAATTTATTAGTTCAGTTTTCTTTTTGATTTTAGTAAAAAATATTGGTTTTTTTTTAAATTTTTTGTCTCATTCTCAATTTCATTTTTAATTTTATTCTAAAAATTATAATGTCTTTACTTCATGTTTAACATTTAAATTAGTTCTTTCATCAAATTTAAATATTAACATTTTCTTATTTTTATTATTAATATATTTTGTTCGATTTGGATTTTTAATGGTTCTTCCATCAAAAATTGAAAACGAACGGATATATTTCGATTTTCTAAAACATCAAACTGAATGATTCAATATTGTTTTAAAAACTTAACCAATCCATTGAATCAATTTTGTTCGGTTCATTTTGTCGATTTTTTATTTTTTTTCTTTCGCTCTTAACTAATTAGAATAATAATTCAATAGTATTATTTGAGTTTATGGGATTTCAATTATTGTTCAACTCAAAAAAAAAAAAAAAAAATTTTGCTCTTTTCCCTCTATTGTTTTGCTGCATGCATGTTTTTTTTTTTTTTTTTTACTTTTTAATTTATTTGTTGTTAATTAATGGGGTTTTATTAAAAATAATTTGTTTCTAATTTACTTTAATTGCTAATCTTTTTTTAGGTATTCTTCGTATTCGCCCGACTACACTTACCCTACGGTTTGTAACTTCTACTTCTTTGACTAATTTTAGTTCTCTTTTTTCATTTCATTTTTTCATTATTTCTTTTATCATTCAATAAATAATTTCTAAAGACAAAAAAAAAAAAATAATAAAAACCTTTGTACATGTCATTATTTTAATTTTTATATTTTCAATAAAACTTAAAATTAATTATTCTTTTTTTAAAAAAAAATCGTTAACTCTCACTCAAAAACATAGTGTATACTAGTTTTTTTATGAACATTAGAAACATGCTCATAATTTAAATTATTGTAAAGGGTATTCAACCAATGTCATGGATTTATCTTAGAAATTAATTGTAAAATTTATTGTAAATGTGATTTTAGATTATAAACATTATCAAAAGTATTTGAACAAAAAAAATGAAAAAAAAATAAATTGATCAAACAATTACATGTAGATATTGATGATCAAAACAAATTAATAGAACAATGTTACTCCCCATGAATATTTACAAAATCATTTCAAACAATTTCTCTAAAAAGAAAAGAAAAGAAAAATATTTTACTTTTTTTTTAATTATAAAAAATAGTTCTTGCCATATGTGTAGAAAAAAAAAAAAGGTCATATGATCTAAAACGCTTGCCAATACGACTAAATTTGAATAACATGGTAGTGACATATTTGTTGGAAAAATAATAACTAACACAGAAGAAGATAATTGTATTGGGAAGACAGAAATAATAAATGTCTGAATCACTTGTTGTATTTGATTTTTGCTTAGCCATATTTATATCCAAATTACATCGATAAAAATAGATCCACTATACCAACCCAGCCATTATCACACGATGCCACCACTAAATTAGCTGACCTTAAAATTTATCGCACAATCACACACGATCACACGATCTGTTAGATTAAATAAAATATTAATACTAAAAAATCAGAATTAATAAATAATATAAATTATTTCAACAGTATTTAGTGTGGTGAAGATGAATCGAAAGAAGAGTAAAGTGATCTCTCTACATCATTTAGTGGATTGAATTATTATTTTAACTAATTTATTATTATTATTTTTTTTTTTTATTCCATTGTATAATTGGAAGTAAAAGAATGTGAATTGTAGAACAGTGTTGTCTGGTCAAACTATTTGAAAAGTGAAAGTTAAGAAACCCAATCTAGGACTTACTCTTGTCGTTTTATCCGACAACTTTTGTTTTCAACATTTAATATGTTAACAGTAAATCACTTTATTTTTTTATTTTTTCTCATGCGTAATATTACAGTTTTCGTTACACGGTCTTTCATGCACATCATCATGAAACTGCTGACTATAACCCGACCACTCTAGAGTGTATGGACTTTGAGGAGAGGAGGGGAGGGGAGGGGAGAGGAGGGGAGAAGAGAAGAATTTTATTTTAAATAAAATTTGATGAGATAATGATGAGAGGTTGAGAAATTGAGGAGAGGTTTAGAAGGGATTGAATAGAAATTGTGATTTACTTAAAATAAAAAAGAAATTCAACTCTTCATCTTTCTCTTATCTTCACGTCCTCCAAATCCAAACACGTCCTCTTTTCGTTATTTGGGTTACAAAAAATTCTTTTCGTTATTGCATGAATAATTTTTTTTTTGTTATTAAAATAAATAATTATCACTTTCGTATTATTTTTCTAATTTTTATAAGTATTATCGAATGACGTCCTAGCGGTTAAGAATGATTTTGAATGCTTAAGGCGGTGTATATCAGGAAAAAAAAAATTTTATTTTTATTTTCAAGTTAATATATTAGTTATGTGATATTTTTTAGATTGAATTAAAAATCAAAATCAACTAATTCTCATTTTTAAATGATATAAAGTAATTTCTAATTTTTGAAAGAACTAATATTGTTTTAAAAATTGTTTCAGAGCTATTACAACGTGTACGGTGGGGCAACTGCACAGTACCCAATGTACGGCACCGGTCACGGCGGAATTATGAGCAGTGCGGCGGCTGCAGCGGCGGCGTTCTACCCGTATTTCCAATTCGGAGAAGGAAGTGGCGGGGGAGCAAATGGGTTCACCGCCGGTTCGGGTCAGCAAGGGTATGGGGCGGTTCAGTATCCGCATCAGCTTTTTCAATACTCGGCGGCGATTAATTCAAACGCAACGACTTTTCCTCAGCACTACGCCGGTCCTCCAATGTCTCTGCCTCCAACCCCACCCACTTTGCCATCAGGTTTGTGCTCTTTTCTTTTTATTTTTCAATTAATGGTTTTATTTTAATTATTATTTTTTTTTTTACTTTTCAATTTATAAATTACGTTTTAATTTTCAATTTTTATTTTATTTTCTTTTCAAATATAAAAATATGAGTTTTTTTTAATTGAAGTTACAACATTCCCGAACCACATATCACATATGCTAGTACATCTCTAATGTCAATTGAATTATATACTTACTATACAAACATGAGTCTGAATAAAAAAATAGAAATAAAAATTTGTTATTATCGGGTTTTAAAGTTTATATATTGTTTTTTTTTATATAATAATTAATAGTTAAATGGGGGTAAATTGTAAGAGGATAGATTATCATATTTATATTTTTGAAAAAAGAAGTAATTTATCTAAAATTATTTTTTAATTCTTCAAAATATGTAAAAATTGGCTAAAGCTTTTCTATTATTTTCCCTTTTTTTCTCTCTTAATTGTTTCATTTTAATATTTTATGAACTCATATGAACTATTGTGCCCTATCAACCAACTCTTAGTTTATTTAAAATAAAAAAAATGAAACAACTCACTCTAGTTGGATTTAAATGAAAAATAATACATTACAACTATTCTATATGAATTGGCATAATAGTTTTAAAAAAAATTGAAAAATAAAATGTACCTATTCAAAGTAGTTGTCTTCTTGATATCATTATGTCATATCAATATTAAAATGAGCCCATAATAATAAATAAATAATTAGTAGTGTATATATATATATATGTATTTTTTTGAAGTGAATTTGGTTTTAGGAGTGTAAAACACGTACTAATATATGTTTGACAGTGTTTTTTGCTATCCCACAGGCGTGAACATGGCTCTTCCTGCACCAATCCCACATCGTTAAGAGAGACACATGAATTTCCCTCTCCATTCACCATTCAAAACCCTCATCTCTCCTTTCACCCTAACCATGGTTCAATCTCTCTCTCTTTCTATCTCTCAATCTAACACCAATCACAAGCCATTAGCATGTATATATGCTACAGGCTAATCCCAGCCCCTCGTCGGGACTGACTCAACCCAACCCAAACCCTCAAAACTTCGGAGTTGGAGCAAATTCATGCATTTTCATTTTTCATTAGAAAAAAAAAAGTCACTTTTCTTAGGGATCACAAAAAAAAAAACCCCAACTTTTACCCATCAAGGGATTTGGCTTAATTACAAGTTGGAAACATTTGCACATAGCCTTGTTTTAGTCTAAAGCTATCAATTTGGCTAATTTTTTTTTTTTTTTTGGTGGTAACTTCATGAGCCTAAGGAATGGCTTATTATTAAAAAAAAAAACACTTAATTTCCATAAAACCACTTCTTGGGTTTGCATTAAAAATTGTACATTTCTTTCTAAAAATAGCACAACCCTTTTCAAGTTTTGGACTAAAAAATGCTAATCTTTTCTCATAAACTTGATCATCATCATCATTTGTAATTAAATTTCAATTAGTATTATTTAGATTTAAAAAAATTAAGAATTTCAAGAATTGGTGAAGCAATGGTTGCTTCACTTTTTTCTTAAAATATGTAGTTTTTTTTTTTTTTTTTTTTTACAAATTAATTTAGTATTAGTTTGACATATTTCCCTTGGGCTAAGGGGAGTAGTACTTACTAAACTAAACTAAAACCTTTTTTTTATTTGATTAATTAGTTTCTTGTAATTAAAATTTTCACAAACAAATCTTGGTTGAACTTATGGGAGTTTCAACCTTGTTTATTTTTGGTAAACCAAAGCTCAAATATTGCTATTGGTTTAATTTTTTTTTTTTTTTTTTTTTTTCATAATTGCTGCATTTAGTTAGTGAAATTAGGATTAGGGTTTTTTAAAATTTTTAATTTTTAATTAAGCATCCATGATTTTGAGAGAGTCCATTAATGGATTATGGAGCTTCTCAAAATAAGCATTTTGCATATGAGCCCTTGGGAGATATTTGGGTTCCCTTTGGCTCCTTCTTTCACTAACCCTAAACCAACCATGGTTAGGACTAAGGTCAACAAAAAGCTTCATTTCTTCAAATATTCCCATTTTACCCCTCTCTTCATCATCCAATCATCTTCTCCTCTCCCATTTGTTATGTGTCTTGTGTGTTATCAAGGGCTTTCTCTTCATGGAGTTGAGTGAACCTTGAAAAACACTTTTTTTATTATTATTATTATTAATTAATTATGTCTGTAAAAGAAGAGCTTTTTTTTTTTCTCTTGATGTTTTTTTTTTAATTAATGGTTTGTAATGTAATCAGATGCTCTCTGCTACATTTCTTTTATATATGTGGACTTTTCTTTACTAAGATTCAGTACTTCTTCATTAGCCTGCTGCTTTTGCAGCTGGTTTGAAGAATAAACCTACCTTCCTTAGTATTAATTGCTTATTTCTTTCTCTATATTCTCTACTTTTTAATTAATAATATAGTAAGTATTTAGTTTTTATAATTAGTTTTTGCGGTAAACGATCATGTGTTGACTTAGTGATTAGCATATGCAAATAATAGACATTTGTTTTTTTTCAAATCAACAATGTTTAGAAGTTGCGAGTCTCGACTTAGAGAAGATGTTCTACTTCCAAGATCTTTAGGTTTGAAACTTACCTGTGGCATTAATTTATAACCTCTTCTAGAAGTTTAGAGATGTGTAAGCTCCAAATTTCTACATCATCAAAAAAAAAAAAAGAGAGTTGAGAGACATCTTGTTACTGTTTCGTACATGTTATCAATAAACTTTTACTCTTGTTGGTTAAGATAGGATGAATTGATCTACACAAATTGATTCAGTTTAATGATCAAGACATGTTTGTCTACGTACGGTGAGAAGGAAGAGGAAGGCCGGAAGTGATATTGAAAGAAGGAAAGTGAAAGTAAAGTAAATTAGTAATTGATGGGATGAAAACCCGAGAGACCAAACGAATGGAGATGGATCTCTTCGGTTCACTTCCCTTCTTATCCCACCAACACATGGAACATGCCCTTAAATGAGTGTCGTAGGAAAAATAGTTGAAGAGTACATAAGTTGGTTTAGTTATTTAGATGCCGTTTGTTTGAAGATTTTTATTTAAATGAATTTTTATAATCATTCTTCAAACATTCACATCCAAACGAGATATTACTACAATTTCTTTTGAAACTATTCAAAATAATCCCTCAATCCAAACGAGATATTACTACAATTTCTTTTGAAACTATTCAAAATAATCCCTCATTTTTTTATCACTTAATATAACTAATTAAATGATCATAAAAAGAATAGAGAATATGAAAGAAGATGATCATTAATATTAATATAAGTGTTATTATGTTACTTGTATTTTGAGTGTAGAAGAACAAATTAATAAATGTAAAGAGAATGAAAAATAGTTACGAGAGAAAAATATTATCAGAAAAATGATATCATGGAACTAATATTACTGTATTAAAAAAAATGAATATCGATTGTAAGAAAACTATTCGTTGAGATATATTTTGAACTATGATATTTCACAATTACTTAATCGGGAGTCTCGTTGACTAGTTACAAACCCTAGCTCATTTGATTAATATTCACTCTCCTATAATAAAATCTTTCTCCTCTTGTCTCGTGAATGTAGCTTACACCTCTTAATAAATCACGTAAAACTATGTGCTGTTATCGTTTTCTCTATATTTTTCTTTGATTCGTTGTTTTCGATTTCACAACACTATTCCGATCCATAATCATTCTCATTTTCGAACCTCGAACATGCATCTCATACCTAAAGTTGAAGATGTATTTTTAATATATATATAAAATTTGAAACTTGAATAATTTTTCTTTGGATGAAGATCATGAACACAGCTGCAATATTTGGATGTCCTTGTAATTAATTCAAGCAGTTTCTTGGTGTCCTTGATTTGAAACCTTACAGTCTGGAAATTGGAGGCAATAATTATGCTATTTTAAACTAAAATTGGAGAAAAAAAAAAAGAAAAAAAAAAGAAAAAAAAGAGATCAAATTGAATCTGTGCCATTCAAATTATTGCAACCACTTGTTTGTTTCAGAAAGCAAAATACTACCAATTGTGACTTATGGCCCACTGTTTCTCTCTCTTTTTGACTTTTGGGCTTTAGGCCCACTTTCAAATTATTAAAAAAAAAACATTTTTAGGTCTAAAGTTTCCAATAGTTTCAATCTGGCCCTAAATTTATAAAATTAAACATTTTTATTTTTGATATCAATAATGCTCATTTTTTGTTCATACGTTTCAAAATTGGAGACGTTTATCTGTAATATTTCAATAATATTCTTTTGGTCATTAGATGTAGAGTATGGTCTCTGTATTTCAAAAGTGAACACGTTTATATGACAAACTACCTTAACGAGACCTTCAAGCGAGTGAATTTTTTATTTTTTATTTTTTATTCTAGAGGTTTCCGCATAAATGAATTTCATGAAGCCTATTGTGAGTTTAATTGCAATTAGGGACTAATTTGTATGAAATTGGACTACTAAGGGCTTAATTGAAACCACATGTAAATTTTATGAATTATTTATAAAGGAGGGATCAATTTGCAAATTATGACTTTTAGGAGTGTTTGTTAAAGGGTTTTAAAATGGGGAGTTGGCTTTAACTTAAATGCTAGTTTTATTTTTATTTTTTTATTTTTTTCAGAATTTGTCTGGAGTAAGGGGGCAGACTGCCCCCATTTCAGTGCCACGTGGCGCCAGGTGCAATTTTTTTTTTTAACTTTCTTTTTTCTCTTCTTTAGGCAAATACATTTACAAAAAAAAAATTATTTAAAAATATTCATAAATGTCACGTCATATCACATCCAAAACATTTTTCATATAACACCTCCATAAACACTCTATTAAAACTTTCAAACAAACAAAAATTAATAACAACTCTTTCTAAACACTTTATTAAAACCTTCAAACAAACGAGCACTTACTAAAACACTCAAAATAACTCTCCATAAAATCTCTAACAAACACCCCCAGCTCTAATTCCATCTCGTGCCCTCCAAATTTTCGAGAAAAGAAAAACTGTCTTCTTCCCACACCAATAACTCTATCTTCCTTATCTTTTTCCGGATGATTTAATCAACCATTTCTCCGACTCTAATACTTCAAAATGAAAGTGAAAACTAAACATTGTGATATTCCTCTTTTGGGTTTTTTTTTTTTTTTTTTTTTTTTACAATATACCCAGGTAACTATGTCTGTTCCTAGGCCCGACACCAGAATACAACAAAGAAGTGGAGACTACACAAATAGGTTTCGAATCTAGAAATCTTGAGAGAGCACACCTCTCGAGCCCAAGTCTTCAACCAACTGCGCCACCGACCCTTTGGGAACGATTGGCCTTCCATTTTTAAATTTAGTCAAAGCAACAAACTTTCATGAAAATAATTCTAAACGATTCTTAAAACCAAACCAAACCGAACCAAACCAAACCAATCCAATGGATCGGTTCGATTTTTTAGATTATTATTGGATCAATCAGTTTGATATTTTAGAAAACAAAAATATATCTGTTTGGTTTCGGTTCATGAAGGAAGAACAATAAAAAATCGAATCGAACCAAATATATAAATAATAAGAAAAATATATATGTTAGTATTAAAATTTGATGGAATAACCAATTTAAATGTGAAACATGAAATAAAAGTATCGTAAATAATGTGATACTTATGAAAAATATTGTTTTTTTTTTTTTAAATTAGTAAAATGGAAGTTTTTAGAATAAAATTAAAACCAAATTGTAAATAAGACAAAAAAATTTGAAAAGTAAACCAAAATTTTTATTGAAATCAAAATCGAAAACCGAATTAAAACCAAACTAAACCAAATAAAAATGAACAAATGGTTTCATTTATTGGACATCGATTCATACCCAATTATTAAAAAACAGAAAAAAAAAAAATTAATACGATTATCGGTTTGATACAAAACCTACAAAAACCGAACCAAAATTACTCCGATGGTATACGATCATGCTAACTATAAGATCAAATATCATAGATTTAAAAAAAGAAAAAAAAATGAGAATCAAAGGCAGGAAACATACAAGTAGAATATGGATATATCAAAGAAAAACTGTAAAGTAGAATAAAATAAAATAAAGAAGCATATAAATAAAGCAGTCAAAGAAAAGCCTATAAGCGATGCATACCATTTGAATATTGATTTGAATGCTATGTAAAGTGTGCAATGAAAGTTACTTCTCTTTCAAGTAAACCAAGTAGGGATAGTTGTCCATACATAAATTTCTACAACCATTGTCGACATGTAACGAAAAAGAAAAAATTCGGAAGGTCGAGATTTCAAGTAATTTTCTTATGTGATAAACTATGTTATAATTCTCGGATGTGAAGATAGTGATCGTCAATAAAGACAATAGCAATAGAAGATGCGATTTTTTGAAATATCTTGTCAAATTGGAATTTGTTGAGAATTTGACTAAATGTTAACAAAGGTTTTGCCCAGGTGAAAAATTTGGCAAAATCTCGGGAAAAGTTGTTTCATATTGGAAAATGCAAAAATGAGGTGTTTTCTTGCACTATAAAAGAAGCACGTGACTTTGGATTCAAAATACATCAATTAGAAACACTTTGAACATCTGTAATTGACTATAATTACACCCTTTTATATATGAAAGCTGAACAAAATGTATGAGTAGTATAAACTATTTGAATATAATTTTTATGTAATTAGGGTAGGGAAAGAGAATTTTTTGTAACAAAGTTTCATATAGTAGAAGTTATTTATGTCTGTGATTTTAATTTTCTACGTAAATTTTTGCTCTTTTTTATTGTTTCTTTCAACTTCTTAGGTACTTTTCTTGCTTATTTGCCTAAGGTAATAGGGAAGTTTTTCCCAGCAATATGATGTTTTTGTCATTGAAACAAAGAATATTATTGTAAACAATTCTTAATGAAAGTTATTTTTTATGATCTAGAGTCAAAACTTCACTTATGCTCGGTACACCGCCATAGACTCATTCCTACATTTTGAAATCGGGATACATCGAAGTAAGGTCCACCGTGTCGTAAGCTTGTCTAAGAGTATCTTCATCTTTAAAAAGATTAACCAAAGATTATCTTCGAACAATATTTAATGTTACAATATAACTCGTAGATGTCAAGGATTTGTTTGCTCAATAAACATCTTTTACGTGCCAAAACGAGCATAGTTTAGCTGACACTATTGATGCATTGACATCCACTCAATCGATCAATGGTTTCTCATTTGTATCACCAGGCCTCTACATAAAATTTGTGGTCCTCTTCCCCAAAAAAATAATAAATAAATATCATCTCTGCAAAAGTGAAGGACAATCAAAGCGAATAATAAATAATTTTATAGGACCAAAAGAAAATAATAATAAATAAATAAATTTATACCAACTACAACAATCGTGATATGGATATGTTTGGAGGTGTGAGATGAGATGGAAAGAAAAAAGAGATATCTTTCCATCGTTTAGCTCACTAGCCAGATTTTCATCTCATCAATTATTAATTTACTCCTCTCTTCTAATTTTATTAATATATCTTTCTATCGTTTAGCTCACTCGCCATATTTTTATGTTCAATATATATTAAAACAAGTGAGACAATATCTTTTAATTGATCAAACCTTTGAGCAAAATAACTTTTGTTGTTGCTTTTTTTTTTTTTTTACTTTAACAAAATTTAATCCAAGAATCATATTCTCAACAACTCTTAATCTTCTCAATAGTGTCAATCTTATCTTCATGAATTTTATGATCATATCACATTAAATCCCTCATATAAATATAGAAGTATTAAACCAAGCAAAGTCATCTCAAATCTTCACTACACATATTTCATATACAAAAGGTATTAAACAATGACTTTCGGATTGGGATTTGGGTTCAACCTTGGTTTCCACAAGCCGATTTTCCATCCATCACGTCCAAGGGGGCACGTGTGCAATGCGGAAAAATGGATCGAGATCCCTGATCTCGAGACGGTTTGCTTGCAGAATGTTGCGAGGTTAGCGGTGACGGAGTACAACGAACACCATAGAGGAAATCTAACATTCAAGAGGCTAATTGGAGGTTGGTATTTGGAATTGGATGAACACACTTTGAAGTATCGTCTCCATATGGAAGTTGTTCTTTGTTGTGGACGTATGGAAAAATATGAGGCTATTATGTTTGAGAAGATATCTTCATGTGAAAAAACTAGGACACTTGAGTCATTCAAGCGTATATGTCACTAATGTTGTAATGGGGTTTGTGGATCAACCCTATAATATATGATATGTGATATCAAAACTAATACAAAATAAAGTTCTACAAATTATGATCATCTCTCTCTCTCTCTCTTGAGTTAAAAACTATATATATACATATCATGAATTTGCTATATATATATATACACACACCCTTGAAATTATGATAACTTGTTAATTTTTAAATTGGCATGACATATAAGGCATCACGATTAAACAAAAAGACATCATATATTCGAAGGATATCAATCCAATACGATTTTTTTTTTTTTTCAGGTTGAATATGAATCCTTAAATTGGCATGATGCTTGTTGAGGATTTCATTATGTCTCACATATTCTGTAAGGTGGGGAGTCCTCCAAGCATATATAACAAAAGGTGGACTACTAATTCTCTCATACTCGATTAGTTTTGAGATGGATGTCCACACTTTTTAATATAGTATCAAATCACATTAAGCTCAAAATGGGTATTCGGTCCAATAAAAATAAAATTGAGATCCAATTCAAAATTGGTGAGCCCAAGAGGAATAATTGTTGTCTACTTTAGATATAAACTCTCTTGGCTTTGTTTTGGTTTCAATGCTCCAGATTAGTTCGTTGAGCGTATCTATAGTATTAATCTTTGGAACGAAACCTTATCTTTATATTATAGATTCTCTTAGATTATTATTTGAACATGATTTTCGTGTATATCAACTCCTTTGAGTTTCATTCTTGCGAAATTCCTCTCTTAACTCAGTACCTTTTTCGATTTTGCCAAAAGAATGTTCAATTACAAAACTACGAACAATTAATATTGAATAAAATTTACTCCTCCTTGATCCCTTAAATCGTGATAGCTAGAAATCCAAATGATGGTCTCCAATGGGTAGCTTCATTGATTGAGTGTTCTCTTCGAGTTCTTAAGTTTGACACATACGAATTGAGCTTGATTTATAAAATCTTAAGTTGTCTGGCAAGTCTAGACTTCGAGACGGTGTGGACGTCCTATGTATATGCATATGAGCATTGGATATAATTGAGGGTTAATTATTTTATGTTAATGATTCATGTTAATTTGTGAATCACGTTTCACTTTTTAATTATATATGTTAAATTGTATTTACTTTGGGATAAAGTTTGACTAGAGTCGTTTTCTTAACATTGTATAACCTCATATTTTGGTACTTTTTCTATGGGAGAGTTAGATAGCGCCACCATTGTGAGTGAAGTTGCACTAATTTGATCTTGACAATTTTGATAGAGAATGTGCATCTCTGCCAATTTTGATTGTGGATGTAGGGTTTGTTTCCAACTACTTTAATTCGTCGTGTCGTTCCCTCTCCTCCATCCATTTTTAATTATTTTGATTAATCTCATTTGATATTAATTGATATTTGATTATAGTTTAACTTGAAATCCGGGCAAATATTGTTACAGTGTTACATTGAAAAGTAGAGAGTCATCTAAATATTTATAAGATAGATGAATTACTTCTCTCATTACTAATCTAGTTTTGCTCGTTTATCATTTATGAATGTGTATACGTTTTTCACATAATTCTCGAATTCATTAAGTTTTAATATTTTAAAAGTATATATGAAATATTCTGCGGAAAATATTTCAACAAATGAAATCCTACCTTTTAAGTATTTAAACCATTTAATTAAGAAAGAATTTTATTTTTTCCATTTCTTAATTCAAGAATCATATTCCAAAATCCAAAGAAACTATACATAAAGACGCATTTGTATTTATATATATATATATATATATATATATAAATATAAAGAACTTGTACAAAGTACTCTTTATATTCTTAATAGTATCAATCTTATCTTCACCTATAGTTTTTTCTTACTATTTTCATATCAATACACTTACATCAACACTCCAACTACTAAACAAAACAAGACATCTCACAAACTTGTTTCATACAATATTTCAAAGGCTAAAGGATCACGACTTTGAGAGTAGACTTTGGCATCCAAATTTGGTTCGGGTCTTTACACTTTGCAATATGAAGCACATATTAGCTATCACAGAACAATTGCATAGGTTGAGAATGTATAATACCAAGAGAAGACATTAAAGATTTCAATTACTTTAACTCATAGGTAGTATCAACCATTGCATGATACTCAGCTCCAGTAGACGAACGAGACATAGTTGCGTATTTCTTTGTTTTTCATGAAATAAAAGAAGATCCAAGAAAAAAAAACACATACCCAGTCAACGAAGAATGAGTCAACAGACAAGCACCCAATCACTATAAAAAAAAAAAAAAAAGCGATCGATGCATCTCAACTAAAGCTGGTAACGAAATTCCTTGACTCGAAGTACCCTTTAAGTCGCGCAATGTTGAAAGTGTAGAGTAGTTAAGAATTCTGCTAGGGTTTTCACTGAATAACTCAATTTGGAAGGGTTACATACAAATATACAAGACGTTCAACTAATCGAATATATTGATCTAGATGTGCATACGACTCTCCCTGAACACAAGCCAATAGATGATTTTAATCCAGTGTGTCAATATGCTTACAATCTAGCATGTCAATTTCAATCAAAATATCCAAAAGCGTATTTGCATTTGAAAAGAAATATACCTTTCTCAATTTAAACTACTTCCGTAACCAAAAAAATATTTCAAAACTCTCAAAGTTCTCATATAAAAATACGAACTCAAATAATCTTTAAATCTTAAAACTGCATCTTCTAGTCATAAGCAAGGTGGTTTGATTTGAGCCACATTAATATCCGACTCCCTAGTTTTCAAACTAAAAAAAGAGTCTACCAACCCTAATTTAAAGGTGTAATTTAAAGTTAAAAAAATAGGATTCAAACGGGTCTCCGTCATTCTCTCGCTCGCTGTCTCTTCGAAGAAAGACCGAACCCTTCTCCATTTTCAGCTCATCCAACAAGCTAAGCACGATGATGAAGCTACAGCGCTGGTTATCCAGGTTCTCGCTCCTTTGCCAAAACCCTACTTCTTTACCACTCTGCTACTTCTTGTTTGATTTTCGAAAACTTTCTTTACTTTATCCTTTCAAATGTCTGCTAAATCACTCATGAAACCGCCAGGAAGCGGAACTTGGAATTCCTGAGTTCAATAGTTACATCGCACTGTGCTTTATGCGATTCAACGCTCTATTGCTAACTGGCATTTACCTTTTCTTGTATTACTATTCGTTGTCATCAATAGTTTTTTTGTTTTGCTCTCATTCGGCAATGTTCTAGGAGCATTTTGTTTGTTAGTTTGTTCTATTGTTTTCCTTTAATTGGACGTTTCCGGATTTGCTTGCTTCGTCTGCCTCTTTTAATTTCGGGAATGCTCGAAATGCATTTGATGTACGTTCGATAGTTAATGAGAGATTTCAAGGTTTGATTTGTCGAAGTAGACACGGTCGAAAGTTATTGAGATGTCAATTTGAAGGAAAACCATGATGTGGATGACAACCCATATCAATGGAGATGATTGTCATCACTTTTCCTCTTCTAACCAAATACTTTGTTTGCATCCCAACAAACCTTCCCTCGAACGAAGTTCCACCAAGCCTCTTCGTAGACTCATCTTCTGTGTTTGGCACCTAAGGATTCTACCCTCCCCTAGAACAAAGACCAAGCCTCCCATCATATAGTCAACCCATCTAAAACATAAGAAGCACGTGTCGGACACGAGATACAGACACGACACGATATGGACACGTAGACACACCATTATTTCAAAATGTAGGACATGGATATGTCTAAGACGCGTTATTTTTTATTATTTTATATGATATACTATTAAAAGACAAAATACAAAATATTAAATAAAATTACTAACTATGAACAATATTTCAAACAAGAATGAATATGGAGTTAACCCACGTAGTTAGTTATACGAGTCTATTTAAATTCAATAAAGAACAAAGTCTCATCATTCTTTAAATGCATACTAAAAACACACAAATCAAAATTTATAAGCCTACCTTTAACAATCTCAAAATACTTAAGTTTTTACCTTTTTTTTTCATTCTATTTTCTTTGTTTCTTTTTTTTTATTTCATTTTAGTCCATCTATCTTCAGTGCAGTGTTTTAAAAAGCCCAAGGCGCACTAAGGCGCAATTGGCTTCTGGGGCCTGAGGCGCGGTCTTTTTTACTTAAGGCCCATTATATAAAAAGACATTAAAAAAAATATATATATAGAAATATATGCACAATCAAAATAATTTTCATGAGGAAAAATTAAGTTTTAACCAAAAGTACTATACAAATTAATGAGAGTACACCGCCAACCTTCGTTCAGTGTTCTGCATTTGCATATTAGTAATGCTACCTAGTCATAGTCTCATAGATTTTGGACTGATTTTCCTTTTAGTTTTCTCCTTCTTTTATTTGTGCTTAACTTAAAATTCAGTTAATAAATCACAATTCTATGGAAACAGGAACCAGCTATTTGAACAAGTTGTGTATAAGAAAGCTGGTCATGTTGAACATCCTTGTGGGTCGCATCCTTTCTCGTCTCGAGTTGATATTCCAGATTCTAGACAAAATTATACTCAAACAGGTACCTTGTTTGCCAACAACAGTTTTTATACATTTTTCAAATTAATCATCTGGCTATACTGTGGTATATCTTTTTCTACTTCAGTGTTATGATGTAGTGATATGAGATGTAGAGCGTGAAAAGGTAGATTTCTCCTCCTTTTGTGCAAAAAGGGGTAGTATCTGTAATAGGTAGGGATATGCGTGATTTTTTCGGGGGTGAGAATGAGCTTTTAAAGAGTTGGAGGGATCGTTGGCTGATGTTTGAGCCCACAATTGCTAAGTTTTTTTGTGATTACCCTCTAGGTGTAATTTCTTTAGATTGTAAATCATTTTTGTTGGTGATCTTCCTAGTTTGCATGGGTTGTTTTTTTGTATGTTCTTTTATATTATTTTTTCATTGGTTCATTATAAAAAAAATGAGATTTAAGTAATTTCAATAATTGATGAGATTTCATCATGTGATTAGATAAGAAACACTACGGGTAGAATCTCTAAAAGTTTTTTTGTGGAACCTGAAAAAGACTAAGGCATAAGAAACTTTCTATTCATATGTCCAATTGACACTGATATCATATTTTTTGTGTCTAATAACTGAACTGTTTGCTTGCAGTCACAAAGAATGCAAGTGACCGAATTTATGCTTCTTATAATGTATATAAGGGCAAAGCTGGACTCTCTATGATACCTTGTCTACCAACCTTCACTAAATTAGAGGTATATAATGATATGTATATTTATATTTATTTTTTTATAATAAGTGAAATCAATTTGGTTTTCACTCTTTACTTGGTTGTATTATAGTCTGGGAATCTTGTAATTGATCGACGTGGTTCTGTAATGCTGACATTCTTTCCTGCCATAGGCGAGCGCAAGTATGACTGGACAAAGAAACAGGTAAAATTTTCATCCCTGGGTCTTTGTATTTTTAGTTCAGATGTGTACTGGAAGTTTCTCTCTATCGTAATGAAAAGATCGATATCTTAAAAAATACCAGCCACTTTCATGACTTCACATGTACGAGATAGTTACATCTATTATAAAAATCATAAACAGCAACAAGAATTAAAAAAAACGTGAGACAAAGAACGCATATATTTGCATGGTTTTAGTTTGCTAATATTATGACGTCTAAGAAGAGAGTAGAAAAACCGTTTTATTAGGAGATAAGAATACAAATGCTCGGCAAAAGGGACAAGGGTTTTAAGCGAGTTTATATGTTTCACTTGCTCTCAAAATCCTAATACATCATTTGACTCAAGTTAAGGCTTAATACGAAAATATAAAACACAATTAACTTATTTTCTAGATTATTGGGGCGTTGCCCCGAGCCCCCACTAGGCGGTTTGCCCCTGAACCCAACTCATTCACTTATCAGCTAGAACACGTGTTGAGTATCCGTAGCACAACATAGCTCAAATCATTTCAACAACATCCTCTACTGTAACTTTAATTATATTACCTTCTATGATGTAACTATTCATTAACTTATGTACTAACGAGGAATGGAAGTAGGTAGATTAAAAGGGGATCCTCTTAGATTGGATTCCGTTTGGGAAATTCTGTCGGCCTCCTTAACCTGCTATGCTCCTAAAAATTTCTCAACCCAGTTAACCTTTTCCATTCAAGAGATGTAAATACTCTGATATGTTGCACCTTTCCTGATTAATTCAATTAACATCTTGCAGTTGTTTGCACTGTCCGCAACAGAGGTTGGTACTTTAATAAGCTTGGGTCCCAGAGATTCTTGCGAATTCTTCCATGACCCTGGAATGCTTTCTAGGTTTGTTCCATCAACTCTGCACTCTATTAAAGCATTTGAAATTCTAAGAAGCATAGTCTTTTCAAATATCATTCCTACTTTTAATACAATATAATAACCATTTACTATAAACAAATTAAAGTTATATAGAAAAATAATTGCAAGTAAAAGCAGGCTGCTTTATGAATGACATGGTAAAAACAACCAACTAAATATTTTATATTCAGTAACTTCGGTTAATTTTGCTGCGTATTTTTTTGCAGTACTGCTGGTCAAGTAAGGAAGAGCTTAACCATTAAGGCCCATGCAGATGGCAATGGCTATTTCATCTCTCTGAGTAAGGATACAAAAACATATTATAACATTTGTGTATTTGTTACTTTTTATGTGCCTTACCAGCTCGTTGCAATTATTTTCATTAGATGGTAGATATTCTTACAAAAACTAAATTGTCTATTCAAGCTTCTTGAGAAAAATGTCCTCTAAAAGAGAAAAGTTCACCTCAATAAGTTTATTGAAAGATCAGATATTGACTTGTTATGCACTGTAGAATTACAATGACTTGCTTGCTCTAAGCTGAACGCATGGGCACCTTTTTTTGTCCTTTTTAGTTGCTTCCTCATGAGTCATGTATATATGGAATGAGGATTATTGGAATTTGCTATTTCATGCATCTGTCTGGCAGTTGGGAGATTGGACAAACCAAATCACGACTCACTGATTAACTTTAAAACAGTGAGCTTATGTTTATATTTTATTCTATTTTCAGCAATCATCCAATTTGATGCATTTCCTGTACGGATGCTTAGTTTATAATTTTTTGGCTCTCTTTTCTTGATCGACTCATTTTCTGTCATTATTCCTGTGAAGAACTTACCATAAACTGAATTTGTATCTTTCTCTCTTTGTTACAGATGTTGTTAATAACACGCAAAAAACCAAAGAATTCTTGAGTGTTCCCTTCACAGCAGGCGAATTTTCTGTGATGAAGACAGCTTGCAGTGTATGAGTTCAATATCTCTAATTTATTTTTTAGGTCATCAGATTACCTTTTACCTTTTTCTCTTTTATTTGGTTCGTGAATATCTTATATGAGATATGCATTTAGGTGAAGCATCGGGGAAACGGTTCCCCGTCCCTGTTTACCTTGTGGGAAATTTTCTTTCCCTGTTCACTCCCCCATTCCCCGCGTAAACGGGTATTCACCGCCCCATTTAGGCTGGGGCTCCATGGGGAAAATGGACATCTTTATAAAGACATATTAGTAAATATATGAAGAATTTGTTAGGGTATTTGGTTATAAATAGAGGTAATAGGTAAGAGTAGAGGTAAGAAAAGTATTGACCATCTTGGTATTGGGCTTCAGAGTGTCAAGAATGGGAGGTTCAAGTACCTATCAACCAACTCCCTAACTTTGTGCCCATATATCCCTCTATATTCCTTAATTCCTCTATGGCTAAACCATCCTGTCATAAAAAAAAAACAATAAAAAATAGAAATATCAGCCTATTGGACAAAACGAGCTATTAAATTATTGCATACCGTATGAATTGTCGGGCCAAATATAATGGGATTTTGTAGTTGTAGCCGTAGGATTATTTGAAATGCTCGTAAGTTTGTTTTGTTTCCATGGTCATGAAAATAGTTCTAAAGTATGCACTTCTGAACTTTCGTCTGGAGATGCTAATGTATACTCGCCCCTTTTTTCAGTAGTCCTGACTCCTGTTTTGTCGGGCCAAATATAATGGGATTCTGTAGTTGTAGCCGTAGGATTATTTGGAATGCTCGTAAGTTTGTTTTGTCGCCATCGCCATGGTCATGAAAATAGTTCTGAAGTAAGCTCTTCTGAACTTTTCGTCTGGAGATGCTAATGTATACTCGCCCCTTTTTTCATAGTCTTATATTCTTGTGTTTTCTTCTTTTTCGCTCTTTGGTTGGGTAGCCATTGGTTCTCTGTTTGTACACACTATTCGGTAAGTTTATTTCTTGGTTTTAACTCTTAAGAAACCGCTGTTAAGATTTTGATGCTTTAAAAAGAGTTGCATCGTATTCAATATTATATGGTACTCGGGAACAGAAGTCAATTCATTGCATACCTTGGGATGCTATGATGAAAACTATATAATAAACCTCAAAGAACTTTGACAGATTCTTCTATTGTTCAAAACTGTCCTTGTATCATCTAGTATCTACAAGGCTTGTCTTCATCTCAAGCCTTAAAAGACCATTAATTCTGTTACATTTATTTTGTTTTAACCCTCACAGTTTCAAAATTTTCTGCATCTTTGAACTTATGTAAGTTTGTTTAGTTTTTTAAATGTTTTTATTGCATTTATGTTGTACGATATCTTTAATGAAATTTAAATTCTATAAATGTTTTTATAGCACTTAAAGATTTTACGGGATCTCATTGAACTATAACAAGGAAGACAGGACATTTAAAAGTAAATTAAAAGTTTAGTCTTTCTGGTTGGAGGAAAGTTGAGTTTGGTTCTCATGGTTTCAAAAATTAAAATTTAGTCCATATGTTTTGAAGAAAGATAGAATTTAATCTTTATGGTTTGATAAAATCTTCAAAAACAATCATTGTCGTTCCTAATGGTTAGCAAATTAAGAACATGGAAGTTAGTTATTCATGTGTCAATGATGAAATTGTGAGTTAAGTGACTGATTTAACTAATTTATGTATGAATAGTGAGTTTCCAGGTATTTAAAAATCATAAGAATTAAATTTTAGTCTTTAAAGCCAAAGGATTAAATTTTAGCTTTTTATAAGCCGTAGTGACAAAAAAAAAATTCTGAAAAAAATGGACGATGAAACTTAGAGGGCAAAAGCCAATTACAAATAAGATTGCCAATTGGTTAAAAATAAAGATAAACTGAATACATTCAACTTTAGTAAATTCTTGCTCCAAAAATAAACTGCTGCAAGATTGGTTTTCAATAATTGATCAAAGTTATGAGATAAATCCTTGAAGACTCTTCTTCGATTATGTTTCAACAAAAGATTTCAAATACAAACTCTAACCACCGTTAACTAGAAATGTTTTCAAGACGTAGACCATCCATTGATTCTTTAAATGGAGATCCCAATAGAACTAGCGGTAAGAACTCCATAATATTTGAAAGCAACACAATAAACCATCCAAAGGCCTCCAAAAACTAACTCAAAAAACGCCAAGCATACCAAGAGATGACTTAAAGATTCAGAAGATCGAAAACACATACTACAACAGTTAAGAGAAAGAGACATAAACGGCATACGACCATGCAATTAACTGCCCCTAAACTGAGCTACCAGAAAAGAAACCTTTACTATCTTCGGATAAAAATCCTGCCCAATTACAGGATAAAAAGCCTTCAGTAAACTATTTGTAATAACCACCAAACTTTCTGTTAAAGATCTAACCGAAAATAACCGTGTAGGTTCTAAATTCCAGACCCATAAAAGCCTCTGATAAACGAATATCATCAAGAATAACAGAAAGAGAGGACCATTCAATTAATTCCAACTCAGTTAAATTATGCCGAAGTCGTAAGTTCCTAGCTGAAGTATTAGCATTCCAAACATCAGCAACCAAAAGCTTTTGTTGATCAGTAAGACGATAGAGACGAGGAAAACAATTTTGATTGTGGCCCAAGATCTAACCAATTATCAAAAAAAAGTACATAGTTAATTAAACTCGTGTTATATTTGCTGTGTTCATCAATTTGCAAGCAGATTTGATTACTGCATGTCTCTTATATGTTAGATATTATCTTGTGTTTTAACCAATCATTGTTGGTTTTTATTCTTTTGACGTTCTGATAGTTTGCACTGCCTCACATTCTTGGTTGGGACCGGCTGACCGAACGTAATCCTGGCATGGGAAAGGTCCTTCAACCGAATAAGGTGGATCGTGAAGCATTGAGTCTAGAGTGGGAAAGATGAGTGTTACAAGAAAACATATTATGACCTCCATGAAGCTGCTGAGTTCAAAAGTAAGCTATTTACTTTTTTTTGTCGATAAACTTATGCCTACTCCTTACTATAATGCAAGACGGATGTTGATTATGTTGACGTGCGGCGGGGACGGGGGGCATGGATGTGTTCTTAGAACCTCTCGAGTTGGTGTCGAATAGTACTAAATAGCTCAAGTTGTTGGTCTAGTTTTATCTGAAAAGTAGTGGTTTATTTGGATGGAATTCTCTGTAGCAAACAATTAGATAGCTTTGTTCTCAAGCACTACAATGCTTGAGTTGACTTTTGGAAGGTCAAAAACTGTTGTAGGCGTATTAACAGTACTGATATATAGTTGGTTTTAAAGAAAATAGTTGGTTGCTTCTTTTTTTGATAATATGGGTGATACTATGATTGTGAAAGGTTATAAAGTCTTCCATAATCTTCATCTTCAAAAGATCTTGAAACAAGAATAATCAAAAGATATAATGAGACATAACGCAATGAGTTTACTTATAGAGATGAAATTAAAGGATAGACCCGATGATAAAGAGAGATGGAGTTAGATTGATGTTGCTAAATCCAACAACAAAATGATTTGGATGATTATAGAAGGAATGAGAATTAGAAGGACAATGAGGAAATGAAGGATTATGGGGAGAATGATTATTTGTGTTAGGGATGAAGAGAATGATTATGAGAATAATTATTAATTGTGTTCGAGGTGAAGAGAATAATGTGAGTGAAAATAGTTATGGGGAGAATAGAAAGTAGTTGGAAAGAGAATAAAAATGTGATTTTGGGAAAACGTGATCATGGGAGAAATGATTCTCGGTGGCCCAAATATCGAAAATCATCCTCTTCTCATTCTCCCTCCTTACTAATGGTGGTCCAAACACACCCTAAGTAACATCCACCATAGATGCTGGTGACAAAATGGTCGAAAATGAAGAGTTGTTGACTCGGTTGGTAGACGATGAAAGAAGACAACTCATGTTACACAATTCAACCATGGATGCTATTGAAACTTGTCCCATATGGTTAGATTACTAGCCTTAAAGGAAGACTTGTGGTACTTGTGGTGAAAGGATGTTGGGAGTGCAACCAATTGTCCCATACGGGAAAGAAGGAAAAAAAATTTCTTATAACCAAGCTTTTGATTTACTATACTTTCGTTTGATATTCTATTGCATATAAAGGGTTTTTTTTTTTTTTTTTTTAATTATTATCAACATGGCATTTTCTATTAAAAAAATTAATGATAAGGATATGTTTTAACATGTTTGAAATCTCAAGGATACTAATGAAACTTTTAAAAGTTTGGAGTATCATTGAAACAAGGTATAAACTTCAAAGATGCTTTCAATAATGTAGTCAAGTTATTTCAATTTATAAAATAAAGTATTTATAATTTTTTTAAATGAGTTATATATCTCATCCATTATTTTACATTAGAGCCAATAAGAATAGTAGCACTCTCTTAAAAAAAAAAAATTTAAAAAAACAATAATTCAATCAACATAAATATATACTTATAATTAGAAGAACCCAGGCTAATCTAAGCCTTCAATATTGATATCAAACCTTTAATCTTAGCCTCAAAGCAATTGGAAACTTGTAGAACAAGAATTTTTTATGTGGATATTCTCCATCAGTTGGCAATATTATCATAAACCAAACCTACTATTTTGTTGATTTGTTTACAAGATTTAGCCACACCTACAAGTAAACTTCTTCATCCCAATTATAAAATAAGCCTATAAAATAAATACTAATAATAACTTATAAACCACTTTTCAGATATTTGGATGAATAATTATGGAGTGATTATTTCGAGTGATTAGAAATGAAAAGTTATTTTGAGTAATTTTAAAGAAAAAAAAGAGTTAATAATAGCTCGTTTGTATGCTATGTTTAAAGAATAATTCTAAAAACTTGATTTTTTTTTTTTTTAGTACAAATTGGGAGAGGTGATTACAAATATCGATTTCCAAGATCGTGTTCATGGTGTTGAACTAGATTTCTTTCAAACAAATAAACTAACGCGTCACTGACCCTTATGATTTTAATAAATCCATAAAACAAAGCTAAAAAAACTTGTTTGGATAATATAGTACTATTACCTTCGATGTACAATCTGTACTGACAAAGACATCTCCAAACAACACCAAGACAAATTATCTCAAATTTGATATTTTCATATATATATATATATATATATAATTCAAAGAGTACTAATATTTAAGAATAAGTGGTTAAGCATGTTTGTACATGGAGTTGGCAAGATTTTTTTTTTTTTTTTTTTTTTTTTTTTTTGAAATTGAGAGACAGGACCTCAAACCCTACACAGAAGATATTGTACTTTCAAATAATATGAGAACTAAATATTGAATTTCATGATCGTGTGAGATTGAATTACATTACAACCAATCAACCAATTTAAATCAAATCGATTAACAAAATGTTCTTCCTGACCTGTTTTGAGATTGAACAAACTATTTTGAAAGGTCATTTTCCTCACATTATCAGTCTTCTAAAAGTTACAGCACTTGAGTAAACACAAATAAAAGGAATACAACACCCCGCAATGGAACAGCGATTTACGTCTCGAATTCTCCCTCGGTTGTTGTCGTCTTTCGATGTATTATCGAAAGCTGCATCCCTGTTTTCCTCCAGCAATGGAGATTATCCCCTGCTTGAGTTATGATGTTACACCGGAGGTGTTGTATGTTGACAAGCTTGATTACTGTCTCGAGGAGTTGCTCGGTCGCGTTGTTCGTTTGTCAGTTCGAGTCGTATTTCAACCTTGATATGAGGTGGTTCGGTCGGAGAAAGGACATTGAGACGGCAGAGTGGGCAAGTGGTGTGGTTGCATAGCCAATGGTCTATGCAATCCAAGTGAAATACATGTCCACATGATGGTATCTTCAGAAGCTTATCTTCTTTCTTGTATTC
>JBBMEG010000027.1:574993-592547 GCA_037832605.1 Cyclanthera cordifolia
ATATATATATATATATATTTTTTTTAATTATTTAGCTAGATTTTGTTTTTTCTAATTGGCAAAATAAAGTAACAAAGAAGAATAATGTAGGCGTAAAATAGGTAACACGTTGGGTTTTTAAAATAAAGGAAGCAATATAATACCAAAATGGAACTTCCACTACCACTATTAATTAAATTAATAAAAAATAAATAGAGAATATTTCATAAGAAAAAAAATAATAATAAATAGAAGAAAAAGTACATTTTAGTTGTATGTTTGGGATATAGTTTTTACTTATCCTTATATTCTAACACATATTTTTATTTCTTCATTTTCAATAATACTCTATTTTAATTATTATAATAATATTCAATTACATTAATTTTAAAATTTAATTGATTGATATAATTATTGAGATTGAGTTTTTGTATTATTATTTGTCTATTAAAATTTGAAGACATTAGCAACACGAACATAATAATGGAAATCACTCCCTCCATCCATGATTGCCTGCAATGAAATATAGAACGAAAGAGACATACACATACACTACAAGATCATCTCTATGAAAAAATAGCTTATGATATATTTATTTGTCAACTCATCGAATTATTTGCAATGATACTCACGATCAACCAAAAATCTATGATAGTCAACATCTTATTGCATAAAATATCGATATTGGCAGAAATTTATACAAATTTATCCTGATAGCCTTGCAATGTTAAAAGTGAGGTTATAACATTGCAAGGGTGTCAGGATGATATGCTCGCAAACAGACTACTCGATCGACTTAACCGATCGAAAAAATTCAGTTAATTTTTATTTTAACGGACACCAACCAACATATATGTGAAACCGACTACCCGCTCTTAATTCGATTTCAATCAATCGAATCAATTTTGGGTCAATGTAAGAACGCCTCTTGATCATACCAATCAAATTGGTATTAAAAAAGTTAAAAGATATTGTTAGATTTTGCGGTAACATGAAGCACCCTCTCCTCCGACAATGGTAAGATTCCCCTTTCTAAAAGTCATTTTCCCAATTATTGCATACATACCATTATTATTTAACAAAAAATGACCCTTTTTTCTTATTATTTTGATAATGTCACAATTTTTGAAAGAATTCGCAATATATAATGTAAAAATTGATTCATGTTAAACTAATAATTTTAATTTTCATTCGGGAGAGGTGCCGCAGTTGGTTGAATGTTTGGGCTTTAGAAGTATGCTCCCTCTATACCTATTTGTAACATTAATTTGTAGTTTCCATTGCTTGATGTGTGTTACTTTCATACAAATAAACTTAACTCAATGTCATCGGTTTAAATTTTTTCGTTGATGAATGATTTAGATTCAAAAAGTCATACTAATTAATACAATTAAATTTACTTAAACTCATTAGCTTCAATTTTAGATTGATTGATATTTAACATAATTCAACAATATTCGTTTCACAAGAAAAACATAATTAACAAAAAAAAAATAATAATAATATATATATATATATATATATATATATATTAAATTATAAAGATTTATTGTATAGTAGTAGATGATTGAACAAAATTTCTTTGTGATAGGGACATGATGAAATTTAAGTCATGGTTATTTTATTTTGATTCATGATCCTACTCATTAGAAGATCCAATAGTAATCAAATAACAAATATTTCATTCACAGAGAAAATCTTCACATTTATTTTAGATACATATATTCTTAATTTAAAAGATTTTAATTCAGTTTAATTTTCTATACATTTTTTTTATTATTCAACTATCCACTTGAGCATTCAAGTGATCATTTCTAACTGTGGTTTTTTTTTTTTTACTTTTACCAACCAAATTTTACCCTTATTTTGTAATCTTCTTCTTGTAATTTTTTACAACCCATGATCTTCTTTAACATTTTTCTTTTGGTTTTATTATAAATATTAAGAAACAAATTAAAAAAAAAACTTTAATTTTTTTTTTTTTTTTTTTTTTTTTGTGGTATTGATTTTTTCTTTTCTTTATAGTATTCTTATGGATCAGTCACGTAGTGGTTTCGTTGTTTGGTGTTGTTCTAGTTCAACACTAGCATTACGGGTTCGATATGTGAAATCTGTATTAAAAAACTACGATAAAAAAACTCTTAAGTTATGGAAGGTTTTGAAATAATAGCAAAGATATACCACATAAGTGGAGTATTAGATACACCAATCATGAAGATATTGACATTTTTTATATCGATAAACTTGTTGACCCAACTTTTTGTAAAGCCTAGCTAGGTAGGTACCTTATTCACTATTTATATATGGGATTGGTTGATTGAAAATGAATTTATTTCTACTATTGTACTTAACCAAATTTTGAGTTATCCTTATCGCTTGAAGTTTAGTTCTTACAAGTGTTGAATGTCAATGCACAATCCATCTTACTAAAGTAAGGATTTTGTGCATCGACAAACACCTAACTAAATCAACTAAGGTGGTAGTGTACAAACATTATTCAACAACAAAACAATTTAGAAATCAGTTGAATAACAAAGCTTTGACCACCTAAACTCTAATCACCTAGGCTCTCACTAAGCTTGTATAAATAATTTATACCACGTTTTCTTTTGGTTAGTGGTTTTTTCTTTTAATGGATACTGATTATAGGTATGTCAGAAGCATAAAAAAAAGTTACATAAAAGCTCTCCAATTTAGAACAATGTCTTGAATAGAATATTCTTGTAAAAGCTTAGATTTAGAACACCGTGAAAAAAATAAACTAGTTAAGTCTTTCATATATAAGAGAGTTCGGCCAATTCTCTTCATGTTTAGTGTCGAAATGCCTACCATTTCTTAGGTAATATGGATTTCTAGAACATACATGTGAGTTGATTGATGGAGTCATTGTCATTTATAATATAGCTTTTCAACGATTTCATCGAAAAGTCATTGTTGGTATTAAGCTTCCATATAACGGTATATCTGGTTGATTCCTCCTCAGTTGAGGCCAATTTTTTGAAAGATCAAACCATCAACTGTTATCGGAGTAGAGGAAGGGTCTTTGAGGGAATGCAATTCCAACCATTGTCAATATTATTCCAAGTCTCTTTTGTAGTGATAGATTTGTTGATGCAATTAGTGCAAAAAATCGAGGGGCAGTACGACATAATGGACCAGTACCAGTCCAATTATCAAACCAAAATGTTGTCGATTCACCATTGTTGATCTTCCATTCAATTGAACATCTTATACTTTCGTCAATTTCCATTGTTAATCTTGGTTAATGGTTAAAAGGTCCCAATTTTTATTTTCTTATACTTTTGTAGCAAATGACAACTAAACATCTTAGGAGTTTAACACACAAGTTTTGAAGCCATAAAAAGTTAGAATTCCACCCAAAATGTGTAGAGATTTCATTACAAAAAAAAAAAACACACACACACACAATTAGGGTTCAATTGGAAGTTGTTTTGTTTTTATATTTTAAACAATCCTTTCCAAAAACTTCAATTTTATTGAATATAATTATGTTCTATAATAAAATTAGTACTCGTGCTTGAGTGGGAGCTCGGATTGACCAGTTATCAAAAAAAAAAAAAAAAATGAAATTAAGGATTTGAAAAAAAAAAACATTTTTTTTTAATGATTAAACCCTAATTTAAGGTTGCTATGAGTAAGTGCTCAATACTCGATGACTCAGTGGGCTATGCCCATCAAAGAAGATATCAATTTTCATTTTGCAAAATCAGTTATAGCTATCAAAAATAGCTGAGCTTTGGCTAATGGCTCCAGAGTCACCCACCATCTATTTCAAAATCAAGTCCATATACTTAAAATTTTCTACACAAGTCCCCAAACTTCTAACCTTTTTTCTAATTAGTGTCTATAATTTAAAAAGATTCCCTTAGACTTGAATTAAAATTTCCATTTTAGCTAGGGTTAATAGATGCATATGTCGTGTATGTTACAATAAACAATTCAAGCTTATCGATTAATCTTTAAATATTTGTAAAAATACTATGTTTTCATATATTCTTCAATAAGACCATTACAATTTAGATAAGTTTCATAGTTAGTTGAATTATGTGAGAGAAAAAAAAAGGATGAATTTTTTTTTTTAATCAAAAAATAAGTAAATAAAAAAGATAAAATAATCTTTATTTAGGAGTCCCAATTGAGTAAACAATAACTAAAAAAAAAAAATTGATGGAAATAAACCAATGGCTACAAATTTAACCAAGCTTAAACCAACATTAATTATCATCATCAATTATCATCATCATTTGCCGAGCTTTTCTTTTCCTTTATCTAAAAAAGAAATTTTTTAAAAAATGAGTAAATACATATTTTTTTTAGGTTTATATTCAAGCATACATTATAGATGTTTGTATAATTTGTGAAAAGTTTAATAATATAACTCTACAATACACAACATTAAAAGTCAACTTTTTTACTATCTATATTAGACACAATATTAAAAGTCAACCTTTTATGATAAAAAGTAGAGAGACCACTCTCCAAAGTGGAACAAAGGATGAAACATATATGAAATTATATAATAATAATAATAATAATGTGTAAGAAAACCATCAACTTCTATTTTCTCTAGTTGGTTTGACTTAATTTTTAATTATTATGTTTTCTTGAGAAAAAATTATGGTCCCATTTTCCACTACCTCAATTTCCACTATAAATACAAACCAATCTCAAAGCACTTGTAAATCACTTATTATAGTGCTTACAAAATCAAACACTTATTTTCTTTTTTTTAATTTCCTTAAAAAATGGTGGATGTTTTAGAGAACACAAAAACCAAGAGAAAGGACATGAGTTCCATGTCCGAGGATACATCTGTCGATTGGAGAGGCCGACCTTGTAATTCCAACAAACATGGTGGAATGGCTGCTGCTGCCTTTGTTCTTGGTTTGTTTTTTTTTTTTTTTACTTAGAATTTTGATCATTGATATACTTAAATTTATTTTACCTCTCTTTTAATAATTATTTTAAAAAAAAAAGAAAAAAAAGTTTGTACTAACTTGCTTTGGTTTTAAAATTTCGTGGGAACTCACGTACTTCTTTGATTCGTAAAGAATTTAAGTCAAATTACGTTTAAATTTTAAAAATGAAAAATAAAATAATTAATAAACTGAACTTTTAGATATCCGTCTATTTAGTTGATTAATGATGTTCATCAGTCTATTTAGTTGATTAATGATTTAACATGATATTAGAGTTAACAAGATCTTATGTTCAAACTTCTTGAAGTTTATTCTTTTCGATTAATATTGATTTTTGTTTATTTTGCGTTTTTTAAATTTTCAAATCTAAAACTAAATGGTGAGAGTCAGTGATATGATTAAATTTACTTTAATCTATCTTAAAATTTTAAGTTGGTTGTGATTTAATATGATTTAGTACTTTTCTTGTAGAGTAAAGAATTCTGTGTTTTTCTAGGTTTTAATGTTTGGATTTGTGTTTTGTTTATGTTTAGGGCTTCAAGCATTTGAGATGATGGCTATAGCAGCAGTTGGGAACAATCTCATAACTTATGTTTTCAGTCAGATGCATTTTCCTCTCTCTAAATCTGCAAACGTTGTTACTAACTTTGTTGGAACTGTTTTCTTTTTGTCTCTCCTCGGCGGATACCTCTCGGATTCTTACCTCGGAAGCTTTCGAACTATGCTCATCTTCGGCTTCGTCGAGCTATCCGTAAGTTCCTTTCGAATTCGTTGTTTTTGACCTAGCAAAAAAGAAAGATCAATAGAGAAACAATTTCGTTATGAATTTGTCTTTGATTAAAGACACGACATAAAAACATTAAAGGACTCCAACTCTTGATGTATCAAGCACAATATCCAATCCTAAGGCCACCAGCATTAAATACAGGTTGATTGGTAATTTACATAATCCAACATGATATCAAAGCAAGAGGTTTAGAGTTCGAATCTCTGTCGTGTCAATTTCCTCCCCAATCAACTTGTAGAGCTTTTATCAAATTTCAGGTGATTTACATAATTCAACGAAAAATATTTTGAAATTGTAGGGATTTACAGTTCTAACAGTGCAAGCACATTATCCAAGTCTAAGGCCACCAGCATGCAACATGGGAACAAGCCAGGATGAGTGCTTAGAGGCTAAAGGCTATAAGGCTCTAATGTTTTACTCAGCACTCTATTTGGTGGCATTGGGGAGTGGTTGTTTAAAGCCAAACATAATTTCACATGGGGCTGACCAGTTTTGCAAAAAGGACCCCGCCCAGTTCAAAAAGCTTTCCACTTTCTTCAATTGTGCCTACTTTGCCTTTTGTACTGGTGAGCTGGTTGCCTTGACTCTCCTTGTTTGGGTCCAAACCCACTCGGGTATGGACCTTGGCTTCGGCGTTTCCACTGCAGCTATGCTCCTTGGCTTGATCTTCTTGCTCTCCGGCACTTCCTTCTTTCGGAATAATCCCCCGCGTGGCAGTATCTTCACTCCCATCGCTCAAGTAAATATCGCATTTCTTATTGATGTTTTGTTTGATAATCATTTGAGTGATATATTTGAAGTGAAGTTTGATGGAGGGTTTGATGATTGGTTTAATAAAGAGTTAGATAAAGGTTAAGTGTGATTGATTACTATTGAATACAAACAAGTAGTGTTTTCTTCCACAAAAAACAAACATAGCCTAAAATACATTCGTATTCTAAACCAATTTTTTTAAAAAGAAAAACAAAAAAAGAATGTTTACTATTTCTATATAAAATCCATAGGTCTAGGAGACGTATTTATATGCTTGATATTCAAAACCCTAAAATTAAAACTCAATTGTTTTTATTTCAAATAATGTCTAAATATATATAATCATATCTATAAATCATGTTGAATTGACTTAATAGATAAGAGAGTCTTAAGAAACAAAAATGTTACGAGTTTATTAGTGCATCTCGTAGGTCACCCACCTAGATATTATATTTTTCAAATTTCGTTAATTTCAGATATTGGAGAATAAAACGAATTGTCCGTGGTAAATAGTCAATATAATGCGTAAACAGGATTTAACGCAATTCATATATGTATATAGATACTCAAATGTAAAAGAAAAAAAAAGAGTAGATTAGGTAAAGTTGACCTTTCTATTCATATGTATTATATGGATAGGTTTTTGTAGCTGCAATTAGGAAGAGGAAGCAAATCTGTCCAAATTCTGAGCTGCTCCATGGAAGTCAAATTGGCACTGTTAAACTCCTCCATGCCGACAAATTCAGGTATATACGATCTCCTATCATAATCAAATCATGTTCTCTTTTCTTTCCTGGACAAATCAAACATTATTTTAAAAGTTACGAGTTTGAATCTTCTCTCCAAATACAGTTAAATAACTATGATATATATATATATTTACAGATTCCTTGACAAGGCTTGCATAAAAAGTGAAGAAGGAAGAGTGGGAAGAGAAGAAAGTCCATGGCAGCTCTGCACAGTAAAACAAGTTGAAAAAGTCAAAATAATTTTATCAGTAATCCCAATATTTGCCTGCACCATAATCTTCAACACCATCTTAGCTCAGCTCCAAACATTCTCAGTCCAACAAGGAGCTTCCATGAACACATACCTCACCAACTCCTTCCAAATCCCCCCTGCTTCCCTCCAATCCATCCCTTACCTCATCCTCATCTTCCTCGTCCCCCTCTACGAAACCGCCTTCGTCCCCCTTGCCCGCCGCCTCACCCGCAACGATTCCGGCATCTCCCCTCTCCAACGCGTCGGCACCGGCCTCTTCGTCGCCACCTTCTCCATGGTCTCTGCCGCACTGGTCGAGCGAAAACGCCAACACTCCTCCACTGCGGGCTCCTCCCTCTCCATCCTCTGGATCGCGCCGCAGTTCATCATCTTTGGTGTCTCGGAGCTCTTCACCGCGGTTGGCCTCGTTGAGTTCTTTTACAAACAATCCGTGGAGGGGATGCAGTCGTTTTTAACTGCCATGACTTACTGCTCCTACTCGTTTGGCTTTTACCTGAGCTCTTTATTGGTGTCGCTTGTTAATAAGACCACTCGTGGGAGTTCTGGTGGTGGATGGCTCAGCCATAATGATCTAAACAACGATAGATTGGATCTGTTCTATTGGCTGCTGGCGGCTCTCAGCCTTGTCAATTTCTTCAACTATCTCTTTTGGGCTAATAGATATTCTCAACATCTGCCCGTGGACCTTGAAAATCAGGCCAACAAACCAACCAATTAGCACAAGTTCTTACTGACTTCCTAATGTAGTATATTTTTAGAGGCTAAAAATACTGAGTGGAAGCTAATATTTTTTGATAATCGAGAAAATAGTGTCTTGCTCACCTGTAAACAATCATTTAGCTTAATAGTTGACCGTTCTAAGGCCAGAGCTTGAAAGACAACAACAACAAAAAAATCTTCATACCTAAATTTACTTAAAAATTTCGACTTTAGGAAAGTTCAAATCTTAACTAGGTTGTTACTTGGAGACAACTACTTGTGTATTTTTATCATTAAAAATAAACAAATAGAAACATACTTCTTCAAGAAAGTTAGTGAAAATTCAAACTTATCATTTATTGAGAATTAGGATTTTGAAGCTTTGCTCCATTATACTTAAGAGTAATCACGTTCGTCGCTAGAACAGGCATCGAGAGATATCGAAAAAATAGACCCTGGTATACTTTTAGTGGCAAACATATTTTATTATGATCTACTCATCGATGAATGTAATAGAAATAGACCAATCAAAGTATTATACAAGAGGTTAGTGAGTAATTCTATGGTGTAGTATAGTTAATTAACTGCTCATGATGATGCTATGATTACGACAGAGGTGGCGTAAAAATAAGCAAGACACGTGTGGAATAGCTAGTGACATGGACTTTATAAAGAAATGAGGGGTGATTTTTTTTCTTGGCTATGTCAATAATTTAAAGGTGGTTTGAACTAAAAGATGAATTTGTTTGGGAAAGTTAGTAAATAATGATGATAATAACAATAATAATTAGCATATAATACAATATTGGGATAATTAAATTAACCTTGTAATGATGAGTGTGTGAGGTAGTGATGATCATGATTCATGTGTAGGAGGAGGACCCTAAGGAAAAGTAGTGGGAATGAATTATGATCTTTGGCTGGTTTTAAAAAATTCAACCATCAACATCTCTTCTTTGCCCAACCACAATTGAAGGATTTTGTTTAGCTTTTGCTTTTAAAATTTATTTTAAGGATAGTGATCAAATGACATGTAAAAATTAATGATATGATTCATCCTTCTTAGTCAAATGACTCAAGTTCAAGGACTTTTAATTTAAAGTTGTCATCTAAAATTGATTTATTAAAGTTCTCTACTCAAGCACTTGTACCTTTGTAACAAAAGTACTAAATTAAAATTCTGTTTTTAAAAATGTGAATGTGAATTCAGAAAAGTTTCACAAACCATCACTTTTTTACTAACTTATGAATATCTAGAATTTATATACACATCAACTATTTTTAAGAAACTATAAGATCCTACACCACTTGCAATGTAGCTTAGCATGGATTGTCTAATAAAAAAAAAGTTCCGAAAGAAATAAAGTATTAAGTTTAGTGTTTGTATTAATTTTTTTTTTTTAAGGAGGTGTTTGGATGAATAATTGTGAAGTGATTATTTTGAGTAATAAGAGATGAAGAGTTATTTTGAATAGTTATGAAGGAAAAATTGTAGTAATAGCTCACTGGATGAAGTTATTATAGAGTGATTATAAAAACTCACTTTAACAACTCCATAAAAGCATCAAACAAACCACCCCTAAAAGAAAATATAATATAAGAGACTAAATGGGTATTAATTTGTAAATACAAGGTACAATAAGATTCAAAGTTTAGTAGCTGATTCAAATTTAGCTTGATGTATAGAACATTGGTATGAGGGAAATGACAGGCAATTCTAGTGAATGACTAACTCCTTATTCAATCTAATTTGACAGGCAATTTAAAGACTCAGACAATTCGAATAACAAAAATGAATCCAATCCTATCTAATTTGACGGATTTGATTGGGTTAACCACTAATTTGGATTGAATTGGATTCAAATAAATAAATCTTTCAAGTGTTCAATTGATTTTTAAGTTCATCTAAAATTAATTTGAAATGACCTGAACTATTCCAAACTTATTATTTATTTTAAAAATAATTTTTATCATATAACATAATATTATACGCATATACTTATTTATTTGATTTTTTATTTTTTATTTTTCAAAATTTTTTAAATATTTTTTAAGTCTTTAGAATGTATATATCTTGGTATAAACTAAAGTTGAATAGTTAATAGAAGTTATTATTATGTTGATTTCTATACAATTTAAAAATAAATAAATAAATAAATAAATAAATATATATATATATATATAATTGAATTAAAAAAAAAACAAATGATCCAACCCAGCTACACTTGATAATATATGAGTTAAGTTGAGTCGTGGGTGGGTTGGGAGGGTTGGTGAATTTTCCAAACCCAAAATTTGGTTGATCTAAAAAGTCCTCTTTGACCTAACCAAACTCATATACACCCATACTTTCCTAACACATAAACGTGAACCTCTAAAATACAAAATAACATGGCATAGGCTACTCAGGATCTAAGAGGCAAAATTTTGAGATTGGTTATTTTTTGTATATAAAATGTGTCCTATATATTTTATTATTATTTTCTATTTACATATATGATAACGATCCCCCAATCTTGAATTTTGTAATTTTTATTGTATATAAAAGTAAATTCTATCCCTATTATAATACTATTTATGTCATGAGATGTGATTTCTCTCAAGTCTCAACAATTCAAGTTTGGCCTTTCAAAATAAAGTTTATAGATCCCTAACTTAGAGGATACAAGATTGAGGTCAAGAACCATAAAAGGAAGAGACTTGTGATATGAAATCTAAGGCATCGACAAAACTCTAAGGAGGTTCTTGTTTGAAGGTTTTATCGAACTGTTAAAAATTGGCTTTCATAATTATTTTATAAAAACTTCATCTAAAGAAGCTATTATAAAAATTTCTTCTTTATAATCACTCAAAATAACTCTTTATTTCTATTCAAGCAAAATAATCACTCCACAATTTTACATATAAACTAGTCCTAATATAAATGTACTCAGATCTACAACTTCAAATGTAACTTGTACAACCATTCTTGGGAACAAACACCTAAAAGGGAACGTAACAACACTCTAGCACACATACAAGGAACACGTCAAGGGAAGAAGAAATGACAAACCTGAATAATCAAAACTTTCAAATGACCGAATTTATTTCTCAATCTAAAGGCAAAACTCTTCACAAGTTTGAGGACCAACCAAACAGGAAGCAAAACTCTGCACAAGATCTAAAGCAAGAAAAAGGCACAATATCTAAAGTGTTGGGAGGTCTAACTAGCATTGAATAAAACGAAGAGATTGGTGGCATATTGATTTCATTATTTGGTGGTAATCCAGTTCAACACTCGTCACAGATTCGATCTTGAAAATTGGTATTTGGTTCTCATTTATTTGAGAGCAGTTATGCCCTCTATATAGGATTTGTGGTTCCTCTCTCCAATTTGTACTTAAAATTAAAAAAAAAAAAAAAAAAAAAAAAAAACTAGCATTGAATAAGAAAATTAATACAAAGGTAAAAGAGTAAAACTCTTAAACTAACCAAATTAAAATAAGGTTAAAATCAATATAAATAACCAAACTCAGTTGCATAACCTCTCAAAATGGGCAATATTTTCCATCAAAGTCAAAAATAATTTTCCAATTAAAATTGGACCCAAAACTAGAAATAACCCATGAATAATTCTTGACTTGGTGCCTCTTGGAATCAGTGCTAATTAGGGGTGTTCAAAAAACCCGAAAAACTAATCAACTCAACCCAATTTGGCGGGTTGAGTTATCAACTTTTTGGTAGGGTTGGATTCACTTAAACAAAATTATAATAGGTTGAATTAGTTCTTGAGTTGATCTAAAATCAATTTAGATTTAATCGAGTTAACCCAAATTTATTATTAAATTTATTAAAAAAAAAAGTTATAATGTAATTATATGAATTTATTTTAATTTAATTGTTGTTTTTTTACTTTTTAATTTCAAAATTTTTTAAAATATGATATTAAATATTTAAACGTTTGTTCATACTAATTTAAATTAGAAATTATCATGTTGATTTATTTCGAAATTAAAAGTAAATAATTAATATAAGTATTAAAATAACAAAAACAATAACCCAACTCAATTCGAAAATTAATAAAGTGGTGTACGACTATTATTCCATCCAAAACTATAATATGGAGGAATACAAAGGTCGAACTCATAGAATCATTTCGCCTACTTAAAAGAGACATTCACCAAACAAGTTATGGTCCCAATTCTATACGATGGAAGATTACTAATGAATTTATTTTGCGGGAGGAAGGGAGAATTGTATCTGTCTATCTTTACTACACTAATCATGTATTTCTAATTAGTGATCATGAATTTAATGAACAAAGATATATATATGCTATTGGTGACAAAAGAGCAAAAAGAATCTAAAATTACAACCAAACACGTTAAAGCCAATTAATTAATTACCTTCCGTAACTATTCAACATTACCTATTATTAACAGCTATTTCATTCAGTAGTCAATGGTATTAAAATTTTCAAAGTACAAAATACTAGTGACTTATTTAGGGGTTAGTATTTACGTTCAAAACATTAATTTTAAAAGAAGGGAAAAAACAAAATATCGAGGAACAAGTTTTGTGTACTGGGAAATTATTTTTGTGAGACAAAACATTTTATAGAAAGAAAAAAAATAATAATAATTACAAAAATAGATGGAGCAGCACGCAGCGCATTGGCTACCCACTAGCATTTCAACCTTCTCAGTCAGCGGCTAAGCCGAAATGTGCTGCGACCCTCCACGTATTAAATATTCAACAATTCATTTTTTAATGAAAATGAAATAAGTATAGCTATGCTTAAAATCAATTCATTTCTTACTAAATTTTGTAAAATTTGTCAACTAATAAATCATTTAAAATCCCAGAAAACTGTTATTCAAAACAGTGATAACAACTCTTAATAACATAGGATGAGTTTCACATTCTTTTTTATGCATTTAAAAAAAAAAAAAAATCTTCAAAGTATTTAAAATTGTTATAGAGAATTAAAAATAATAATAATTTTACCCACCAAAATAGCACCTCCATCTAAATATTTTTTTATTTTTAACAACTAAGTGAATATTCATTAATTCAGTTATTTTATTTTCTTTATTGAACTTTCAGAAGGCCAGACTTTCGTATCTGCCTCAAAAAATATATACACACATTTATTATAATAAATACTTATTATAATATTTTCTACTATTCTCTCACAGGAATAATTATTCATCTCATACCACCCTTAATGACCCTATGTGTCTCACAATTTCAAAAAAGAAAAAAAATTAAATAATTAAAATAAATCGTATGAAAATGTTTGGATGAGTAATTGCATAACTGATTATTTGGAGTGGTTATTTTGACTAATTATGGAATGTAGTAATAGCTCGTTTGGATATAGTTGTTTTTGTAGAATGGTTTGAGACAATAACTTGTTTGATTGAGAGATTATTTTGAGTGGCTAGAAATGAGTAATTATTTTGAATGATTAAAATAACTCGTGAGGTGTGTAGTTGTTTGAAGAGTAATTGTAAGAACTCATTTGTAATAGCTTGTTAATTACCGCAAAACAACCCTACATGTTTCACATCTCACAATAACTATTCTTTAAAAAAATCACAACAAAATGACTACTAGCACTAAAATCCTTTTTTAATGAAAAGTTCAAGATCTAAAATATACTTTAAGGGGAACCAAATTGTATAAACTGTAAAGATTAAGGAAAATAAATATATTTTAATTGTTCAAAGAGACTATCCTAAAATTGCAAGGATCAAAATAAGATTAAACCATACCGTTTCATACCTTTGAGGCTTTTAAGTCGTGTGCATTAAATTTTCTATAATGACTATGTATACTAAAATTTTCTAGCAGCCTAATTGATAACTAAATATTGTAAGATAATTATTGTTTTATAAAATTAGTCAAGATGGCAAACTAACAACACTAGGAGAGATGCCAACAAGAATTGGTTCAATTGACATGATGTATGACTTAATAACCAAGAGGTCGAATCCTCTCAGATATTATTGAATTAAAAAAATACAAAAGCAAAAAAAAAAACAACACTAGGAGAGATAGGAGTAAGTATGGAGGTATAGATGTTGATGCTGCCCAAAACCAAAAGTCCAAAAACAGAGGAATAGGCATAGAAGTTCAAATGTAAAGGTTTAGCAGACAGTTTGTTGAGCCACACACTAGACATGACTTAACTAACCTCTATACACTTAATATCTCAATCCCAATTCCACCCTCTTCTTAGATCTTTCTTCCACTCTTTTCCTTTTATAATCTTCAATCATTCAAATCCCAAACTCAAACTTCAAATATTCCATCCCCCTCTTCCTCCTCAATTAACTCCTCAATTCAATCCCCATCATTACTTTTCAAGGTAGAGTACCTAATTACTTGTGTGTTACATTACCCTTTTCAATTTTGTGCAAATTTCAACGCTGTTAATTTTCTAAGCCTTCAAAGATAGTTATTTCTTCTTTTTCTTTCCCATTTGCCAACCATCCTTATTCTTTGCCTAATCGCATTTACTTCAACATTAATTCAATTTGTAGGCATTCCCCCATTTATTTACCTCTTCAATCAACCAATTCAAATCAATTTTAAACCATGTGTATTTTCCTTAATTCCCATCTTAAAGATCCTCCACCCCCCTTCCATATGATATGTTCAAACATCCCACCACAACCCAGAAGTTATTTTAATTGCTTCATAAACCATGAATGGTCAAAGCGATCAGATAATCCCCCAACTCTATGATCTATCTATATGTAAATGAATAAATTCTTAGAAGTTAAAGCAATTGCAAATTTGCATCATAAATTCAAGCAATGTGTATGTGTAGTTTATGATTTTGGCAGTGAATGTACTTGGGTCACAAACAGGAAGAAAAAATGAGGGGAAAACCAATGAGTGGAAAACTCACCTTGGTTCTCTGCTTTGCGAGCTTTCTTGCTGGTTCACTCTTTACTGCCCGCACCAGAATTCAGACCAATGATCCTCAGTTTCTCAACCATCTTGAAAATCTTGAAGCTACTTCAGATTGTGACCACAAGCGAGTCAGTTTTCCTAATTTTCACTCATATTCCAAAATGTAAAATCTCTAATCTACGCAATGTGATTTTTTATATTCTTTTAACAGAAATTAGCAGAGTCATCAAATGATCAGGATATTATGGTGGAAGTTACAAAAACGCATCAAGCACTTCAGTAAGAACACAATCAATCTTACCGAAATCTCTTCTATTCTGTTGAATTCCTTCCTCTTCGCGTTTGCGTTGGTGAAGCTTTGATTTATTTCACCAGATCTCTGGAGAAAACGTTCGACAATTGGGAGATGGAAATGGCGTTATCTCGAACGAACGGGAGGAATCATAGGCCGCCCCCGGAGAAAGCATTTGTAGTGATCGGAATCAACACGGCCTTCAGCAGCAAGAAACGCCGAGACTCGATTCGAAAGACGTGGATGCCTCAAGGTGCGTAAAACTAAAACCCTAACTCAAAAACGAAACTGAAACAGAACTTATCGGAATAGGATTGAACCGATCGGTGATCTTCGCAGGAGAAACGCTAAAGAAACTGGAGAAAGAGAAGGGGATTGTGATACGATTCGTGATCGGGAAGAGCGGAAGGCCCGGCGGTGCATTGGACAGAACCATAGACGAGGAGGAGGAGATGCACGGTGACTTTCTCCGGCTGAGGCATGTGGAAGAATACCATCAACTTTCGACGAAGACGCGGCTGTATTTCACCACCGCGGCGGCGCTGTGGGAGGCGGAGTTCTACGTCAAGGTTGACGACGACGTCCATGTCAATTTGGGTAAAAATCACAAGTCCTCGAATTTGTTTGTATTCGTAACGGCTTTATTTTCTTTTTTTTTTTATTTTTTTTTTTTAATTTACACATACAGCTTAAATTAGACGTTTGATCTTAAAATTAGGTTACAATATCATTTTAGCATAGATTTGATTTTTTTTTTTTTTTTTTTGTGCATAGATTTGAACTTCCAATTTAATTTGAGTATGAACTTTGAAGGTTACATTTTAATTTATAAGTTTCATACTATCTCAAATTAAAAGTTAATATTATTAAAAATAATTACATAATTTTAATACAAAAAAAGAAAATTGGTAAACACATTTTTAAAATTATAATGACTAAAAGTTTAGTGATCGAAATAAGATAAATTTAAAAGTTATAGGCTAAAATTGAACTTAAATCTATGAATTAATAACGTTCATAAGCTTATGAATTAAAATGTAACAAAATTTAAAATCTAGAGATTAAAATAGTATTTTAAAATTAAAATTATTATTATTATTATTATTTGATAATGATTTTGATATTAGAATTCTACCATTATAATTCTTTTTTGGAACAAAACTATTGAGTAATACGGACATTATTTATGTTATGTTGTTCTTTGAATTTCACAAAATTTAAAATCAGCAAATTCATTTACACTAAAATTAAATATTTAGCCAAGAGAAGAGAAGGAATAAAAATAAATTAGTTATAAGATAAAATAAGAATTAGATCAAACATACTTAAAAAAGTAAAAGTTAAAATAAGGAAATCAAAAATCAAAAGGCTTTGAAGTGATTGATTTGAAAAGGGCCGTTTGTTTGTAGGTGCGTTGGTATCATCGCTAGAACGGCATCGGTCCAAGCCCAGGATTTACATGGGCTGCATGAAGTCAGGCCCAGTTCTCTTTCAAAAGTGAGTTCATATATTCTGCATAAAGTATTACTTGCAAAACATTTTAATCACTATAGGCACGTTTGGCTAAGTTGGAAAGAAAAGAAAGAGTGTTAATAAATATGTGTTTGAGTTGTAGGATTGAGGAGTGATAAAAGTTGATACAATTAAGATTGTTTTTTATATAAAAAAATCGAAGATAATTAATATAATAGATATAGTTGATTAGAAAAGAGAAATGAAAAAAAATGCATTGGATTACGCGTTGGGTTCGAGTGGGTTAGTGTAATCCACCCTAACCCGGCCCCACAAACACGCCCTATGTTTTTAGATAACATTTTACTCAATATTAAAGTTAATTAAGTTTAATAAAGTATTTTGGTTTTTTAATAATTTATTTTATTTTTAGTTTTTAAAACAATAGGTTATAAATAATGCTTTCAATCTCATTATTTTGCTACCTACTTTTTCAAAATTAAAAGCAAGTTTTAGAAAGAAAAAAAAAAAGGTTTTTAATAGCTTTTAAGTACCTATTTTTGGTGAAGAAATTGAAATATTTTTGTTAAGAAAAATCAAATATATATATTTATGTTGTGTGATTATTTATCTTAGTTATTTTATTTTTAACAAAACAATGGTTAAATTCAATCATTATTTTAAGACTTATTCAATCATATGATCAAATAATAATGCATGTATAGTCCAAATGATGATCTAAGTTTG